>OX328098.1:10756699-10774199 GCA_946811185.2 Hippopus hippopus | reverse complement strand
ACGTCATTTCAAGTTTCGTTGCCGACCCATTTATTCCTGAACTTACCCGTTTCCATTGCCCAGTCGTTGCTGTCCTCAAGTTTGACAAACCTAAATTTAAGTCGTTCAAACGTCACATCTGGCTTTATGACAAAGGTAACTACGATGAATATAGAAATAAACTACGAAACGTAGACTGGAACTTGCTTACAGATGACAATGACCCCGATAAAACAATACAAAATATTACTGACAAGATCATTTCAGTCGCCTCTAAAACCATTCCTAACAAAACAATCACTGTCAGACCAAACGATATTCCATGGATGAACACTGAAATACGCAAACTTATTAGAACACGCAAAAGATTACATAAAGAAGCCAAACGGCTAAACAATGTTGAAACATGGTCAAAGTTTAGAGAAGCGCGAAATACTGTAACAAAACATATACGCAAAGCCAAATTAAACTACCAAAATAAATTAGTTGAAATAATCAATTCATCCAGTACTTCACCAAAGACATGGTTCAAAGTCGCTAAACGACTAACACAAAAGCAAACAACATGCACCATTCCAACTCTTTATGATAACAATATGGAAGCATCTACAGACATATCCAAAGCGGAACTTTTGAATTCGTATTTTTCTAGACAATCGACACTGGACGATCACGATCAACAACTACCACACAACATAACATTTATCGAATCTACCTTGTCGCATCTCACTATTACTCCATGCGACGTAAAAGACGCAATTTCTCTCATTGATTCCTCTAAGGCTAGTGGTCCTGACTTTGTTAGCCCAAAACTTCTGTGTGAAGGGTCTACAGAATTATGTACTGTCTTATCTCACCTATTTAATTCACTTCTTGCCTTATCTTACTTCCCCAGTGCTTGGAAACTAGCAAATGTTACACCTATATTTAAAAAGGGTGATCCATCCAAGCCATCTAACTATCGACCAATTTCTCTGCTTAGTTGTCTTGGTAAATTATTTGAAAGATGTGTCCACAAATATTTATACAACTACCTGAATGATAACAGACTTTTGACGAAGTATCAGTCCGGATTTATCAAAGGTGACTCGACTACCAACCAATTAATTTTTATCTATGATGACATAAACCGAGCTTTGGACGAAGGACTTGAGGTCCGTACCGTGTTCTGTGACATCTCCAAAGCGTTTGATCGAGTGTGGCACAGAGATCTCCTCCACAAACTGTCTTCGCTTGGTATCTGTGGACCTCTCCTCAAATGGTTTTCTTCTTACTTAACATTACGGAAACAACGTGTTGTTTGCTCTAACGTTTCGTCAGACTGGTCTATTATCAATGCTGGTGTCCCCCAGGGCTCCATTTTAGGGCCTTTATTATTCCTAATTTATATAAACGACATAGTGTCCCAAATCAACACTAACGTTCGTCTTTTTGCCGACGATACCAGTTTGTATGTAATTGTGGAAACACCAGATCAGGCAGCGACAGCTCTTAACACAGACCTTGAAGCTGTTCATTGTTGGTCTAAAACCTTCAAAAACAGAGTCTATTATATTTTCAAGGAAACGAAAGAAACCTGAACATCCTTCCCTTTACATGAATAATGTGGCCATAAAAAATGTATCCTCACATATGCATCTTGGTGTTACTTTTTCTGAAGACCTGAAATGGTCATCCCATATATCTTTTATACTTAAGAAAGCTTGGCAGAGAATTGGAATGATGAAAACTGTCAAACATTTCTTAAATAGGTCTAGCCTCGAACGAATGTACTTTTCTTTTATTCGACCTCTCTTAGAATATTCAGATGTCGTCTGGGATAATTGCACAGAAACCTTGAAACATGAAATCGAGGCAGTACACAACGAAGCAGCTAGAATTGTTACTGGTGCTACTAAATATTGTAACATCCAGAAACTCCTATGCGATCTTAAGTGGGAAACACTAGCAGCAAGAAGACGTAAACATAGACTCATTTTACTTTATAAAATGTTAAACGGTCTATCACCCACGTACCTGTCAAATCTTATCCCTGGGCGTGATCAAACCGATCCTGGAAGATATAATTTAAGGAGTATCAGGTGTGTAAACGCAAGGACCCAATCCTACAGCTCTTCTTTTTTACCTCGCACAATTCGGGAATGGAATACCTTGCCACAAAGTACAAGAAACGCCGCGTCCTTATCACAGTTTAAATCAGTATTAAACCGCACCTTACAAAAATCATCTCCATTGCTTAATTTTGGGACACGAAAGGGACAGATCTTACATGCACGCTTACGCTTAGGATGTAGTTCGCTTAACCATGATCTACACAGACGATCTCTAATCGACTCACCATTATGTTCCTGTGGCCAAATCGAAACTGTAGATCACTACCTTCTTTATTGTCCTAAGTATCATCAGCTACGTAATCAAAATTTTTATGATATTCCATGTCCGCTTATCACCTCCAATTTATTAAATGGAAACGAACACCTTACCTTTGAACAAAACAAGTACATATTTGCTTGTGTCCATCACTTTATTTTAGCGTCAAAAAGATTTTCTTCATAGGCTGGGTGTCTGGAGCCAGTCGTCATCTCAATCTCCGTTGCTATGATTCAATAACCTAAATCCACCTGTATATTACGCTTTGTGAACTCCCAAGTGAAGGGAGAAGAAAACAGGAAGTGGTTATCATTTCTATATTTTTTGTCTTTATTTTCGGTATCATATCTACTTTCTTTACTTTAAAGCTATGGCATCTCAATATGTGGTATTTTTTAATAAGTATGAAAACATCTTTAGGAGAGGAATTAATATAAGTTATTCTTAGCTTGTTTTCCAATCCTACCTATCAACCTTTGAAACTTGTTATACCATGTATCATTTCTTTTATTTTACATGTGTATTTGTATCAACATAATAAATAAAGTTTAAACTAAACCGAAGTACGAAGTCAATGACTGTGATTAGCTTAACATGTAATTGTCTAATATGTATAGAATACAATTGGTGTGCCTTTTGGATGATTAAAAAAAGGTACTAAAGAATGACATAAGCATTATCGATAAAATACTGTAGCTGTACGTCGATATTGTGTCACTTGTACACAATAATAAATAAAAAACAAAGGGAGAGAGAACACGTGATGTACATGCCGAAATTATTGTATATGTACAATTAGGAACGAAGATCTACTTTATGATTTATAAGATTCATTCAAGATTTATGTCATATATTTCTTACGAAAGACCGTTAGGTTTAAACCTTACCAACTGACACACTATTGCCGTTATACTATACATGATCATTGATAACTTACCTTTACTTCATAAAGATAGATATTGACATTTCCTGATCATAAATGTTTATGACAGTGAGTATTGAGTTTATATAATTATGTATATCAACATATTATCACATTCAAAATGAGGTACAATTTTACACAAGTAATATTTCGTTGCGCAGTGCCAATCTTCAAAGCCAAACACATTCTGGTAAATGATTGCTGATCAGAAATCATTGCGTTAATCCTTGTAATTTTCCGCGTCTGACTGGTTTTCTTCGTGTCTGTGCAGCTGTACTTCTGTCGGTCAATATTAGACGCACAAAACACGCAGTTTGATCTGTAATCCTCTACTTCCTTCTAAATTTTCATCAAAGTAGTGTCTGCATTTGCAGCAGAGTTGTATTTTTCTTAGCCTTGAAAAGATACGCGATTTATATGGCCACAAAACACTGTTTAAAAGGATAATCAAAGAGAAACGGTTTCTGCTTTAAAATCGTTTGACTTTCCACTTCCCAAAATAAACAGATTTTTAAAGCATCGAAGAAAAGGGAACAGTTGTTTGTATCAAGCAATGTGCTCATTTTCTCACAATGTTTTCCATGCAATTGATATATTGCATTTCCTTCTGTTCCTTTCCTACAAGTGTTAACCATTTGTATCAGACGTTCGTAATTGAATATAAATATATTTAAAAAATGTTACGTCGGCTGATCACAGGACATGTCCGTTGGGACATCTATAATGCTTTGGTTTAGTTTCAGCAGTCTTTTATTTTGTTACCTTTCATACGAAATGAACAGAAAGAAGTCATCAGTTGTATTCCATTACTTTATAAAAGTAGATTATATACAGAAGACGAAATTTTACGTAATAATACCGATTAATTTTATGGTATCATAAGAGGTGAGCACAACCTAGAGTGACGTGCTGCGACGTAAATGGATTATAAACATGGCAGTGATGGCCATAAAAAAAAGGAAACCGTACAGTTGTAGGCATTGCTTTTACCATTAATATTACCATCATCCGATCCGCACTGTATGAGATTACCTGCGAAAAAGGGCGAGGGCGGGGTATATGTATATTTGATAGCTACGTCCTGAGCGCCTTGTGGGTATGTGGATTTTTTTGCACTTTTATTAATAAGATTTTGTCCTCTTTGGTGCTGAGGTCGTCCACTGTATATGTTACAGGTTATTCACTGTAAGTGGACAGGCTATGTTTAAATGAGGGGCCCTGCGTGGCTCAATGTTAAACTGTGGGACTCGCAACCTAGATGCCCCGGGTTCTAGCCGCACTGGATCCACTGGGCTTTTCGTAGCAGTGTCCTTTGGCAAGACACTTCAGAGCCCTAGCCTAGTACTGGTATAACCCAGGAAAACATGAATATGTGAGCTGTCGCCGTGATATGACTGAAATAATGTTGAAAGCGGCGTAAAAACACCATTCAATCAATAAATCAATTAAATGAGTTTCTAGCACTCCATCTGATATTTATTACATTGAAGAACGAAATGTTCTGTAGATTACACACACACACACACATAAATATAAGAAATGAATTCGATGGGGCCATATTGTCAGAAAAAAGAGGGATCATCACAGAAAGGTATGAGCCGGGACAAAATAAATGTTTACATACCTTGTATTTCAACCCAGTTGTAACACCATACAGCCCATTTTAATGAAAACAACTTTTGAAGTTCTGTGCTTAAATTGTCAAACTAATTGGTAAAAACTCTTCACTGTTACATGTTTACTAAGATCACACCACTTTTGTGACTGTTAGACTGCTTTACAGTTTATCTATTTTTATATCTGAATAAATGGTTTAGGCACTAAAGTATCTTCTATTTTTTTTTTTTTTTTTTTTTCTTTCCTTCCAGTGATCTAGAGCTTTGTAAAAAATTAAATTTGTCTAATGGGTTACCCTCTGTGGCAATGGTTACCAAGTCATCAAGTCTGTTTCTCAAAGCAGTCTTAGTAACATTTTGGCAACTAAAGCCCCTTTCACAGTCAGCTGTGTGAATTGGGGCTGTAATTACAAGTTTCTTTTGGCATCCAATGTCTATACTTTCATCAGCAAACAAACTGATGTATGGGGATTTGTGTAATTTGTCACCAATGTCAGTTTTTAATGACACCTGCAAGGGAATGAAGCGCATCATTTGCTGCAGTTTCAGAAGAGTTAGTAGCATTATTTCCATGAGAAACAGTAACAGTACTTTTACAGCCAACTGAAGAGAATAATTGAAGAAGACTTGGATATTTATGCATAGGCATATTTTCCTTAGCAAGTATATACTTTTAAAAGAAGTAACGAGAGCATCCTCCTTCTCTGAAACTACTTTTTTTACTGCCACTTCAAAACTGGGCCTCAAACTTTCAGCTATTACCGCCGTAGTGTGATCTTTGCACTCTAAATGACGAGTCAATGTGCTTGTGCGAAAATTGTCCGATTCCTCGGTAAAACTATACATTTTTGTGTGTTTTTTACATAAATCACAATACATTTTGTTTTTTTGTGCTATCGTAGCTCAACCAAGAAAACTTTTCAAGCTAAAAATGATGAAACAAACGAATTTCTTAGGTCGATTTATTTTCATTGGATAATTTCATTTCAGAATTTGACTCGTCGATCCGCTGCACGTCGACGGCGTCGGTTCATCAGACTCGCCGCTGTTAACCCGATTTATTTTCTTTAGTATCTCCCCAAAAGTCTAATTTTTATCGTCTGCTTTCGTTTGCTAGACATGTTTATGGTGAAATATGCTGAGCGAGATCACTTTCGATTGGTTGAGAGAAAACATATTTCTGCCACGAGATACGAGATAGCTATCATGATAGTTTTACAAAACTATCGCGATAAATTAAAGTTTCCTGGAAATTTTATCAAGATAGTGAAAAGTTTCCTGAAAAAAATATCACGATAAACTTTAGATTTTAACGCAAAATTTCTCAATCGCGCCCGAAGCTGACATGCAAGATAAAATTATCGTGATAGTTCTACCTGTTTCTCGATATCTATAAAAAGAAAATTTATCATTTGGATGAACTCGGTAGTTTTTGACTTCACAAGATTGCAGTAAGCAAAAGTTCGAATAATTAGTAATTGTAGCTTAATTGGTAAATTTTTGACTAGACTTGAAATGAACAGAAGTCTGTAAAATCACAAAGACGACTCGAAATGCCTCCTACGAACACTGTAAAACCATTCAGGGAAAAGGAGAATTCATAAGGTTGTAGACGAAGATGTTCCGAAACCGTATCTAATTATAGATACCGTGAATGTCAGTTATGGGCACGAAAGCAAAAAAAACATGATAACAGGTAGAATTATCGCGATATTTTTATCGTGAAAATTTTTTATTATCTAGATAATATTTCCAGGAAACTTTGTTTTATCACGATAGTTTTCTAAAATTATCATGATAGCTACATGTATCTCGTATCTCGCGGCAGAAATATGCCACCATAGAAAACAATGGAAGCGATTTCAACAAGCACCGTTCACGCTGGTACCCGGTTTTCCATTGTATCCTATGTAAGCGCCAAATACAGTTAAACTTCGGTGGCTCGAATATGGGTAATTTCGAATACCAAAGAAAGCTCGAACAATGATATCGGTCCCGGCAAAATCTCTATATAATTCATATTGTTCTACCTCGGAAAGCTCGCACAACCCTTAATTGGAACTTTCGAACACATATCGCGGTCCCGTCATTCATTTTCCTGTGTATTTTACCTCTCAAAAGTCGAACAAAGGGTTAGTCAACAATCAGACGTTGGGTTTCACACTTGCATGGTTAATTGGATACGCCGGTAATCGTCTGTCAAATATTGGATAAGGTGCATGTTTTTAACACTTACTGTAAAATATACACACACTTGATCAAAGTGTCAATTACAAATTGTTTAGCCGTGATTGAATAATCGCTTTGCTTTTAATTTTTTGTTTTTCGAGGTGGTTGACCTAAATTACAGGTCAAGTCATTTTTCTGACGCATGAAGAGTATTGCTTTTCCACACATTAAGTTCCATTAACCGCAACTGTGATCTTAATCCGCACATGTAGCGTTGATAGAAGTTATAATTAGAACATAAACAAGGTAATGTTTTGCTCTCGATATCTGCAAATGTCCTTATTTTTCTGATAAAATGACTTTTAGGTATGTGCAAAGAAAATGACCCCAGGAATCGGCCGTTTAACTGGTGAAAATAGCTTGCTTTCGGCCGAAATGGATACTCTCAAAAAAAAAAGAAAAACATTAACAGAGCATATCGGCCGAAAACAAGCCATTTTCACTAATTAGACAGCCGATTCCTGTAAAATGACAAAGGTATGTGGTGTGTTCTGTGTGATATTTCCAAATACAAAAGTCATAAGTATGCAATAAGAATACGTGTAACTCGTTCACTGACCACTTCGTACCTTGAAATATGGATACGTCGAACTACCGATATTTCGAACAAATTACCTAGTCCCAGGGGTGTTCGAGCTTCCGAAGTTTGACTGTACGAAGATCAAATGCAGGCTGCCAGCTTAGCGGTTTACAACAGCACCCTCGGTTAGTAGATTAGTGTTTATCGATCGAGAAGCGCGGGATTTGAAAGTGTGGGCGTAACATCTTCAGGAAAAAACGTGCGCTGGATCGGCCCGTCTGTTGGATTTTGTGTGCGCCAAAATATATACATGTATATATAAAACAGAGTCCTTGTAATCATGTTTTTGTGTAAATCGTAGTTTCAGTGAGATATTTTTAAATTTAATTTGTTAAGTAAATGGGTGTTTGCTTAGTTTTTTGTTGAAAAACGAAACATAGTACGTGACATTCCCTTCTATTAGTACGAGATTCTGACTTTAACTCATTTAGAATATTACACAACTTTGTTGCATCTGTAGTAATACGCTAAGCTTCTTTGCTGTGCATCGACACTGTCTTCATGTCATTTACTCAGGTATCTTAGATCAATCAACGAGTGGCCTTATATAAAGGAAATATACATTTTTTTTTTTTTTTTTTTCAAGTGGAGAACGAGACAGTGAAAATTTTAGTCTGCAAGATTCCCATCCGCTGCCATGCTTTGGGAAGAAGACCTATCAAGTCATTGTTCATTCACTGCTAGGCCGGAGTGCATATGAGGGCTGACTGCTTGTTTATGGACATTACTGAGAGTAAAGTTACGGATTGGTCGGTTTTCATCGTTTTCTGAAATCATTTTCTCGATCTCGAGTTAAAAGTTACAAGCTTGACAACACTTGTATTGTTTCAAAGTCTGTATATTTGGTATTTTGAGACAGTAGGATTATCAACGGTTGAAAGTAAAAGGCAGTATTATCAGCAAATGATTTAGTTAGGGGCTCAATGTGTACAACCAGATCGTAAATACATATCAAGAAAAGAAGAACACCAAGGATTGATCCTTGCGGAACGCCAGCATCGACAGAGAATCAATCCACAAAAAAAATTGAGCATAGGACACGTTCTAAACGACGAGACAGGTAGGATTTGGACCATCTAAGGAGACTTATTCAAATCTTCACAATCCTTCATACCTTGACGTAAGGCTTTTCTCTGTATTTTGTTTAAAAAAAAAAACAACAGTTTATTTGTTGATTTTTTTTAATCAAAGCCAGATTGGTAAGGAGTAAGGTAAGGATATTACTTGCAAAAAAAAAGTATTTTTAACACAACCATCCATACCTGTTCATATATACATGTATATCAAGAGAAGAATTATGTGGTAATTTACAGGATTCGATGTCTCTGGTTTATCAGCAACTAGAATAACAGTTGCTCATTTCCATAAAAATGGAGCAAAGTAGATGCTGAAAGAAAAACAGTGACAAAAGATTGGCTCATCATTATCTAAATGTTTGTAGCTTACTCAGCGTACAGTGCATGCTTCATTTACAGACCTCATGTTTGCTGAAACGTTTTCTGGAGTAATGGTTATGTCTGTAAGGTCTTCGTGTGGTCAAGTCCTAACTAGGGGAAAGGGAGTTTTTTCCCCCTAATTTATTATTTTTTCCCCTGTGCTACAACAAATTATTCGGAACATTTTACTTTTCACGATCAGACAAAGCTTCTTGGGTCATTGTAATAGAGCATAAATACTTCATCGTTTTGCCACCTTAATGCATGTTTTAGCGTTGTTTTCATTTGTGTTCAGATGATTCATATTTTTTTTATGGAATTCAGTTTTTGCTTTGGATATTGAGTTACCTCGATTCCGACTTTTCTGTGGTTGGCACATGAATTTCCTCTGGTCAGTGACCTACATTTTTTTTTTATGTTTTCTCATCAGTTATGCTCCTAGTCATCCACCGTAAGACGAATGGTTGTACAGTTTTATTAGGTACAGTGTGGATGCTGCATAAGTTATTTTATTCATGAAGTTTCTAGCAGCTTCGTCCAAACCTTCGTCTTCAAAGAAGCTTCAAAATAAATAGAGTACAACTCCCCCCTTTTGCTCTCATAATCGCACCCATCACACTTCCATCTTTTTGGAGTACAACTTGTTTTGCCTTAGTAAATCAAAGAAAATGCATTTTTTTGGACAACAAGAGAGAACTAAATCAGGTATGAAAGGTTTAGACACAAAGCCAGTTAACAATTTTTGCTTCAATGCTTTAGCCTACAAACTTGATATCGATAGTTGATGTTTGAGTGCTTTGTAGCATATGCAGGCCTCGATATCAGCCTATTTCAAGCATTATAATTGGAAGTAAACAAGTCGTTTGTTATTCCCCGCCGAAGGCGGAGGGATATAGTTTTAGCGTTGTCCGTCTGTCAGTCTGTCCTACCGTCCAGGAGAATATCTCCTGTACCATTGGACGGAATTTCGTGAAACTTTGCAAACACCTATTCCGCCGATATACTTTTTTTTTAATTCGATGTAAAATGGCCGACTGGGAGCGATTTTAAGTTACGCGGTCGATTTATTGGCGGGGGATATCATTTCAACGAAATTGCTTGTTTTACTTGAACTGGTTCACGATTTTTCATCATTTCTTCTGAAGTCACCCAGTGCTCGAATATTATGAAAGCTTTTGCTAAATACTCTGTTAAAGAAGCAGCAATTTATATCTATACGAATCGAATTGTCAACAGATCCCGTCGAGCAGTATATGTCTACCTTTAAGGGTTAGTTCCGGGCAAAAGCTTCGAAAAGGAAATACTGAGTTCTATTTTGTCATGGGAAGTGAGGTCATCACAACATATTCACTAACCTTTTCCGTCCTGTATATCACAAAAAGGGTGAATACTTACGTTGGGGCTATGAATTTATAGATTTGATATATCTGGTGTAAGTCAAGGGTTGTTAGTACCGCAAAAGGAAATGAATCGATACAAGTCGGCAACCACGTGTCTACTCGTTTAATGTAAATCAGGAGAGGAAAAAGAAGGAAACAGAAACATAAAATTGAATTAATCATTTTGATGCAAAGAAATATCTATGTTGGGGTTATGCTAGAAAAACATTCCTTTATGTTTTTACAAGTTTCAACTTTGCTAATACATGTACATGTATAAGGAAACAAGGTCGTGTCGAGAAAGCGAAACAACCCAGTCGCTAGATACATTGATGATATCATAATAATTGCAGAAAACGTGTCAAACATAGGAATAAGACTTAAGTAACATCAGATTTATGTAATTATACCCAGATACAAACACGTATATTCTTAGAGCTCGTGGTTCAATACTGCTACAATATCAGGAGAGGACTTGTCTTGAGACTTCAAAAAACAATCCAATCACCCAACTCTATTGAAATATAAATTGCACTGATGAATAAGTTTTGAGACTTTACATGTTCATGAAAATCTTAAAAACCTCTTTAAAGCAAGGTTTCAACGGAACTTAGGTTATGTCACAACGGTACATTAGCTAAATAATGCATTTCCACTGCGCTTATCGTAGTATATTGCACTACTTGCCACTTAAAGAGCTACTTGCCACATAAAGTTCATTCTATGTTGAGCCTCGAGAGAGTAGTAGTGTATCTTCACGCATAGACTACATACAGAATGTTATGTTGCTGTAACTTTCTTGGTGCTTGTATTTGTTTCGAGTTACGTCACTCAGAAAATCGTGCGAGACCTAAGAGCGAGCGAGATGCAAGTAGTAAGGGAAGGGAGAATAGGGTACTACCTAGGGCATGGGTAGTACCCTATTCTCCCTTCCCTGAGTGCCCTACATCACCGTCCCTGACAAAAATGTGTCCCTAGTTGCTGTCCCCGAAAGATTTTGTCCCTAGGCTCCCGTCCCTGAGAGGGATTTTTTTGCAAAAAAGGGAAAAGGGGGGGATTTTTCCCAGGCTCTCTACCCTGAGAGGGATTTAGCATTCAAAGTGCAGGCCTTATGACTGACAGACTGGGTAAAAAATGGCCAGATCGCTGAGTTGGACTTAGTTTTTTCACCCTATGGATGATTTTTTTCTTTCTAATTGCCTAACCATTGAGTTGGACTTAGACTTTTTTCTGCATCTCTATGAATGATTTCTAAATGTCTGAGCACTGAGTTGAACTTAGACTTTTTTTTACCCTATGAATGATTTTCTCTCTTTCTAAAAGGTTGACCATTGATTTGGACTTAGTCTTTTTACATCTCTATGAATGATTTTTCTCTTTCTAAAAGCCTGATCATTGAGTTGGACTTAGACTTTTTTCTGCATCTCTATGAATGATTTCTAAATGTCTGAGCACTGAGTTGAACTTAGACTTTTTTTTACCCTATGTATGATTTTTTTCTTTCTAAATGTCTGACCATTGAGTTGGACTTAGTCTTTTTTTACATCTATGAATGATTTTTCTCTTTCTAAAAGCCTGATCATTGAGTTGGACTTAGTTTTTTTCTTCCCCTATGAATGATTTTCTCTCTTTCTAAAAGGTTGACCATTGAGTTGCACTTAGTCTTTTTACATCTCTATGAATGAATTTTCTTTCTAAATGTCTGGACCTTGAGTTGGACTTAGTCTTTTTTCTGCATCTATGGATGATTTTTTCTCTTTCTAAATGCCTGGTCAGTGAGATGGACTTAGTTTTTTACCCTATGGATGATTTTCTCTCTTTCTAAAAGCCTGACCATTGAGTTGGACTTAGATTTTTTTGCACTATAAATGATTTCTAAATGTCTGAGCACTGAGTTGTACTTAGTTTTTTCTTCACCTATGTATGATTTTTTTCTCTTTCTAATTGCCTGACCACTGAGTTGGACTTAGACTTTTTTCTGCATCTCTATGAATGATTTCTCTTTTCTAAAAGGAAATTTATCCTATATCACTGAGTTGGTCTTAGCTTTTTTCCCCTATGAATGATTTTCTCTCTTTCTAAAAGCCTGATCACTGAGTTGGACTTAGTTTTTTCTTCACCTATGTATGATTTTTTCTCTCTAAAAGGAATTTATCCCTATATCACTGAGTTGGACTTAGTTTTTTCACCCTATGAATGAATTTTCTTTCTAAATGTCTGGACCTTGAGTTGGACTTAGTCTTTTTTCTGCATCTATGAATGATTTTTTCTTTTCTAAAAGGAATTTGTCCCTATATCACTGAGTTGGACTTAGACTTTTTTCTACATCTATGAATGAATTCTCTTTTCTAAATGCCTAACCATTGAGTTGAACATAGACTTTTTTTTACCCTATGAATGATTTTCTTTCTAAAAGCCTGACCACTGAGTTGGACTTAGTCTTTTTTCTGCATCTATGAATGATTTTTTCTCTCTAAAAGGAATTTGTCCCTATATCACTGAGTTGGACTTAGACTTTTTTCTACATCTATGAATGAATTCTCTTTTCTAAATGCCTGGACATTGAGTTGAACATAGACTTTTTTTTACCCTATGAATGATTTTCTTTCTAAAAGCCTGATCACTGAGTTGGACTTAGTCTTTTTTCTACATCTCTATGGATGATTTCTCTAAAAGACTGAGCACTGGGTTGGACTTAGACTTTTTTCATTCTATGAATGATTTCTCTTTTCTAAAAGGAATTTGTCCCTATATCACTGAGTTGGACTTAGTCTTTTTCTGCAATTATGGATGATTTCTCTTTCTAAATGCCTGGACATTGAGTTGAACATAGACTTTTTTTACCCTATGAATGATTTCTTTCTAAAAGCCTGACCACTGAGTTGGACTAAGACTTTTTTCTTATCTATGAATGATTTTTTCTCTCTAAAAGGAATTTGTCCCTATATCAGTGAGTTGGACTTAGACTTTTTTCTTATCTAAATGTTTGGCCATTGAGTTGAACTTAGACTTTTTTACCCTATGATTGATTTTCTCTCTTTCTAAAAGCCTGACCATTGAGTTGGACTTAGTTTTTTCACCCTATGGATGATTTTTCTCTCTAAAAGACTGACCATTGAGTTGGACTTAGACTTTTTTCTGCATCTATGAATGATTTCTCTAAAAGACTGAGCGCTGAGTTGGACTTAGTCTTTTTTCTGCATCTATGAATGATTTTTCTTTTCTAAAAGGAATTTGTCCCTATATCACTGAGTTGGACTTAGACTTTTTTCTACATCTATGAACGAATTCTCTTTTCTAAATGCCTAACCATTGAGTTGAACATAGACTTTTTTTTAACCTATGAATGATTTTCTTTCTAAAAGCCTGACCACTGAGTTGGACTTAGTCTTTTTTCTGCATCTATGAATGATTTTTTCTCTCTAAAAGGAATTTGTCCCTATATCACTGAGTTGGACTTAGACTTTTTTCTACATCTATGAATGAATTCTCTTTTCTAAATGCCTAACCATTGAGTTGAACATAGACTTTTTTTTACCCTATGAATGAATTCTCTTTTCTAAAAGGAATTTGTCCCTATATCACTGAGTTGGACTTAGTCTTTCTGATTTTTTTCTGCATCTATGAATGAATTTTCTCTCTAAAAGCCTGAGCACTGAGTTGGACTTAGACTTTTTCTGAGTTTTTTACTCTTCGGAGTGTAACTCTTCTAAAAGAAGTTTGACAATTTGAAGAAAGATAGAACTTTCATGGTAATGGTTAGTCCTGAAAAGGACTGTTGGGTTAGCTCTGAAAAGAGCTGTGACAATTTGAAGAAATGACAACTTGAAGATAGAACTTTCGTCTGACAGCTTGAAGATAGAACTTTCTTCTGATAGCTTGAAGGTAGAACTTTCGTCTGACAACTTGAAAATAGATCTTTCGTCTGTCCTCTTGAAGATAGAACTCGTGGTAGATGCTTAGTCCTGAAAAGGACTGTTGGGTTAGCTCTGAAAAGAGCTGTGACAATTTGAAGAAATGACAACTTGAAGATAGAACTTTCTTCTGATAGCTTGAAGGTAGAACTTTCGTCTGACAATTTGAAGAAATGACAATTTGAAGATAGAACTTTCGTCTGATAGCTTGAAGGTAGAACTTTCGTCTGACAATTTGAAGAAATGACAATTTGAAAAAAAGATAGAACTTACGTCTGACAATTTGAAGAAAGGTAGAACTTTCGTGGTAGATGGTTAGCCCTGAAAAGGGCTGTTAGGGTGTCCCTAAAAGGGACCTGGTTTTGGAGGTTGTGTTTTTTCGTCTCACGTTGTTTTTTTCCACTTCTAATGACAGCATCCGAAATTCGCTTGGCAAATGGGGCATGTTTCAACTCTTTTTTCTGATTACCATTGCTCCATTACCGAAAGTAATCTTCCTCCCAAATTCGATATCAACCAAAATGACATCCGCTGTTGTCTTTAAAAATAGTTGAACTAATCTTTCGCCGAGATCTTTGTATGGCTGTGTTATACGTTGTAGTTGTTTTTGTTCCTCCTCTCCTACGAAATGAGTGCTAAAAGCCTGAGCACTGACTTGGACTTAGACTTTTTTCTGAGTTTTTTTTACTCTCTGGAGTGTAACTCTTCTGAGAGAAAAGAAGATTGCCAATAGAAAATGTGTCATTTTTTGGCCGTTACCTAGCCTTTAATTGCAAATATCCTACATCACTGAGTTGGACTTAGACTTTTTTCTGAGTTTTTTACTCTTTGGAGTGTAACTCTTCTGAGAGAAAAGAAGATTGACAATAGAAAATGTGTCATTTTTTGTGCGTTACCTAGCCTTTAATTGCAAATATCCTACATCACTGAGTTGAAATTAGTTTTTCTGATTTTTTTCTGCATCTATGGATGAATTTTCTCTCTAAAAGTCTGAGCACTGAGTTGGACTTAGACTTTTTCTGAGTTTTTTTACTCTTCGGAGTGTAACTCTTCTAAAAGAAAGAAGTTTGACAATTTGAAGAAATGACAATTTGAAGATAGAACTTTCGTGGTAAATGGTTAGTCCTGAAAAGGACTGTTGGGTTAGCTCTGAAAAGAACTGTTGGGTTAGCCCTGAAAAGGGCTGTTTTGTTTTGGAGGCTGTGTTTTTTCGTCTCACGTTGTTTTTTCCACTTCTAATGACAGCATCCGAAATTCGCTTGGCAAATGGGGCATGCTTCAACTCTTTTTCTGATTACCATTGCTCCATTACCGAACTAATCTTTCGCCGAGATCTTTGTATGGCTGTGTTATACGTTGTAGTTGGTTTTGTTCCTCCTCTCCTACGAAATGAGTGTTTAGTTGTAATAACTGTTGACCTGCATTTAGATATTCTTGGAGAGCCTCGCGTAGTTGATAATTTATCTCCTCCATATTGATACTGCTTCCGAATATTGATACTGCTTCCGAATATTGATACCGCTTTCGAAGTGTTCGTTCGCTGAGTGTCAAAAAATGATGAATGTATGGAAATAACGCTGGGTTTTATACGTTTAAGGAGGATTGAAATTTTTAAAGAGCGCGGACCTGACGGGAAACACCAGGATTGTACTGTGTGACACTGAGTTAGGAGTGGTAAAAACAGCATGAAACGCCGACGTGGGAAAAACATAGGAAAAAATGACGTCATGAGTCAATCAGTTCAATCCTCCTGTAAAGCTATAAAACCCAGCGATATTTTTACATAAAATCATATTTGTTCCAGTATGGTTCGAATTCTTGTCTACCCCCACTGCGCAAGCAGATGTCTGATAGAGTGAGGGAAATGTTTTGCCATACTTTTTTTACCCTTGTGTTTTGTTGATTTGCAAAAGAAACAGTTCTTTGTTACTCGTTTTTTTCTTCTTTTCGTTGTTTTGCTTTTTTCTCCTCTTTTAGATCCAAAGTTTGTTGTTTTCTTAGATTATCGTTTGTTGATATTTTTTTCTCTGCCTGTTCTGTTATTTTGCAGATTTTTGAATCGGTGATATCCGTTGCGTCGGACTGCATGTCTACGGTCTGATTTTCAACCGGTGATATTGTAGTCTGTAGTGAACTTGTTTTCCATGTATTTTCGTTGTAGAATGAATTTAGTGTCCCGACGAATTTCATATGTTGGAGATCGACAACGTTGTAAAACGATGGTGAAATTTCGATGTCATGACTGTGTGGGTTCACGTAGACAAAAAAACAAATGTTCCTGTCTGATTTTCTTTTTTGGACAATTTCTGGACCAATGTCCTGCTTCGTTGCACGTAAAACAAATATTTGTTCTCTCACCATTCATCCGATATCGTTTGTCGAGCGTCGCTTGATCTAAAACTCTGTAGCTGATAGTACAGCGTATAGAGCTATTTATAAAAAAATACGCTTCACTACTAGACGCTGACGTAGTGTACCTCTACCCAATGGTCTATTTATAGCAACAGACGCTAACATATTGTGATTTAACCCCTTGTCACACTAAACGGCGTTTCCACTGAGTTGTCACGGTGTTGTTTAAGTTCCCAGACTGCCAAGAGATCGCAGGAAAAATGCGAAGCTCCCGTGGCCTATTATCGCGTTCCTGATGTTGATGAAAAAAAAAGCAAGAAGGAAATCAAGTACATTGATATCTGTTCTCTGTACCCTTATGTTTGTAAACACAAATCCTATCCTGTAGGTCAGCCAGAAATTTTGTCTGCTGAGAATATTGACATGAACAATATTCGACAATATGAGGGCTTAATCAAATGCAAAGTTTTGCCTCCAACTGATTTGTTTCACCCCGTTCTCCCAGTTCACTGTAACAACAAAATGATGTTTCCACTCTGTATGAAATGTGCAGAAGAAAGTTCAAGTATTTGTAGCCATGGTGAAGAAAAGAGGGCTTTGGTCGGAACTTGGGTTACTTTTGAATTATTCAAGGCTCTTGACTGCGGTTATCAATTACTGCAAAGTAAAAAAGTTAAAAGTAGAAAAAGTCAAAAGTCTCTCTTATATAGATCTTAGATCTAC
>OX328098.1:10444499-10756499 GCA_946811185.2 Hippopus hippopus | reverse complement strand
ATTTACTGAACAGAACTAAACATTGAAACATTTTTTTGCAAAGCATCATAAAAAAATTTCTTGACAATGAAAAAAATTTCTTGACAATGAAAAAAATTCACAATGAAACATTTTTTTTGCAAAAGCATCATAAAAAATTTCTTGACAATGAAAAAAATCACAAGGAAACATTTTTACAATACAGCATAAAAAACAATTTCTTGACAATGAAAAAAATCGCACTGAAATATTTTTTCACAATGAATTATTCACAATGAATTAATCACAATGAAAAAAATCACACTGAATTATTTTTTCGCAATGAATTATTTACAATGAATTATTCTCAAAACAGTATATAACAAATTTTTTACAATGCAAATTCGCAAACACCACGAGTTTCATATTTGTTTTCATATTCCTACCGTTTTGTTGTTTTTTCTTGGTTGTTTTCGCTCTGTCTTTGGGTTTTTTGGGATCTTGAAATCAACGTGATTATCAATGTTTTTCCCGTATTTACCCTGGCCTGTCAATATTGGTGTAGTTGGTTTTTGATCAACTCGCTGTTTCTTGTGGAGATGGTTAGCATCATCCTCAGATTTCCGCTTTGTTGTTTTTCTTGGTTGTTTCTCCTCTGGTTGTTTTTCTTTGGTTGATTTTTCTTCACAACACTTACGATAGAGTCCACTAACTTGTGAAGATTAGATTTATCAAAGTCGAACTCCACAGGAATCTTCACAGGAGTTGTTGAAATGCACTGATCCTGTTGGCGTAGTACCTCGATATTTCTACTGAGCTGATCAGTACTTGCGCTTAAAGTTTTAATTTCCTCCAAATGTCTGTTTAAAGTCTCCAACTGATCTATGATCCGGGTCATCATGCTATCTTGCTTCAAATTTAGCGGCTTTACCTCTTCATAAATGTTGTCCAGCACCGTCGCTGGAATGATGGTTGTCGAATTTAACTCTGGTGGCGGATTGATGATTGTCGAATTTATAACTGATGAAAGAACGTCTCCATTGTTTTCCACTGGTGAAAAAAATCGTCCAAGTTGATTTCATCTAAGTTGTGCTTCATATTGAAACTGCTTCTGAATATTGATACTGCTTCCAAAGTGATCGTTAGCTGAGAACCAAAGAAATGGTGAATGTATGAAAATAACGCCGATCTTTATACGTTTACAGAGGATTGAAATTTTTAAAGAGTGCGGACCTGGCCGAAAACACCGGGATTGTACTGTGTGACATTGAAATGGGAGTGGTGAAAAAAACACCGATATAACCGTCGATTTGAATGCACAATGTTAATGAAACGCCGACGCGGGAAAAAACATAGGAGAAAAATGACGTCATGGGTCATCTAGTTCAATCCTCCTGTAAAGCTATAAAACCCAGTGATATTTTACATAAAATCATATTTGTTTCAGAATGGTTCGAATTCTTGTGTGCCCTCACTGTGCAAGCAGATGTCTGATAGAGTGTGGGAAATGTTTTACCATACTTTTTTTACTCTTGTGTTTTGTTGATTTGCAAAAGAAACAGTTCTTTGTTACTCGTTTTTTCTTCTTTTCGTTGTTTTGCTTTTTTCTCCTCTTTTAGATCCAAAGTTTGTTGTTTTCTTAGATAATCGTTTGTAGATATTTTTTTCTCTGCCTGTTCTGTTATTTTGCAGATTTTTGAATCGGTGATATCCGTTGTGTCGGACTGCATGTCTACGGTCTGATTTTCAACCGGTGATATTGTAGTCTGTAGTGAACTTGTTTTCCATGTATTTTCGTTGTAGAATGAATTTAGTGTCCCGACGAATTTCGTATGTTGGAGATCGACAACGTTGTAAAACGATGGTGAAATTTCGATGTCATGACTGTGTGGGTTTACGTAGACAAAAAAACAAATGTTCCTGTCTGATTTTCTTTTTTGGACAATTTCTGGACCAATGTCCTGCTTCGTTGCACGTAAAACAAATATTTGTTCTCTCACCATTCATCCGATATCGTTTGTCGAGCGTCGCTTGATCTAAAACTCTGTAGCTGATAGTACAGCGTATAGAGCTATTTATAAAAAAATACGCTTCACTACTTGACGCTGACGTAGTGTAC
The DNA here is from genome assembly GCA_946811185.2 of Hippopus hippopus. Classification (NCBI taxonomy): domain Eukaryota; kingdom Metazoa; phylum Mollusca; class Bivalvia; order Cardiida; family Cardiidae; genus Hippopus; species Hippopus hippopus. The sequence continues at coordinate 10,754,422 of OX328098.1, read as the reverse complement.
CTCTACCCAATGGTCTATTTATAGCATTAGACGCTAACATATTGTGATTTAACCCCTTGTCTTACTAAACGGCGTTTCCACTGAGTTGTCACGGTGTTGTTTAAGTTCCCAGACTGCCAAGAGATCGCAGGAAAAATGCGAAGCTCCCGTGGCCTATTATCGCGTTCCTGATGTTGATGAAAAAAAAAGCAAGAAGGAAATCAAGTACATTGATATCTGTTCTCTGTACCCTTATGTTTGTAAACACAAATCCTATCCTGTAGGTCAGCCAGAAATTTTGTCTGCTGAGAATATTGACATGAACAATATTCGACAATATGAGGGCTTAACCAAATGCAAAGTTTTGTCTCCAACTGATTTTTGTTTCACCCCGTTCTCCCAGTTCACTGTAACAACAAAATGATGTTTCCACTCTGTATGAAATGTGCAGAAGAAAGTTCAAGTATTTGTAGCCATGGTGAAGAAAAGAGGGCTTTGGTCGGAACTTGGGTTACTTTTGAATTATTCAAGGCTCTTGACTGCGGTTATCGATTATTGCAAAGTAAAAAAGTTAAAAGTAGAAAAAGTCAAAAGTCTCTCTTATATAGGTCTAGATCTACATGCAGTGAGGAAATATTCCCGTAAAATGGTCTTTACAAGTGTGTGAACCAATAATTATTCCAAGTTATTTTTCTTGACATAAATGAACGAAAGTGTCAAGGAACTGTCTTTCTTTTGTTAAGGAAATCAGGGATATTCACCCTATTTCACATGTACAAATCTACGAAAGAAAAAATACTTTCTACTTTTGACAACGCTCAAAATTCGAACTCACACCTTTTTTATATTAGTTAAGCGTATAGAGGTATTTATAAAAAAGCTTTACTAGACGCTGACGTAGTGTACCTCTGCCCAATGGTCTATTTATAGCAACAGACGCTAACATATTGTGATCTAAGCCCCTGTCACTCTAAACGGCGTTTCCACTGAGTTGACACGGTGTTGTTTAAGTTCACAGAGTACCAACAAAGGTTTTCGTTTTAATTTCTGAACAATAGATTGAAATGCTCGAATCAAAGTTTTTTACCCAGAAGAAAAAATCCATTATTCAAATTGGCAATCATGACCAACTATGTTTTGCAAGAGCCGTTGTTGTGGGAATTTGCTACAGTGAACGTGAAAACACCGGGGCATAGAATAGAAAATGGGATCGTATTTGTCGTTCAAACCGCCCTCTTCAAAAGACTGAAGCTGAGAAATTGTTGAATGAAGCTGGAGTTTCACCAACACAACCTATAGGAATTGACGAATACAAAAAAATTCAAGCATTCTTGTATGAAAAAGGCTATGTCATTAAAGTTCATCAACAGCATTCAAAAGTGGAAAAAATATTTGAACATCCAGAAGTGAAAACCAATAGTAAGATCATACATTTGTAGTTTCATCAAAACCATTATGACTACATCAAATCTATCAAAGTTTTTTTGTTGTGGATATTATTGTGAGTTCTGTGATGTGGGTTACTCTCACCGGGAAAGTCATGCTTGTTCAATTATCTGCAAAGGTTGTTATCGCGAAGGAAAATGTCCATCAGAATCAAAAGAATATGTTTGCAGTGTTTGCAGTAGACGATTTTTTAGTGCTGAATGCTTTGAAAATCACAGAAATGTTCAAGGTAAAGAAAAGAAATCCATTTGTGAATTAGTGAAACTCTGTTCGAAATGCGGTGCACAATATTATATCAGAAAGAAAAATCATGTTTGCAATGGAAAGAAAAGATGTCATATCTGTAAGAGAATTGTTAACTTTTCTCATCAATGCTATATTCAGCCTTACCAAAGTAAGTTGAACCATGACAGCGATGACGAGACGAGTTCTTCTGTAGTCAAAAAAACACAGTTTATTTTCTTTGATTTTGAATGCAAACAAGACACAGGTGTACACATCCCAAATTATTGTATCGCACACAGAGCGTATGATGAATGTATCGATAAATCACTTGATTTTCATTGTTCTACATGCAGTGAATTTGAAGAGGGTAGGGAAGTTATTTTTCAAGGTGAAGAAACTTTGAGTCAATTTTGCAAGTGGCTCTTTTCAAAACATCATAAAGGAGTCACGGCTATTGCCCATAATTTCAAAGGTTATGACGGTCAGTTCATTCTTGGCTATATTGTCAAAGTTGGGTTAAAACTTCCAAAATTGATCATGAATGGAAACAATATTATGAAGTTAGAACTGAATGGTGTACGTCTGGTCGATTCTTTCAATTTCATGAGCTTTGGTTTGGCAAAATTTCCAGCCATATTTGGTCTTCAAGAAAATAAAAAAGGTTACTTTCCTCACTGGGCAAATACAGATGAATTTTGGAGTTACATTGGACCTTACTTGGATATGTCTTATTACAAACCCGGAGGAGGAACAAAACCAACTACAACGTATAACACAGCCATACAAAGATCTCGGCGAAAGATTAGTTCAACTATTTTTAAAGACAACGCCTGACATCATTTTGGTTGATATCGAATTTGGGAGAAAGATTACTTTCGATAATGGAGCAATGGTGATCAGAAAAAGAGTTGAAGCATGCCCCATTTGTCAAGCGAATTTCGGATGCTGTCATTAGAAGTGGAAAAAACACAGCCTCCAAAACAAAACAGCCCTTTTCAGGGCTAACCCAACAGTTCTTTTCAGAGCTAACCCAACAGTCCTTTTCAGGGCTAACCATTTACCACGAAAGTTCTATCTTCAAGATGCCAGACGAAAGTTCTATCTTCAAGCTATCAGACGAAACTTCTACCTTCATGCTGTCAGACGAAAGTTCTATCTTCAAGTTGTCATTTCTTCAAATTGTCACAGCTCTTTTTCAGAGCTAACCCAACAGTCCTTTTCAGGACTAACCATTACCACGAAAGTTCTATCTTTCTTCAAAATTGTCATTTCTTCAAATTGTCAAACTTCTTTCTTTTAGAAGAGTTACACTCCAAAGAGTTACACTCCAAAGAGTTACACTCCAAAGAGTAAGAATCATTCATAGATGTAGAAAAAAGTCTAAGTCCAACTCAGTGATTTAGGGACAAATTCCTTTTAGAAAAGAAAAAATCATTCATAGATGCAGAAAAAAGACTAAGTCCAACTCAGTGGTCAGGCTTTTAGAAAGAAAATCATTCATAGGGTAAAAAAAAGTCTATGTTCAACTCAATGGTTAGGCATTTATAAAAGAGAATTCATTCATAGATGTAGAAAAAAGTCTAAGTCCAACTCAGTGATATAGGGACAAATTCCTTTTAGAAAAGAAAAATCATCCATAGATGCAGAAAAAAGACTAAGTCCAACTCAGCGCTCAGTCTTTTAGAGAAATCATTCATAGATGCAGAAAAAAGTCTAAGTCCAACTCAATGGTCAGTCTTTTAGAGAGAAAAATCATCCATAGGGTGAAAAAACTAAGTCCAACTCAATGGTCAGGCTTTTAGAAAGAGAAATTATTCATAGGGTAAAAAAGTCTAAGTTCAACTCAATGATTAGGCAATTAGAAAAGAGAATTCATTCATAGGTGAAAAAACTAAGTACAACTCACTGATATAGGGACAAATTCCTTTTAGAGAGAAAAATCATTCATAGATGCAGAAAAAAGACTAAGTCCAACTCAGTGGTCAGGCTTTTAGAAAGAAAATAATTCATAGGGTAAAAAAAAGTCTATGTTCAACTCAGTGCTCAGACATTCCAAAGAGTCAGAATCATTCATAGATGCAGAAAAAAGACTAAGTTCAACTCAATGTTCTGACATTTAGAAAAGAAAATTCATTCATAGGTGAAGAAAAAAGTCTAAGTCCAACTCAGTGATCAAGCATTTAGAAAGAAAAAAGTCTAAGTCCAACTCAATGGTCAGGCTTTTAGAAAGAGAGAAAATCATTCATAGGGTAAAAAAAGTCTATGTTCAACTCAATGGTTAGACATTTAGAAAAGAGAATTCATTCATAATTGCAGAAAAACTCTAAGTCCAACTCAATGTCCAGACATTTAGAAAGAAAAAATCATTCATAGATGCAGAAAAAAGACTAAGTCCAACTCAGTGGTCAGGCTTTTAGAAAGAAAATCATTCATAGGGTAAAAAAAAGTCTATGTTCAACTCAATGGTTAGGCATTTATAAAAGAGAATTCATTCATAGATGTAGAAAAAAGTCTAAGTCCAACTCAGTGATATAGGGACAAATTCCTTTTAGAAAAGAAAAATCATCCATAGATGCAGAAAAAAGACTAAGTCCAACTCAGCGCTCAGTCTTTTAGAGAAATCATTCATAGATGCAGAAAAAAGTCTAAGTCCAACTCAATGGTCAGTCTTTTAGAGAGAAAAATCATCCATAGGGTGAAAAAACTAAGTCCAACTCAATGGTCAGGCTTTTAGAAAGAGAAATTATTCATAGGGTAAAAAAGTCTAAGTTCAACTCAATGATTAGGCAATTAGAAAAGAGAATTCATTCATAGGTGAAAAAACTAAGTACAACTCACTGATATAGGGACAAATTCCTTTTAGAGAGAAAAATCATTCATAGATGCAGAAAAAAGACTAAGTCCAACTCAGTGGTCAGGCTTTTAGAAAGAAAATCATTCATAGGGTAAAAAAAAGTCTATGTTCAACTCAGTGCTCAGACATTCCAAAGAGTCAGAATCATTCATAGATGCAGAAAAAAGACTAAGTTCAACTCAATGTTCTGACATTTAGAAAAGAAAATTCATTCATAGGTGAAGAAAAAAGTCTAAGTCCAACTCAGTGATCAAGCATTTAGAAAGAAAAAAGTCTAAGTCCAACTCAATGGTCAGGCTTTTAGAAAGAGAGAAAATCATTCATAGGGTAAAAAAAGTCTATGTTCAACTCAATGGTTAGACATTTAGAAAAGAGAATTCATTCATAATTGCAGAAAAACTCTAAGTCCAACTCAATGTCCAGACATTTAGAAAGAAAAAATCATTCATAGATGCAGAAAAAAGACTAAGTCCAACTCAGTGGTCAGGCTTTTAGAAAGAAAATCATTCATAGGGTAAAAAAAAGTCTATGTTCAACTCAATGGTTAGGCATTTATAAAAGAGAATTCATTCATAGATGTAGAAAAAAGTCTAAGTCCAACTCAGTGATATAGGGACAAATTCCTTTTAGAAAAGAAAAATCATCCATAGATGCAGAAAAAAGACTAAGTCCAACTCAGCGCTCAGTCTTTTAGAAAGAAAAAATCATTCATAGATGCAGAAAAAAGTCTAAGTCCAACTCAATGGTCAGTCTTTTAGAGAGAAAAATCATCCATAGGGTGAAAAAACTAAGTCCAACTCAATGGTCAGGCTTTTAGAAAGAGAAATTATTCATAGGGTAAAAAAGTCTAAGTTCAACTCAATGATTAGGCAATTAGAAAAGAGAATTCATTCATAGGTGAAAAAACTAAGTACAACTCACTGATATAGGGACAAATTCCTTTTAGAAAAGAAAAAATCATTCATAGATGCAGAAAAAAGACTAAGTCCAACTCAGTGGTCAGGCTTTTAGAAAGAAAATCATTCATAGGGTAAAAAAAGTCTATGTTCAACTCAGTGCTCAGACATTCCAAAGAGTCAGAATCAATCATAGATGCAGAAAAAAGACTAAGTTCAACTCAATGTTCTGACATTTAGAAAAGAAAATTCATTCATAGGTGAAGAAAAAAGTCTAAGTCCAACTCAGTGATCAAGCATTTAGAAAGAAAAAAGTCTAAGTCCAACTCAATGGTCAGGCTTTTAGAAAGAGAGAAAATCATTCATAGGGTAAAAAAAGTCTATGTTCAACTCAATGGTTAGACATTTAGAAAAGAGAATTCATTCATAATTGCAGAAAAAGTCTAAGTCCAACTCAATGTCCAGACATTTAGAAAGAAAAAATCATTCATAGATGCAGAAAAAAGACTAAGTCCAACTCAGTGGTCAGGCTTTTAGAAAGAAAATCATTCATAGGGTAAAAAAAAGTCTATGTTCAACTCAGTGCTCAGACATTCCAAAGAGTAAGAATCATTCATAGATGCAGAAAAAAGACTAAGTTCAACTCAATGTTCTGACATTTAGAAAAGAAAATTCATTCATAGGTGAAGAAAAAAGTCTAAGTCCAACTCAGTGATCAAGCATTTAGAAAGAAAAAAGTCTAAGTCCAACTCAATGGTCAGGCTTTTAGAAAGAGAGAAATCATTCATAGATGTAAAAAAAAGACTAAGTCCAACTCAATGGTCAGACATTTAGAAAGAAAAAAATCATACATAGGGTAAAAAAGTCTAAGTTCAACTCAGTGCTCAGACATTTAGAAATCATTCATAGAGATGCAGAAAAAAGTCTAAGTCCAACTCAATGATCAGGCTTTTAGAAAGAGAAAAATCATTCATAGGGGAAAAAAGTCTAAGTCCAACTCAATGCTTAGGCAATTAAAAAGAGAATTCATTCATAGGTGAAAAAAGACTAAGTCCAACTCAATGGTTAGACATTTAGAAATCATACATAGGGTAAAAAAAAGTCTAAGTTCAACTCAGTGCTCAGACATTTAGAGAGAAGAAATCAATCATAGATAAGAAAAAGTCTAAGTCCAACTCAATGGTCAGGCAATTAGAAAGAGAAAAAAATCATCCATAGGGTGAAAAAACTAAGTCCAACTCAGTGATCTGACCATTTTTTACCCAGCCTGTCAGTCATAAGATCGACACTTTGAATGCTAAATCCCTCTCAGGGTAGAGAGCCTAGGAAAAACTCCCCCCTTTTCCCTTTTTTGCAAAAAATTCCGCTCAGGGACGGGAGCCTAGGGACACATCCCCAGAATGTCCTCCCCAAGGCCGCCATTTTGAATGCTAAATCCCTCTCAGGGTAGAGAGTATGGGATATTTTTTAAAAAAATTCTTTCGGGGACAGCATATAGGGACACATTTTTTGTCAGGGACGGTGATATAGGGCGCTCAGGGAAGGGAGTATGGGATCTACCCCTGGCCTGGGTAGATCCCATACTCCCTTCCCTTACTACTATGGTTGTCTTGATAATATCTGGGACGAGTTCGAAAATGGGTCATGTCAGATCAAAAACAAGGTCACTAGGTCAAATTTTAGAAAAACCTTGTGTACACTCTAGAGGCCACATTTTCAGTCCAAAACTCTTGAAAGTTGGTCAGAATGTTTGTCTTGATGATACATGTATCTCGGACGATTTCGAAAATGGGTCATGTCGGGTCAAAAACTAGGTCACAAGGTCAAATCTTAGAAAAACCTTGTGTACGCCCTAGAGGCCACATTTTCAATCCAAAACTCTTAAAAGTTGGTCAGAATGTTTGTCTTGATAATATCTCGAATGAGTTCGAAAATGGGTCATCTCGAGTTGAAAACTAGGTCACAAGGTCAAATCTTAGAAAAACCTAGTGTACGCCCTAGAGGCCACATTTTCAGTCCAAAACTCTTGAAAGTTGGTCAGAATGTCTGTCTTGATGATACATGTATCTCGGACGATTTCGAAAATGGGTCATCTCGAGTCAAAAACTAGGTCACAAGGTCAAATCTTAGAAAAACTTTGTTTACGCTGTAGAGGCCACATTTTCAGTCCAAAACTCTTGAAAGTTGGTCCGAATGTTTTTCTTGATAATATCTGGAATGAGTTCGGAAATGGGTTATGTCGGGTCAAAAACTAGGTCACAAGGTCAAATCTTAGAAAAACTTTGTGTACGCTCTAGAGGCCATTTTTTTTTTTTTTTTTTTCAGTCAAAAACTCTTTAAAGTTGGTCAGAATGTTTTTCTTGATGATATCTTGGACGAGTTTGAAAATGGGTCATGTCGGGTCAAAAACTAGGTCACAAGGTCAAATCTTAGATAAACATTGTGTACATTCTAGGGGCAACATTCTCGGTCCAAAACTCTTGAAAGTTGGTCAGAATGTTTGTCTCGATGATATCTTGGACGAGTTTGAAAATGGGTCATGTCGGGTCAAAAACTAGGTTACTAGGTAAAATCTTAGAAAACCCTTGTGTACGCTCTAGAGGTCACATTTTTGATGCAATACTCATGAAAGTTGGTCAGAATGTTTGTCATAATGCTATCTCGACTGAGTTTGAAATGGGCATTGCGGGTCAAAAACTTGGTCACAACGTCAAATCTTTTGAATAGCTTGTGTAGCTCTAGAGTCATCATTTTCTGTCCAATACTTATGAAAATTAGTCTGAGAGTATTTCCTGATAATCAATATGATGAAATTGAAAATGGGTCGCATTGGTTAAAAAACTAGGTCACTAGGTGAAATCTTTGAAAAACCTTGTGTACGCTATAGAGGCCACATTTTCAGTCCAATACTTATGATAGGTGGTCACAATATTTGTATTGATAATATCTATAATTGGAAAATGGGCTATGTTGGGCTAAAACGTAGGTCACTGAGAGAAATTCTAGAAAAAGCTTGTGCACTGTGCATAAGCCAGAGGCCAAATTTTCAGTCCAATTATTATGAAAGCTTGGTAGAAGGTTTGTCATAATATCCAAAGAGATTGAAAATGGGTCATGTTTGGTAAAAGACTCAGGTGAGCGACTTCAGGGCCATCATGACCCTCTTGTTTATTTGTTCCGATGGTCTCTTGAGCGGTGTCTTATATCTGAAAGATTTTGTTGGTACTGACGGCTTCCAGTAGCAGCACCCTCCATCTCAAGGTGCTTGTATATGAACTAATAACTTCTCGTAGCAGCACTTTCCATCTAAAGGTGCTTTTGTCTGAACTGGTGGCTTCCAGTAGCAGCACCTTCCATCTAAAAGTGCTTGTATCTAAACTGATGACTTCCAGTAGCAGCACCTTCCGTCTAAAGGTGCTTGTATCTGAGCTGATGACTCCCAGTAGCAGCACCTTCCATCTAAAGGTGCTTGTGTCTGAACTGATGACTTCCAGTAGCAGCACCTTCCATTTAAAGGTGCTTGTATTTAAAGGTGCTTGTATCTGTAATGATGACTTCCTTTAGTAGCCTTTGATATCTGACGGTATTTGTATTTGTTCTGATGGCTTCATGTAGCAGCGCCTTCAGTCTAAAGGGTTTTGTCTTTGAACTGAAGGGATCTTTTAGAAGCGACTAGTATCTGATATCCCTAAATATAGCGTCTGCATATGTGCTGAAACCTCTAGTAGAAGATTTTTTTTATCTAAAAATGCCTGTTTATGTGCTGAAATCTATTGTAGAAGTGTTGTGTATCACGTGTTTGTATATGTGTTTAAACCTCATGTAGTATCGTCTTGTGTCTGAAAGTGTTTGTATATGTGCTGAAACCTCTTGTAAGCTAGACACGTCTCGTATCTGAAGGTTTTTGTATTTGGATTGTGGGCCTTCCGTAGAAGCGTCTTTTATATGAAGGTGTTTGTATATGTGCTAAGGGCCTCATATAGAAGCGTTTAATATCACAAGGTGTTTGTATTTGTACGGAAGACACCTCGTAGATGCACCGAAAATCTTACGATAATTATATTTTTTGATGATGACATATTGTAGCAGCATCCAATATCTTAAGGTTTTGAAATCTTAATGATAGCCTTTTGTAGCAACTAATATATGCGCGACGCACTTGCAAAAGGGGTGATGCACTATACCAAACAAATCATTATATATTCTGGATTCATAAAATACATTTTGTCAAACAACCGACTGTATCACGAGATGGGCTGGTCTTTTGACACAAAAAATGATATATAGCAAGAGGTATCGACCCAGGTCAGCCTGCGCGCACTGCGCAGGCTGACCCTGGTCGATAACCTTTGGATATGTATTTAACTCCCTTTTCACAGAGCATGGCTCATATAAAGGTATTTGGACTCAGATTTCTGAAAGTAAACACCCTAACTGTAACGCTCCGATAGCTCTCATTTCCGATTTAAGCCTTTCCAAAACAACCATGTGTTTCCACGATCCCACGGACCAAGGCTTTTGCAAAGATGAGAAAAAGAGAGCCAGCATTTTCCCGGTTTTCAACAATTTGTTATACCCCTACAAAGACACCATTTGAGCTGCTTTGACTTTGTTGTCTACAAATACATTCATTTAAATTGACGTCTGGTAAAGAGATTACATTGCACAAGAGACTCACATATACAAAGTAGCACTACATTAAGAGGTTTTTTTTTTTACTTTTAACGTTTTATTCTTAAGATTTTAAGGGTGTTCAGTGGTATCCGTGGTTGTGATGTAAAGCTTCGGCCTCGTAATCTTAAGGTTCCACGGTTCGATTTCCGGGGACTGATGTCAACTTTTGGACTATTCATTGGCCCACACATCCGGCGCGAGTTCTGGTGTTGTTTACTCTAAATCAGAACTGAGAGAGATTAGTATAAGTTGCAAGAAATTGTTGCTCATTCTATGTGGAATAAATATGAATAAGATAAAATATTTAGGGCAACATTATATTCAGCACTGGACAATGCCGATTCAGATCATAAGATCGTACATTATTTAAAAGGCCAATGAGAGACGCTATGTGCCTCCATTAGGTATGAGCGGCGCCATGGGAGAAAGGGATATAATGCAACTTCTTGATCCATTACACCATGCAACTCATCACATAAATCATAGATCCATGAATCAATTTCGTCTAACAGCCAACTGAATCATGAGATCGACTGATCCTTCAACATTCAGAAAATTTACTGATAGCAAAAAGTTTCGACTCAGGTCAGCCTGCGCTGACCGCGCAGGCCGACCTGAGTCGATACCTTTTGCAGATGTATTCGACCCCCTTTTCACAGAGCATGATTCAGATATTTTACGATGGTCAAAACGGAAACTAGTTCAGATAGAAAGACAGGGAGAGACAGAAGAGATACGGCGACATAAAACTAAGACAGGTATATAAGAGTGGATGTCAAACGGTTTGATAAATTACCTCTAGATTTGATGGTTGACCAAAATAAACTTGTCATTCCAACTTGACATTTCCTCTTGATCTTGCTGACATGTTCGGACAATACAGGGCTAGAAATTTCTCGCCTGCCTACAATCAATGCATTAAATAGCTGACAAGTACATCATGGTGGTGAATACATTACCGGGGTTTGCCCGCGCATTTTTTCTCTATCTTTGTGGCTAGTAACCGGGATTTGCAAGCTATTTGACGGAAGTTAAAGCCATACCACAAGGCAAACTTCATACTTGCAGGCTGATTCCATAGGTCTTGAAGTTAACGCCATACAACAAAGCAAACTTAAGACTTGTAGGCTGATACCATAGGTCTTGAAGTTATTTCCATACTACAAGGCAAGCCTCTGACGTGCAGGCTGATACCATAGGTCTTGAAGTTATTTCCATACTACAAGGCAAACATCAGACTTGCAGGCTGATACCATAGGTCTCGAAGTTATTTTCATACTTCAAGGCAAACCTCAGACTTGCAGGCTGGTACCATAGGTCTTGAAGTTATTTCCATACTACAAGGCAAACATCAGACTTGCAGGCTGATACCATAGGTCTTGAAGTTATTTTCATACTTCAAGGCAAACCTCAGGCTTGCAGGCTGGTACCATAGGTCTTGATGTTATTTCCATACTACAAGACAAACATCAGACTTGCAGGCTGATACCATAGGTCTTGAAGTTATTTCCATACTACAAGGCAAACCTCAGACTTGCAGGCTGATACCATAGGTCTTGAAGTTATTTTCATACTACAAGGCAAACCAAAGACTTGCAGGCTGATACCATAGGCCTTTGAAGCTCTGTCGGTCTTTCACAAAGCGCCGAATTTTTTATTTGTCTATCATTGAACACCGTTACTAAAAATAGCATAAGGGGCATTGCCTCTTTGTCGTAAACAGTAATACGTCTATATCGTATAGGATCATATATAGTAATACTTGTCTCTTTATCGTATATAGCATATAGTATCATGCATGTATTGTTATATAGTGCTACTATTTTCGATATAGAGTTGATGCGCCTATGTGCTTTTTTAGAACACTGTTCGATTATCGTCTTAGAAAAATATCGGTGTTTCGAGATCGACCAATGCAGCTTCAAGCTGATACGACGAGGTTTAAGCCTTTATTAACCGACAAACTTTTAGACTTGTCCACATTGAAAGCAGTCGCAGGGGACAGGTCAAATGTGACCGAAATATCTGAGCTATGCTCTAGGAAAAAGGGGCTTCATGCATAGATCTTTGTGATGCATTTTACCGAACAAAACATCACATAATTAGGAATCTATAAAATCCACTTTGTCTCACAACCGACTGAACCATTAGGTGGACCGTTTTCTGTACATACAGAAAATTGACCAAAAGCAAAAAGTTTTGGCCCAGGTCAGCCTACGCGGACTGCGCAGGCTGACCTGGGTCGATACTTTCGGCAGATGCATTTAGCCCCTTTTTCACAGAGAATGGCTTAATTGGGTTTGTCTTGGAAAGGTCACAAACTAAATTATGGACAAATAAAAAGTACAGGTTATCACCATTTAATCCTATTCTCAAATTTTTTTCAAATGCCTTCTTTTTTAAGGTAGTAAAAATCCGGATCGTTTAGGAAAGGTTTTAACCCTTTACGTGTTTAACGACCCTAAAGACAATAGCTGGCTAAAACTTTGTAGGAAAAAGAAGAGAAAATGACACCAGCATTTCCTCATTTTCATACAATGTTTCCTACCATAAAAAGGACAGGAATCATCATTTGAACTACTTTTGATTCTTTGTGTTCAAATTCATTCAGTGTGATGGAGTCAACGGTTTTGTCGTTATGTAGAGTTACTCATTTAAAAAACGACAAAATTTTGGCCTTTTCTGAATTGGAAGCATTTGTAGACGACGAATTAAATGTGTCTCATTTAATTGAATTCGTCTTTGAAAGGGTAGAACACATTTTGGAAAACAGAGAAACTCGTGTTGGTTATCAGCATTTCCTTTTCCCACGATGTTTTCCAAATTGATTGATCAATTGATTGTTTGGGTGTTTTACGCCGTTTTCAGCATTTTTTCAGTTATATCGCGGTGGCCAGTGCGCCTATAAATGCTTTCCTGGATTTTCTTTTATCAGTGACTCTGGCTGCTTTCCCTCATAACCATCATTAAAACAATGGTCAGCGGTGAGAGAGGAACGAATCCTGTCGCAATGACTTATCATCAATCCTCGGGAAGAAATTGGCCGAGGGATCGAGCCATCAACCCCCTGTTCTCAAGTCCTTTACGCAACCGACTGAGCTACCTGGGCTCGGCGATGTTTTCCAAAAATAGGATTGTGTTGTTAAGTGTTATTAAAAGTGAGGCTTGGTCACAAAAAGTGACAAATAACGTGCCGTTACGAAACGCCTTTCATTTTATGAATTTATTTCGAAATTACGAAATAGGTGGTAAAACATTTTTCCAAAGATAAATTGAAGACATATTAAGATTAATATAATATTCATGTGTGTACACGTGTTTTTTTTTTTTTTCTCTAAAATTAAGATAGGGAGAAGAAGCGACCAACCAAAAGAGAGAGAGAGAAAGCGAGAAAGAGAAAACCAACCTACAGAAGGACACAGAGAGTGACACACACACACACAAGTAGGGAAATTCAACAAGAGAGAGAGAGAGAGAGAGAGAGAGAGAGAAAGAGAGAGAGAGCAAGCTTAAAGCCCAATACCTGCCACAAGTAAACAGTGGGTGTTAAGATACATTTGAATTTAACTCTTTACCACACGATCCCAACTTTTAACGACCCTGAGAAAGAAGCCTTTTGAAAACACTGTAGGAAAAGGAGAAAATGCTGGTAACCGGCATTTTCTCCTTTTCCCACAATGTTTTCCACCCTTCCCAGAACAAATTTCAATTTTTGAGTCGCATTAATTTTGTCGTCTGCAAATACTTTCAATTTGGACAAGTCTACAATTTTGTCGTTTGGTAAAGAGTTAAATCGTACCTTTTAAAATGACTGAAATTATTGTGACCATGTCAGTCTGTGATTGTGCGGTCGGTTCAAGCGTTAGTCCCTGACAGAAAAATTAATCTTAAAACTAGATTGAAGTTTGGCAGGTCGCTTCATATGTCTTTTCTTTACTGTTTGCCTGATTGGAAGATTCTTTTTTTCTGCGAGCGAATAACACTTTGACATACCACAAAATACCAGACTATCATCTTCACAATATTTTCCATACATTTAAAGGTATCATTTAACCCGAAATGCATTTTAATACCTGAATCGTTTACCTTTGACAGCTACTGGACCATAATTCCACAAAACGAGATAGACACCCAACAAACGACGCCATGAAGCGTATGTTACACAGTTAACCCGAAAATTGTTAAATAATAGAAATTAGCATATTAATCTCGTACGCCGAGCCCGGTAGCTAAATCGGTAGCGTACAGGACTTGAGAACAGGGGGTCGCTGGTTTGATCCCGGCTCGGCCAATTTCTTCCCGAGGATTGATGATTGTGATTGCGACAGGATTCATTCCTCTCTCACCGCTAACCATTGTTTCGACGATGATTATGTGGGAAAGCAGTCAGTGGCTTGTAAAGAATATTGTGCGGAGTACTGGTAAAAGAAAACCCAGGAATGCATGGATAGGTGCATTGGCCGCCTCGATGTAACTGAAATAATGTTAAAAACTGCGTTAAACACCAAACAACCAATCAATCAGTTAATTAATTAATCTTTGACTATATACTTTGTCTTTCTAGAGAATCTTCAACAATATCGGACAGTTTGGATTCAGGTTTTGTGCAGCCTGGTCTTGATCTTTAATGTCCGCAAATTCAATTTAAATCGCCATTTTTATAAGCAGTATCTTTGATAACCGATCCTTATGCCGGTCCGCCATGCAGTCGGAACAAAACTAAACATGAAAATGGTGGTCCTGAATCAACCATCTGAGAAGAAAAGATATTAGGCGTGATCGTAAAAAAGAAGCCATAACTTTAAAAGCGTTAAATAAAATGTAATGGACTCCTCAACTCTTTATCAACCGACAAAATTTTAGACTTTACTTAATTCAAAGTATGTGCAGACGACAATAAAAATTATAATTATAGTTCAAATCATGATTTGGACATGGTTAGAAAACATTGTGGGAAAAGGAGAAAATGCTGGTAACCAGCATTTTCTCCTTTTCCAACAATGTTTTCAAAATGTTTTCCAGAGCCAATTTCCTTCAGGCTCGTTAAAAGTTGGAATTGTGTGTAAAGGGTTAAATCAGAAAAACAGACACACACATTACAATTTCAAGCTTATTTTTGCCAGAACAGTTTACAAAATCGCGTACAGCGTAGATTTCATATCAGACTGCACGTTTTGTGCAGTACACTATTGTCTGCATTGGCCACAAAACGTAGTTTCATTTGGATTTACATTACTTGTAAAAACAAGCTAAGTTATAAGGGTTAACCTCTCTTCACCAAATACACGTCCACCGCTGAAAATACAGTCCACTGAAATAAAGTATTTATCGAAAAGGCCTTACTAAACAAGCGGACGGTAAAGAACAAAGATCAGACTGCAAGTTCTTTGCAGCCTGATCTTGATATGCACTGTTTGCAGAAGCTCATGTTTTCGCCTATGACGCAATACTGCATTTTGCCATCTATCATTTGACGAAGTTTCATAAAGCTAGCCTATAAATTATATTGGTGTTATTCAAGGTGTCATTTTTCCACCTCCATTGTTTTGTCTATCAACCCTTAGGCTGCTAAGCGTGGCTCACTGACCTTTTGCGGACAGTGTAGATCAAAATCAGACTGCACAGAACGTGCAGTCTGATCTTGGATCTACACTGTCCGATAAGGAGATACTTTCCTCAAAAAAAAAAAAAAAAAATTGAAATAACATTTTTCGGGTTTTTACTATCGGCTTGAAAGTTTTATGTAATTCATTTACCAGGATAAGGGTTAATAATGAATGTTTTGCACATAAAACACATTTTGCAGTTCAGGGGTTTGCAATAAAGTTGAGTTTTTCATATTTCGTTAAAAATAAATCTTATTTTCTTTCCTCATCGGTAGGTTTACAACCCTAAATTACATGAGAGATAGCATGTAATGTAAGCTTCAATTTTCTGGTGATTTCTAATCGTTAAAAAAAAATACTTCAAGTGGTCCGGAATAACTACTTTAGATTTAAGCTTTCAGATACTTTAAAGTTACATCTATACTTGTTTTCAGGCAGATTTCAGCCAATTGTTAACCTGTTTCATCCTTCTCTTACGAAACTATAACCATTCTTGTATCTTCATGCCAATTGTTTCCCCTGATGGCTGCAAGATTAAAGAGATTACCACGGATAGAAAATGCATTTTAGGTTTTTGAGGCCTTAAAAGCAATTGCTGCTGTCGTTTCCGGTTTTAACTGAGGACAAATCCTTTGTGTTTTTCTATCCTTTACACCATACATGTATATATATTGGTAATTTATCCATGTTTACACGACTGAGCCATTTTACACACTTTCAAGTTATAACAACGTTTTTTTTTTGTAACTGTATGGATGTATCTTTAAACAACTCATATACACAATATCGACTGGGACTCTTCGACAGACGACACTCAAACATGATACAGTATATGGCCTGCAACATGCGAAAAGGGGCATTCGGACATTTGCGTAAAGTGTCGTCTCGGATCAGCCTGCGCAGTCTGCGCAGGCTAATTCGAGACGGCACTTTACGACTACATTAGATTTTGTGCAAAAGTAGACATGCGCAATACAGAAAATTACATAAAAACGGAAAGTGTCGTTTCGGATTAGCCTGCGCGGACTGTGCAGGCTGATCCGAGACGACACTTTACGCAAATGTCCGAATGCCCCTTTTCGCATGTTGCAAGCCATATACTACAAACCCTCCGGGTGCTCATTCATTCTCAAGTATTGAAAAAGTTATAAGAGCCATGCTCCGTGACAACGGGGTATGATGCATCTCCAAAACGTATCGACACAGGTCAGCCTGTTCAGACCTTGTAGGCTGACCTTGGTCGATACTTGTTGCTTTTAGTAAATTTTCTGCATGTCCAAGGATCATTCTACCTCAGGACTGAGTCGGCTTGCTAGACAAAATAAATTTTGTTGATTCATGATGACTTGATGTGATGACTTGCTTGGTTTTAATTACGGAGATGCATTAAACCACCTTTTGCCAGAGCATGGCTCATATAAGATTTGACTCATATCATTTTTCAGTGAAGTTATACAAAAAATCAATTCCATGGCCGAAGAAATGGACCGATAGCTACTAGTTCGTATGTACCCATGTTGATTGTTCGACGCGCTTTATTGTTAATTTTTCTTTCAATGTATTTATCAAACGCAATTAAAAACCAGTAACCAACACTAAAGGTCGTATACAAATACCTGATCGGCATCAGCCAGCCAATATCTTTTGGGTCTGGCTTACTCGTTGCATTCGTCACACCTCGGGCGATTCCGTAACTACATCTCGAGGAACACCCGAAGTTTGCCGAACGTTCCTCAATGGTGAATAAACAGTTAATCAACTGATACGACGATTCATTGCGTACTTTGGGTATTGATTCAGAAGTTCAGACATTCTTGTTTGAGATTTGTAAAGCTGTCGACCATCTTTGATGCCAAGTATTTCCCCGAACATTCTCTTCTTTGTACATAATTGGGCCTCCTGTGCTTTCATCTCGGAAATGTAGCATTTCTTTTGATTGATATCCATTTAATCCTGGTGTCCCAAATGGCTCTACCCTAGGTTCCATGTCTTTTTCTAAACGTATAATATTAATATTCTACCAAGCATCAAGTCGAACATTTTTCCTGGGCTTGAAGATAGTCGTAAAGGAAGGAGCAGTGGCTCTGCATGCACACTCATTACAAAGTATCGAGAGACAGCAGTGTTGATGCTTCTTATGTTATTCCAATTGAAATCGCTTAAATAACCTATATTCTTTGATTATTATTTGCTGTTATACACGCGCACTAGGGGTAGCTTCCGCAATGATATAGTCGCTATATATGTATAGGTAGTTTGCAGTTCATAGAGACCCCCTGAATTTTGAAATCTCTTGAAAAACCCTGTATCAATTTTTATGAAACTTTTAAAGGTCTTTTAAAAATGACCTTAACAACTCTCATAATGAAAATTATAATTTTTCTTCAGTAAGAAAGAACACTTTGCCTATTCTAGTAGTGTTTATTTTTTGCTCTGAAGCTTAACATTCTCCGACGGTTCGGCACAGTGACCAGAAAAGCAGACATAAATGGACAAGTGCATGACTTCAATACTTCAGTTCAGTTAAATATGAGGCCCTGAAATTGTTTTTTGCACAAATAATATAGTTCTATACTTTACCATAGATATCGCTCTCGTAACTTTTACCCAAACTTTGAAGTATAAAATGATTTGTCCAATGTTTTCTTATATGGTGTCTGCTCTCCAATATTTGATTAAATTTTATTTTCGGCATGGCTTCAAGTTTTATACCACTTCTGTTGAAATATGTGTTCCAAACCACCTGACACTTGGACTTAAAGGTCTTTTATGGTTTGTTTTGAATCCTTTTTTGCTATGATTTTTTCAGTTCGCCTAAAATTAGCTCAATTGTATTATGGTCACACTCATAGGGTGGTAGTCTTAAAGACACTGTGTCCCTTTGACCGTAAAAATCATCTACAACAATACTTTTGAGCTTGTTTATTGAACTTAACCACTTCATACAATGCACCCATAGTCATTTTATTGCTGTATGCTATACCACAAGATTTGAGCCAGAGTTTGACTGGGTTCGGGAAAAAATATCTATGTTGGGCGTGGAAAAGAAAAGAAAGTGTACACAAGTGTGTCCAAGTCTCCAATATTGAATCATTAAAATAAAACCCAAATAAAAAAAAAAAGATCAGGGCCTCAAAAGCTGAAGTTTTTACTATTCAAAAAATAGACGACCACAGTTACTGTACCTGCATGAGAATTGTTTTCATAAACAGGTAAACCCTTTACTCGGAATAGCCTTCAACCCTCCCACCATTTTTAAACTGTTTTGTTCATACTTCTTAACATTGCATTGAACGCAAATAAGTCAAACTAAGATATCAACAACCCAGAGTTGGTAAAGGTAATATTATTAACTATGCAAATTTTAAGTAAAATAGGTAAAGCATTTTTTAAGATATTTCAAAATTCAGGGGGTCCCGATGAACCTCAAACTACCTATAGTAGCCACTTCTCTGTAACATACTACAAATGTATCCCCTAGAAGGAAATGGGTCGACTTCAAAACTCGCTTTCTTTGAGAATGCTGTTATCTGAAATTCTAAACATAAAGTTACCAATCTTTGTGGAAGCAAATATAGCAATTTACATTTACTCTTGGTTTTGCAGATCTTGGTAATATATCGGAGGTGATAGTGATAAAAAATGAGGACAACCATGCATTGGTTTACATTTATCCATTTATTATACATGAAATATTATCTTTTGTCCTAGGTTGAGAGACCATATGGCCAATTTTGACAATTGATCGCCATTCGAGTGGATTACATCAAAAGAATCGCCAACAAAAATTGATCTATCGCTACAATCTATCAAACTTAAGCATTTGGCCAACCAGGAAATGATCTTGATGTAAACATATGACAGTTTCCCGATTCACTCGATCCACAAATATGTATAGACGGTGGAACATTTAGAATGTAGGGGGAGCCAGCTTTTTAACACCTTCACAAAAAGGTCCTGTGTTTTCAGGGGGTCGTAGAAAACTACATACGAAAATATAGTGGAAACGGAGACAATGCTAGTAACAAGCAGATATTTTTAAAGTTTTAATTCTTATCAAAAAACCACCCCAATCATTTGAGCACTATTTTCTTTTCGGCTACAAATACTCTCAATTCTCTCAAGTCAAATATATGGTCTTTGGTAGAGACTCAATGGTCTTTTTATGAGCGAATCCAGGCAACTTGATTGCAGACGTGAAAAAGAAAGTTATAAAGGAGGACATTAGTCCCTGTCATTTTTTTTTTTTTTTCCTTTTTTGAGAGGGGTGCCCTTTTTCCTCCTCCCCCCCCCCCTCCCTTCTTGCCGACTCCGTTTTTATGCTAATGGTTTAACCCTACACAACACGACAAATTTAAGGCTCTTCCAAATAAAAAAGCATCTACAGAAGGAAAATTTAATATTAGTATAAATTAGCCCAAGTTCACTGATAGGATAGGAAACATTGTTAGGGAAGGAGAAAGTGCTGCTTGTCAGCATTTTCTACTTCCCTCACAAGGTTTTCAAAAGTCTTCTTCCCCAGGTTCGTATAACAACGGGATTGCCTGGTGAAGGCTTGAACAAAGTAAGCGTGATTTTCTGAAGTACCTTCACCGATCATTTAATTGCATCAGGAACAATGCTCGACCGTGGGCAGAAAATTGTCTGTGTACAGAAGCCGCAATACTCTGCTTGATGACCATCATCATTTCATACATAATTCTTTAGATTCAAGCAATATAATGCCGTCCGAGATACTGGTTGTTCTTGAAATACTAGGTAAAACTTCAGGACCAGACGGCATAAATAATATGATTCTTACTGAAGCAGCTGGTCAGGTTGCGCCACACTTGAGTGACCTTTTCTTTATCAGCCTTTAAATACCAGTTCTGTACCCTCTTTGTGGAAAATACCCAATGTATGTCCGATATATAAGTCAGGTGATCCTTCTTTTCCTTCAAATTTAAAAGCCCCTACCCCTATTGAATAGCGCTGATAAAGTTTTGAAAAGAATTACATTTAAGCTTGCCGGTTTCGCGTGATTCAATAGTTAATAGTTAATCACATATGTTAGGCTTTGGACGATGGTTTGGAATTTAAAGTTTTACTTTTCGTTGTAAGCCAGGCATTTGACGAAGTTTGGGATAGAGGTTTACTCTTCAAGTTAAAGAGACTAAAAGAGTTAGTTTGCCTGGGGGAATATCAACTTTCTGTCACTTACAAGCCGGTATCCATCAAGGGTCTCTACTTGGACGTATTTTGTTTTTAGTTTATGTCAATGATACTGTTGATAACATATATTAACCTTTTCGAGGATGTTATCAGTTAACTGATGGTTGTTGATCATCCTTATAACTATTTTGCAATTAGACATCAACTAAATTAGAGACAAGCCTCATAAGTAAATCTATCAAATAACCATGGAAAAGGAATGGAATCTTCCGGCATCTGCAAAATCGTCTTGATCGTCTTTCACTTCATATTATTTAGTTTTCATTTATCAGGCCTAATCTTGAGTATTGTGATGGATTTTATATGGGATAATCTCTTGTAGGGCCTGGAAGATCAACTGGACAAAATTTAAAGTGAAGCTGCTCCCAAACATATTGCCATCAAGATAATGGTTGGCCAAAGGAGGCAAAATCTCAAACTTATTCTCTTTTATGAAATGGTCAACGAAAATTCTCCACATTCTCGTAAGGTCTACTGCCCCTCGTGTTAAAAGACGGAAGCTGCCGAGATCGGCCGAATAGCCTTTACAAAAACGTCGATGTTACACGATATTTACCGATGAGTTAGTGAGTCTATGGCCCCTAATTCTCTTATTAAAAGACAGAAGCTGCCGAGGTTGGCCGAATAGCCTTTACGAAAACGTCGATGTTACACGATATTTACCGATGAGTTGGGGGTCGTAATCCTTAATACTCTTGTACCTCAGGTGGTTTTTGAATTTATCATCCAAGAGTCTTCGTAGATAGAATTGCCTGCGAATCAGATTGTAGAACCACCTTGTACAATAATTCATTCATGCCTGTTGTTATAAATGATTGGAACTCTTTAGCAGATGAAACGAAGACAAACCTAGTCCAGAGAAATTTTATTCCTTTGATTATAGAAAAACTAAGATCATGACTTTTTCGTATGCTTTGTTGCGAAGAAGCGGTCTACATGAGCATTAATACTTGAAAAAATGTAGTCCAATCGCCTCTTTGTACGAGTTATTTCGTTGAATCAACGCAACATTACTTATTCGAATCCCCATTTTATCGAGACTAAAAAGATAACATAATCCATAGCACACATATCAGTCATTTGATTTAGTAATGATGGTCTTTGCCTAATTGGTAATGAAATATATTTTTCGGAAGTCCATACTTACATGGTAATAGCAGTAGAGTTGCTTAGTATATACTTTCTAGTTATGATGATATAGAACATTTGGCGCTCTCAACTAGGTCTAACTGAATTTATATTACAACATTCCTTACAATGCATCATTATATAATTAGCATCTAATATTTACGAATCTCTGATGGTCTGGGATGAAGTCAATTAAAAATGTGTACAAATGCTTCCATTTTAAATCCTGCACATAAGTATTCCACAGCCGACCACTATTTCTCCTGTTTTTTATGTGTGTGTGTGTGTGTGTGTGTTTTCTCCACCTGTTGTTTCCCTCACTAATTCTTAAATTACCAGTATTTTTCTTTCTTTGAAGACTAACGTAGCCATGACGTTATTATTAAGCTAAACTGTTACTCGGATTCTACAGAAGAACTGTAAAAGCCTTACTTTCGTTCTTATCCATTTCATCATTTTTGTTGTTATACTACTAGCATATTGTCTTGAGAATAGTAATTTCTTGATGAATAACATAAGTTTAAACCAAACTAACATTTAATAGTTTGTGTTAAGATACGCTTATAAACGTGTATATTTCGGTAGTTATACTTACGACATAAATAGAATAAATCGAATCTCGGCCATAGTTTCGTTTGAACCGGTGGGTTTCTTTTGCGTTTATTGTGATCCCGTAGACCTTAAATACATATTTGCATATTTTGCAAGCTGAATTTATATTCATCAGTAACTCACTGACAGGTTTTATCACAGAAAAAGAGTAAAATAGTTTATTTGCAACTATTTGTGAGATCTTTTTAATCCATTTACATAATATCTATACTAGTTTAAGCCTCTCCGAAAGAGAGTTGAAATCAAAGAGAAATTAATTGCTTATTCACAATTACAAGCTCTTTAATCTATAGTTTGGTTTTATTGCGTATTTTAACACCATTTCAGCCATTATCAAGGCAGTCAGCTTATGAACCGTGGGCTTCTCGATGTTCTCTAATCACGAATTCCATACATCATGATTCTAAATGTCTATTGCGAAATCTACATGTATATTCACAAATGAGACATACTCACTGATTTCACAGGAGTCTACGATCGGGGTAAAAATAATTCCAAACAGATATATAACTGCTTGACTTCAAATCTAGACATAAAACAAACCTTTACTTTACCACATTCATCAGGTTTGACAGCTGAATTGATCGGAAAATAAGTATCTGGCGTAACTTGTTGAAAAACGGACAGGAATATATGCATATTTGCTTTAATAAATGAGGTCACATGTTACTTATCTCAAACTTTTGGATAAGAAAATTTGTAAGTTATGATAAAAAATCTAAAATTGATAATCAATTTGAGGAAACGTTTATAATTGATCGATATTTGTGAAAACACAATCGGAAATTAGGTTTGTTTACTGCATGAAAAATTATGGAAGAGACAGAAGATGCTCACGACGAACAATTGCTCATTTTGCTAGAACGTTTGTATAACCGATTTGCAAGACGAAAGCAGTCGCCTGCCAGTGACACAGTGTTCATAACCTTATTCTTCCTATTTCGATAATTTCAATGCATTGTTCTAACTCCCCAGTTGTAGACCAGACCGTTTTGTCTCGCGATCAAGATTATTCTGGGACATTTATAGTTAGTCTTGCATCTAAAAATAGCATGTATGTCAATTAATGGTATTAAGTAACTTGTCTGCAATTGTTGTCTTGTAAAGTGCACTCTCTAAGGTCAGGGTTCAACACCCACTGAGATCTAAATAAAAATTGTTTGTAATAAAAACATAGGCTAGGATTGATCACACCTGCTTTTTATTACAAAAACGTTTGCGACTTTATGGATTTAACGTTCATATGTTTCAAGTTTGATAGACTGGAAATCTAGGGCATACTTGATTTACGAAGACATTTATGTTGCCTAGCATGTTATGACATGACTAAGGTATTTTTCTTTTACTCTCAGTCCCATAATTATATTGCAAATCATTTTCAACAAGGCATTATCCCCCTACTTTATGCAGTGATCGACCGGAAATGGAGAACCCACTTCTGGGCTTTATTCGTTTGATATTCAGTGTTCTGCTATGAATTATTCGAAACCAAACAAACGTCTCATAATGTTGCAGAAATGGAGATATGAAAAACAAGGGTGACGCATGACCAGTTTTTAAATGAGTTTGGAAAAAAAAGAAAAGAATTCTACCCGCGTGCATTGTGATGATTTTTTTCCCCTCGTTCATAATTATCCCGGACTTTCTACAAGCATAAAAAACCCGTCTTCAAACCTCAGAAACAAACTAACAACATTGATCTGTGGTGACGTTACTCACTGAGCTACATTAGTTCTTCACAGTAACGGAAGACCCCATTTGGACAGGTTTCTTTGGTTTGAAATGCAATATACATATTTACATATAAAAAACCATACAAGTTCAAAATACATGAAAAAGTTCTAGATGTACATTGGCAATGAGTTTCACCACAAGTTCCTGCAACTTAGATTGGGCCATTCCCTTTCTTTTTTAAGGTATTTCATAAAATGTATGGCGGTGGTCAGCGCACCAATCCTAGCGTTCCCGGAATTCAATTCTAAGTAGACTCTACTTTTACACACGTCGCTCTTGCGATGCCACTGGCTACTTTTAAACACAATTTTACTTTTTTTCCCCACGGAAAAAAAACGTCCCAGACAGTGATCAGCCCACGAGAATGAAAGCATTACACTTCGTCTACAGCATGTGAGCAGATCCAAACAACACGTGACACCAGCAAACTTCTATATCGGATAAAGTATAAATCTACTGGCACTAAAACCACATTCAAACTGCCAGTTTGCGGTCAACCAAGGGCTTGTGGCCCAATGAACAATGTCTATTTTTAATCACGAAGTGATTATTACGGGGCGAAGGTCAAATCGGTTACTTGCCGACATGTTGATGAATTACTATAGCAATAAACTCGGACAATTAGGAATAAAGGAGACATAATGTTATAGAGTTATTAACGGTATTTACGATGCACAGTGATCGTATAGTTTTACAATAAACTGTCAATATCGAAGCATATTACTGAAAACTATGGTGGCATATTTCTGCCGCGAGATACCAGATAGCTATTGCGATAATTTAAGAGAACTATCGTAACAAAATAAAGTTTCCTGGAAATATTATCTGGATAATAAAAAATTTTCACGATAAAAATATCGCGATAATTCTAACTGTTATCATGATTTCTTTTGCTTTCGTGCCCATAACTGACATTCACGGTATTTATAATTAGATACGGTTTCGGAACATCTTCGTCTACAACCTTATGAATTCTCCTTTTCCCTGAATTGTTTTAAAGTTGTTCGTAGGAGGCATTTCGAGTCGTCTTTGTGATTTTACAGACTTCTGTTCATTTCTAGTCTTGTCAAAATTTACAATTAAGCTACAATAGTTAATGATTCGAATTTTTACTTACTGCAGTCTTGTAAAGTCAAAAACTACCGAGTTCATCCAAATGATAATTTTCTATTTATAGATAAACAGATAGAACCATCACGATAATTTTATCTCGAATGTCAGCTTCGTGCACGATTGAGAAATTTTGCGTTAACATATTAAGTTTATCGTGATATTTTTTTCAGAAACTTTTCACTATCTCGATAAAATTTCCAGGAAACTTTAATTTATCGCGATGGTGTTCTGAAATTATCATGGAAGCTATCTCGTATCTCGTGACAGAAATAAGCCAACATACAAAACCACTGTTTTACTGTGTACTTTGTCCAAGTAGAAGAAACAGTTTAGTATAACAAGTTGATGATCACGGCCCCTGGCACAGTATTTACCGATTTCTTTTTAAGATTGTGTTTTTAGCTTATTTCACAAAAAACTTTCAGCATTTCAAAGAAAAAACAATTTCTGATTGTGAAAGCAAATTAGTCATACTCTGTGAAAAGGACTTTACTGCATCTGCAAAAAGTATCGACCCATGTCAGTCTGCTCAGTCCGCGAAACCTTTTGCTTTTTGGAAATTTTCTGCATGTGAAAGAACCAGTCTACCTCATGATTCAGTCAGTTGTTTGATAAAATTATAGATTTTATGGATTCATAGTTATGCAATGACTTGCATGGTGCATTATATCGCAGAGATCCATTAAACCACCTTTTTTACAAAGCACTGGTCAACTGTTTTCAGGCAATCAGGAGTTGTGTTGCTTTATGAAATTGAGCCAGGATCTGGTAAAAGGGGCTTTAATGTATTCCCGTGATGCATTATACCAAGCAACTCATTACATAATTACGGATTCATAAAAAACATTGTCTGACAACCGACTAAATCCTGGACTAGACTTGTCCTTGTGCATGCAAAAAATTTATGAAAAGCAAAAAGTATCGACCCAGGTCAGCCTGCGCAGACTGACCTTCGTTAATACATTTTACAGATGCATTTATCTGTTTTCACAGAGCATGGCTAAGAATGCAACATAAAATGGTTGGTGAAAACGGCTCGTTATCGCTGTTGTGAAGACCATGGTCCTTATTCATCAACCATTCTTCAGAATTTTCTTAATTTGAAAGTAACACAACCTCTGATTGGCTAAACCATTTGGTTTAGCCAATCAGAGGTTGTGTTACTTTTCAATGTTGAAAATCTTGGAGAATAAGACAAAGAATGCTCTTAAGAATGGATGTTGAATACGGACCCAGGACCCATCTATTCTAGATTTAAGTAACACAACTTCTGACTGGCTTTACCATTTGGTGCTGCCAATCAGAACTTTCATATTTGGGCTATGTTCTAGGAAAAGGGGGTTTAATGCATCTCCGTGACGCATTATACCATGCAAGTCATCACATAATTATGGAGTCACAAAATCCATTTTGTCTATCAACCGACGGATCCTTTGACATGCAGAAAAAAAACAAAGCAAAAGAAAAAGTATAATAAAAAATTTCAAGCTGACAAGCAATTATATCTAGGTTCAAAGTCTATATACTTACAGATGTGATAGCTAAAAGGAGAGAAGGGAGTTTTGGAAAGAGAGAGAGAGAGAGAGGCTGACAGACGGACATACAAGCAGACAGACAGAAAGAAGAGACAAACAGGTAGAAGGATCCTACAGGTTTTTTTTTTATGTTACAGAAAGACAGTATTTAAATCAATCGATCAAGAAACTAGCGGTTTATGTGTCTCAGTTTACTCATATCTTGAGTTCTCAAAGGGCATGTAACTCTTTACAAGACTTATACATATCTAAAGCATCTGTAGACAACAACTTGAATAAGACTCGAATCATCGGTTCTGTCTTTAACTCTTTCCATACCAAAGACGACAGCAGGAGTTTTTGTGGACAGTGTAGATCAAGATCAGATTGCACAGAACGTGCAGTCTGATCTCTGATCGACACTGTTCACTGCTGTATTCTCGATTATGACCGAAATGTCTCTTGATCTTGCAAAGGGATTGTATATGTACCCTTTGAGAAAATGCAATTTGTTTATTCAGTAATGAAAGAGTTAAAGGACAGGAAAATACTGTGCAAAAAGAAAATAAAATGCTTGTAAACAGCATTTTCTCCTTTTCCCACAATGTTTTCAGAAGCTGTCGTCCTCGGAGTCATTAACTCTTACCCTGCTAAATAAATTCAAATGAAACTTTCAAGCCGACAGTAAAAATCCAAGTTCTTATATTTCAAAGGTATGTTTTTTGGAAAGATATCTCCTTATCGGACAGTGTAGATCTAAGATCAGACTGCACGTTCTGTGCAGTCTGATCTTAATCTACGCTGTCCGCAAAAGGTCAGTGAGTCACGCTTAGTAGGTTTTACTAGTCAATAGCATTTACAACATGTCCATATTGAAAGTATTTACACACGACAAATCAAACGTAGTTCAAATATTGAGAATGGTCTTTCAAACGTGGTAAAACATTGTGTAAAAAGGAGTTAAGTGGTTTACATGCATTTTTTCTCTTCCAACATTGTTTTCATACGGTTGCTTCCTCAGGGTCGTTGATTCACGGGATTATTTTACTAAGGGTTTTGAATGATACACACTCTTATTTATTACATAGTCCGTATTCCTATTAATACACTTATATATGATTTTTGTTCATAGAATTGTGTTTTATGCCGCTTTCAAAATTCTTTCAATTACATGACGGCGACAGCCTATACTATGCGTGTGCAAAGGTTCCCGGTGCCAGGCTTGCGCTCTGACGTGTCTTGCCTAGAGAAAATCTATAGTGACGAAAACTCCCGTGCCTCGATTGCGGATCCAGCAAATAGGCGTTAAAAGGATATAATTCATTGCACATGCTTATTAGTTGTACGTTTTAAGTGAATGACCCTCTCTATGGAGGTTGAAAATAACTTTTGCGTTTCTTTAATTGGTCCTTAGTTTTGATCAATCATATACATGTAATCCACAAAGGACATTTTTTCTTGTAGTAATAATAGTGTTTTTCAAACACTTGTCTTTTCTAGCATATTGTTTGGATTGTTCAAACTATCGCCAGGTCTTTTCTGGTAAAATATTCCCGAATTATCCAAACCCCAAATAATCGTATTTTAGAACTAATACATTCGAAAAACAAAAAACAAGCATCGCGTATTGATTGAAAAATTATTTCTGTTGACTTAAACTTCATGCGGTTTTTAACAATAATTCAGTCATATAGTTGCGCCTGTGGACTTGTTTATAATCGAGAAAGTAGGATGGCCAACGAACCTGGCCTTCTACTGATGAAAACATGGGAATAAAAAGAAAAAAAAAAAAAATGAGTTGTCTCCTTGATGTTACTGAAGCATGACTAAAGACTGAGAGGACAAATCCAGCAAACACACATAAGACCGTTGGACAAACCAAGGTTAGGAACATGAATAGCTTCAGAGGGGCTCGGACACCCGTGTTGAACGTGCTGCGCCTAAACTTTTAGGTGACGGAGGAGGCCAAGATGACAATACAAAGGAGGGAGATAGAGAAAAAAGTCTTATTTGTATATTCTTCACGTCGGATATTAACCCAATAAATAAGTGAAATGCAACTTTCAAGCCAATAGTAATAACCCAAATTTCACCATTTTTAAGGTATTTTTGGGAGGATAAGTATATCCTAATCGGACAGTGTAGATCAAAGATCAGACTACACTGTGCAGTCTGATCTTGATCTACACTGTCCGCAAAAGGTCCTTGAGTCGTGCCCAGCACCCTCAGCGTAAACTTTCTCAACGCCAACCATATAAACTCGACCGCTATCGACGACTGAAAGGCACGCATAACTGATAAAAGAATGTTTACCTTACAGGTTTGCCAAAGTATACAGGCGGCGTAGATCGAAAATCAGACTGGATGTTCTGCGAAGTCTGATCTTGATCTATACTGTCTTGATCTAAGCCTCTAATGTGGCAGATGGCGCTGAAAGTGTTTATGAATTTAGGTTACTGTTGTTTTTATAGTTTATAAATGTTATTCGTCATGTATGAACATTTCGTGTTATTTATAAAGACATATTGATCGAAGGTAGGTCTAATTCATTATTTGAATTCTCATTATTAAGCTCAAGATTACCCTACATTTATGTCAGAGGGAAGAGCAGCCAGTGGGAAAAATGTTACGGCTAGTGTTGTTTAAACGTGACAATCCAATTACTGAAGTCTTTTGAAAACGGAGGTAAATGCACAAAAAAAACATACAAATTATCCGACTCAGCAATTCTTGCTTCCAGTAGCACGTGTTGAGAAATAACGGTCAGAAACCTTCATGTTGTCGTAATAATAAAACTCCAATAAAAAATGGATGCTCGACTCAGTTTTATGACATCAGTTTCAAAACGACTCCTTTGTACCAGTTGTACACGACATCAATGGGACGACCTCTGGGGACAAAGTTATACATAACACTATGTTCAAAATGTCGTAAAATTGCTTCAGCTACAAGCAAGGGCAATGATAACAACGGGAAAGTGTAGATGTTTTCGGGACACGAGACATGTGTTCCTGTCAGCAACACGTACTTTGTACTATGATGAACGACATGCGGACTTAAAGGCCCACTAGCGTCCTAAGTAAATAAGCCATAACAACTGAGGGTTTAAAGCATCTCCGTGATGGATTATATCAAGCAAGTCATCACATATTTATGGATCCATTAAATCCACTTGTCTAACAACCAGCTTATGGGTTATTAGACATGCAGCAAATTCACATACAAGAACAAAAAAAAAAAAAAAGACCCAGGTCAGCCTGCGTGGACTGCGCTGCGCAGGCTGACCTGAATCGATACCCTTTGCAGATGGATTTAACCCCCTTTTCACAGAGCATGACTTAGAGAATTAGGGGGTCAAATCGGAGGTAAATTTAATTCATACCATTCAAGAGTATTGATAGTACTATGAGTCTTAAAATGTGTAACAATGTGTTACTGTACAGTCTGTCGAAGTTCCAGAAGCTTACAGTAAAAGGAATCTTAAAACTAGAGTTAAAGTCGGGAATCTAATTCTTGTTCCATCATTATTTTTTCTGCCAGCTACTAGATTTTTGATAGACCAAACTGTATCAAATTGTCGCTTTCAGCAGTGTTTCAGCCTGCTTCAAATTTTTGAGGGCCTTTTGTGACCCCTATTCATAATTTCTGGGGGGGGGGGGGGGGTCATACAGAAATCTTGAGGGTCACTGTTTTAAATGCCTATCTAAAGCTAATAAAATTTACGGTTTGGGATCTTTCCCTTTCTTTCCCTTTGACTCTGCAGACTCGGTCTGGATTTTTTTCTTAATCTGTCAAGACCTGGATATTTGTTGCATTTCTCGCTTTTTCTCTTTTTTCACGTTTTCGGGGAGTTTACTTGTGAAAGGGATAGCAAAGAAGTCTGAAAGTTTTTCCTGATTTTCTTTTTTCAGTTCGTCTGTCATTCTGTTGTAAGGAGCGTCTACAATATATAAACCATATACGTTTAAAACGCGGATAAATAGTCCAAAGCGACGACAAATTTACCTTCCAAGGATCCGTCCTATAGTTACTCCGTGCCAACTCCATTACAACTGAAAAGAGCTTCAAATGTGTCAATGCATCAGAAACAAACCAGTTGGTAGTAATTATGTCATCTTTAATCCTTTCTTGTGCAGTACATGCAGATATTTATTGGTAATTACCAATAACATCGGTTTCAGACACTTGATGCCGTAACCTACTCGTAAACTCTGGATGTAAATAATCATGGCCGACGAAATCTTTAATCTCCGCATATAGACCTTTTGCCCCCTAGTTTTTCGGCTCAAAGTCGTAGTGAGCATTATAAACTGTTGTTTTGATTTAACTGAGAAGTTTTAGTTGCCTCAGAAAAAACGCACACGACAAATTGTAGCGTCAGCAAAGAAATAATTGCGTCAAAATTGCAAGAAACGCGCACTTGCGGGAACACTGCATTCACAATATTATCCATACTTTTAACCGGTATGCGTCAAACTTGCCTGCATTTGACTTCCAAATCAATGTTTACTTTTGGCCGCCAGTGTGCCTTTAACTCATGACCTCCTGTAACAGTTTTTTTATTCAGCAGACGACTTTGAAACGAACGTCCTTGAACAATAGGGGGCAAGCAACATGAGCTAAGGTTTAAATATTTATACCAAACATCAAAATTTTACATTTGTCCGACATCAAAGCACTTGCAGACGGCAATGTAAGTGTGACTCAAATGACGCGATTTTTCTTTGACAGTGAGAACGTCGTGGGAAAAGGAGACAATGCTTGTTACAATCCTTCTCCTTTTCCAAATGTTTTCGAAGGCTTATTCCCTCAAAATAATGGATAGATTTGTAAAGGGTTCAGCTTCAACTTCAATGTATAATGCTACTCAACGCCGGGTTAATACATAAGTTCACCCTTAGGCTGCTAAGCGCGACTCACTGACCTTTTGCTGACAGCGTAGATTAAGATCAGACTGTGCAGTCTGATCTTGGATCTACACTGTCCGATAAGGAGATATTACTCCCCAATACATAAATTTAAAATAGCAATATTTGGGTCATTACTATCGAACAGCAGAATAGAATTAAAGGACAACAGAAACAGTATAATCAACGGGTTAACTGTTTTACTGCCGAAAGACAATCGAGGGTGCATAAAATCTCCGAATTGGAAATACTGTCGAAATATTGCCATTTTAAGGTTGTTTCGAGCAGAACGTCTTTTCAAGAAGCAGACTGAGTAGATTCACGATTATCCGGCACGTTCTGTGCAGTCTGGTCTTGATCTACACCATCCGAAAAAGTCAGTAAGTTGTGTCCCGCTCTAAGGGTTGATGAGCTAAATATCGGTATCTAAACGATGTTTGCAGTGCTGATTTCTAAGGATCATCGGGTTATGTACTCTTTTTTCAAATCAACATTAGAGTTCGGAATACCAAGTAGAATATCCAAGTATTACTTGAATTCTATTCTAATCTTTGATATGTTGCTACCTACCTAACTAATCCAACCTTCTTATCATTTAGCTTCAGTTGAGGCCCATCCTCCTCCACCTTGCTCTTCAATACAACGCTCTGTATGCCAATACTTTACTTTTGTCACAGAGCTACTAAAAACTTTAAACGCCGGCATATTAAAATCTCAATTCTTTCCAGAAATGGGTCAACAGATAAAGCGTTTCGAATTTCCGTATTAATCAATTCATGTAATTAACAACTTCAATTGACCAAGGAACATGGGTATTAGATCTAGTTATGATGCAATTATGTTAGTCTTTTTACAGCGCACAACCTTGTCAAAACTTGTCGAAAGTTTTCAACCAAATTTAATTCGTTTAATGATATAAGACATTGCAGGAAAAAAAAAAAAAGATTCACAGTATTTAAAGCACTCTCACATTTTAAGATACTTTGAAACAATGTCTACTTAATCACTTAAATAATTCATGTTTTTTTTTTTTTTCGAAATTTGTATATCGAAATATGTCACTTATAGTGCATGCTTTGCGATTAATTGTATGACCATTCAGCTTATAGATCTATGCTTATGTGTCAAATGAAATTTCTGAGTTAAAAAAAAAACTAGTCTACAATATACCCTGGGATTATTTTTCATTAGTAGGTCAAGCGTAGATATCTATATTTAGATTAAAGTTGACTAAATGGACGCCTTTTGGTGGGTGTCCCATAGGTAACTCTGGTGGATCTACATCTAACATACTGAAATCACAACCGGAAGCGAACCCTTCTTGTATTACAACTACGACCCGGAAGATTTGGAGGCTACCTGGTGTCACACCAGTAACTTTTTGTTACATTTGAAAATCAGCAGCTTTGACGCCTTGCTGATTTTTCTCTAACAGTGCTGCCTCTACAAGTTAGTAGAGAAAATTGCATCAATATGGATAAACCTTTTTGCTTTCCACCTCAATCACATCTAGACTTTCCCTTGGTAATCACAGGTAATGGAGGTCCTTCCTGCCTGTAGACCATATTTAGTTAGGTGGTCACTGGCACAAAACAGTCCTCCGAGTAGGCTACTAGCAAAATTACACTCACTTCTTAAACTAAATATCAAATCAACAGCTGGATGATTGGTCCCGGTTTTATTGTTCTGATATTTCAATTTGAATTTGCCGGGAATATGCACATGTGACTTTCTGACTTTCTTTCTTTGATTCGCCATAGGCAGATGACACCATGAAAATTAATTTGTGGCGTTAAACTTTGTATTTGTCTCGGTTTTTAGCCATGTTTTGTTTCATTCGTCATTTTAAGGCAGCTGAAAGGTTTTGTGTAACTGTTTTTCAGTGTCCCAATTTCATGACTTTGATACCGTTTGCAATTGGTTTTCGCGCTCAATGGCGATGATTGTCGGTCGGATCCCTAACCTTTCGTAATTAACCATTTCTCGCATGACCGTAATTAAATCACCTTTTATTGCAGACTTACAAGAACAGAAGAGTTGTATGTAATGGTTGAGTTGTAATGGCGAGAATTGAAAGCATTTCATTCCACAAAATTGGTATGTGATTGTACTCATCCTGTGTTGTGGGTATTTCTGTAAAACTTACTTATTATTGTTTATTGTATTGATATAGGAACAGGACCAAGGTATTTTCCCAATTCTTATTTCAGTACCATTATTACAACCACTGGTTCGTCTACTGTGGTGTACAAGTAAAGTTAGGACGATCTGTTATATGTATTGTGGACCTTAAAACCCGCCAGTCCAACCTTTCTCTCTACAAATTTTAGCATTTAGAAACAAGTAAAGAGACCAAGGTTACAAGCAGAAACACACAGTTTTAAATCTGTTCTTTTAATTTTGCTCAAGACACGGTGTAGCAGAAGTGCACGGTATCAAATTTCCAAGCGAAGCGTCTTTTCCGTTCCAGTGTTAATTCTTGTCTAAACGATAACATTCTAGACTGGATTAAATTGAAAGTATTTTCAGACAACAGATGAAATGTGGCTAAGGAAATGGGAGTAGTCTTAGAAAGGATAGAAAACATAGGG
Organism: Hippopus hippopus; assembly: GCA_946811185.2. Classification (NCBI taxonomy): domain Eukaryota; kingdom Metazoa; phylum Mollusca; class Bivalvia; order Cardiida; family Cardiidae; genus Hippopus; species Hippopus hippopus. The sequence goes on along the minus strand of OX328098.1, from coordinate 10,719,932 downwards.
GATAAGGAGAAAATGCTCTACCATTACTTTCTCATTTTCCTACAATGCTTTAAAAACCTACCACATAGCTCATAGTCATTAAAATATGGGGTTGTGTGGTATAGGGTTAAACCATTAATGGGTTCCCGTGGTCCAACTTGTAATTGTGGTGGTACAAAGAATAAAGATTTGAAAAAGTGGGAAGGGAGAGGCGATAGAGAAAGTGCAATGACGAATTACCTGCATGTGACTTAGACTCAAACTGCACAGAAAAATGTTGCATTTTTCTGATTTTGCGATTACTTTAAAACATGGCTAAAATAGGTAACACTGTGATCTGTATGTCAAGGATCTCAACAGTTATACAAACGCAGAAAACTACACAAAGATTAAAGGTAAGACCAAAAAAGTAGGAATTTAGAGGTCAATTTCAAAGGAAGATATCATCACAAAAATGACATCTGGTACTTAAAAATTATCAGCTCGATTCCAAGGTTTCGTGATTCTTACACAATAGTCGTGAAAGGTGGCTATTCAAATCCTGAAAACTATCCATGTTCTTATTGAATAACTGCCTTAAATATAAAGTCAAGACAAGTATTTTCTGTCAATCATTTGATGCATTCGTCGGGGCTAACCTAAATTATTCGAGCGAAACATGGGGATTTAGTAAGTCTAAAGCGATCGAACGAATACATCTTAAGTTTTGTAAACGCATTTTACAAGTACGAACAAGTACGAGTACGATGGCAGTCTATGGTGAGCTCGGTCGATTTCCAATGTATATACTACGATATCATAAGATTATTAAGTATTGGTTCAAAGTGTTGCAAACCGAAAATATTATATGGACAAGTGTTTATCTGCAGTCATTACACGATTTTACATGTGGGAAAAGAAATTGGGTTTTCAACGTTAAACGTATTCTAGATATTTATGACTTTTCGCATGTTTTTAATAATCCTGCTTCCCATAACCCATTACTTATTTTGAGCCTTTTGAAGGAGAAAATTAATTGTTTCAAACAAGAATGGTTTTCACATATAAGGGACAGTAGCTCTTTTGATACTGTACAAAAACATAAAATCGTCTCTTTGTTTCGAAGAGTATTTAAATATTTTGCTTCTTTCACTTCGTTCCCATCTTTGTCGAGTTAGAATCTTTGCACATTCTCTTCGGATTCAAACAGGCAGATTTTCTAACAACAGACCACGGCGAAATGAAAGAATATGTTTATTATGCAATATGAACGAGGTGGAGGACGAATTCCACTTTATGTTTACCTGTTCAAAGTATAATCTTCTACGTAGGCAGTACATAGATAATTTCTATCTTAGAAGTCCAAGCATGTAGGGCCTATAAGTTGGTTGAACTTTCCAGCAAACAAGAAAAAAGAATAATTTCAAATATAGCACTTTATATCAAATATGTATTATCAGTGCGATTTCATATTTTGTATAACTAATGGTTTTGTCATCATTGTTATTAGTATAATGTAAACTTTATATAAACATATAAAACATCATCTTTCGAAAAATTAAGTGCAAATCCTTTCGAATGTCATCCTCACTTAAGTAAATGTTTTTCGGTTCTCTCTCTCTCTCTCTCTCTCTCTCTCTCTCTCTCTCTCTCTCTCTGTGTAGGAGAGAGAGAGAGAGGGGGGAGAGGGAAGGGAGAGAGAGAGATGGAGAGAGAGAGAAAGAGAGATGGTGTAATAGAGAAATGGTGTGATAGAGAAAGACTGTGTGCGTGTGTGTGTGAGAGAGAGAGAGGCCTTGACAAATGCTTTGTTATATATATCATGCAACATTGACTATGTACGCTTGTACTCGTCCAATAAAATATCTGTTTGGTTCTTAAGTTGCTAAGCACGGCTTAGTGCGTTTTCTTAGAAAAATATTGATCGAGATCACTCTGACCAGTACTGTAATCTACATTGCCCAACACTGTGATTCCTTTTTCGACAAGAACTTTGATACCGTAATACTTAGGTTAGAACTGTTATACAGAGAAATTGTCATTTTATCCATTCAACAGCCTAAGGGTCAGAGTTAAAGTCAATGTTCTAGGTTCTTATTTAACCCTGTACCAGACGACAAAATTTTAGCCTTGTCCAAATTGAAAGCATTTGCAGACAACAATTTCAATGTGCTCAAATGATGCGATCGGCTTCTTAAACAGGGTAGGAAACATTGTGGGAAAAGGAGAAAATGCTTGTTACCAGCATTTTCTCCTTTTCCTACAATGTTTTGTAAAGGCTTTTTCCGATTCGGCATTGTGCGGTAAAGGGTTAAACTGACTCATTTAGATCATTTGAATGATTACCAACAATTTTGGTTTTAATGAAGAGATACCAATCCCCCCCCCCCCCCTCCTCCCGTTACGCGTTTCTGTACACCTGCGTTCAAATTGAAGCAATTGAATGCCGTAGTAATTGATTTATGTATGGTGACAGCCTCGCACTCCGTCTTACTCAATATCTATGACATGTGCACTATGGTGAATGAAAAGCAATGATTTATTGCAAGTTGTTAACTCGCTTTTTATTGCAACACTGATAACCCCAAACATAGTTATTATGTCGGCGACAGGTTTTTGTAAAACCCTTTTGGCTCAGAATGTTGTGCCTAATTCTGATGAACAAATCATGAATACCAGGATAGGTGCACTTGTTATCATGATATAACTAAAGTGCTTTTTTTAAATGAGCTGTGAAATGTGGGCTTGATGCATTTGAAGGTCTGCTTGCGCGGAATGCGCAGGCTGACTTGTGTCGAAACGTTTTGCTTTAGGTAAATTTTCTGTATATTCAAGGATCAGTCTATATCAGGATTCGTTCGGTTCCTATACAGCATGGGTTTTATGGATCCATAATAAAGTGATGTCTTGCTTGGTATCATGCATCACGGAGATGCATTAAACCCGATTTTGTTCGGAGCATGGCCCAAATCAAATTGTTCACTAAAATGTCTACCTCAGTTGTACAACCAATAACTTACAGGGCTATTACTTCTTGTGTCATGAGATTGAATTCGCGCTTGGGCAATCATTTGCTGTCATTCAGCCCCCTACTAAACGATCAACGTGACTTCCGGCCATTTTTCCCGGAGACTGATTGATGATAATCGCTGCGACGGGATTCATTGTTCTCCCACGGATGAAGATCGTTCCAGCGATGAATTTGTGGGAGGGGCTGGTGGCTTTAAGAGAGTGCTGTATATAGTTCTGGTGGAACGAAATCCGAGACTTGCGTGGAAAAGGTGAACTACATGCCTTGATATGACCGAAATAATATGCGCCATGCTCTGGCAAAATGGAGCTTGTGCAACTCCTTGATGCATCAGACCAACCTATTCATCATATAACGAATCATTGATTCATAAAATTCACTTTGTCCACCAACCTGCTGAATCCTTAGTTGGACATGCAAAAAATTTACCGAAGCAAAAAGTTTCGGCCCAGGTCAGCCTGCGCTCTCTGCGCAGGCTGACCTGAGTCGATACTGTTTGCAAAATGCATGAATACCTCTTTTCACAAAGCATGGCACATATTAAAAACGATATTTAGACGCCAAACACACTACTGTAATGAAATAGGTATTTTCATTCATTACAAGAAGAATGAAAATGTTTAGCAGCCAATACTTCAGAACTAAAATAAAAGTTCCAGGTCCGAACAAACCTCCTCAGCCACGGCCCTGGGGTTTTTATAAGTGTGTTCTTGAGCAAAACATTTCAGAGCCTCAGCTTGGTACTACTGAAGCCAAATAAACAGTAAAATGGTTACCTTTTCCACAGTTCTGGGTCCTTACTCAAGTCTTATTTTCAAGAATTTTCTAAAGTTGAAAGAAGCACAACTTCTGATGGGCTAAACCAAGCGGTTTAGCCAATCAGAATTTGCGGTTTTTTTTTTTTTTTTTTTGTTTTTTTTCTAAATCTATAGAAGGACAAAAAGTATAATTGATGAACACGGGCCCTGGTTTCAGAAGTCTTCTTGTTGGTGGTCTTGAAAACACTGGATCGTTTGGTAAAGGATCTAACTGAATGCTTAAGGAGAGAGCCTGGCTCTCCATCATTCAACTCATTCATCATTCTCACGCCCTTTTATTATAGATTAAAAAAATATCACCGATGTACATCAAAAACAGATTGTTCTTGTTTGTACCGTCTGGCTTTTGTTGCATCACTTTCATCCGAGATGTGTACAAAAGTGCATGCGTGTAATATCATTACCTCCCTTTAGTGAACGCAAATCAGATAGGCAGGGGAAAGTGTTTGTGTGCTTGTGTAAGTATATAAGCTGAATTGAAGCACTACTATTGAAATTTCGGATGTCTAAGTCTGTTTCTCCGAATTTAGTGACGCAGCTAGGTGACTTCTCAAATGCAATTACTATGAGGTAGTCCAATTTTCCGTCTGTTTATGAGTAAAAAAAGGTGCCTTGATATTGTTTTATTTTGATACCTTATGTTTACCTTACATTTCTACCGTTATGTCTTTCCAAGTTTTATCTAGATTACTTTTTTCTGGTCTGATTTTCATTCAAATTATGATTGTTTCGTGTCTTTCGTAGTACAGCCTAAGACCGTTTTTGATGCAAACTACGGGACCTAAGAAAGCAAATGCGTAGGAAGGTTTGCGTAGGAAGATTACAAATGTGACGGGTGTTTAATTCATCAAATTTGAAAAAAAAAACAGCTCAGCTCTTTTCGAAGAAAGCTTAGAGGTATTATAACAGCCATGACATAGTCTGCTTCGTCATGATCGTATAGAAAAATGACATTTTCTGATCTCTCCGTCATTACTCAACTCTTTACCAAACAAAGAAAACGTAAACCAGTCCATATTGAAAGCATTTGTAGACGACAATGTAAATGTAGCTCAAATAATGAGAATTGTGTTTTCAAAATTAGAAAACATTGTAAGAAAAGGAGAAAATACTGGTCACCAACATTTTCTTCTTTTCCAACAATGTTTTCAAAGGCTTCTTGCCTAAACCCGGGATTGTGTGGTACCGGTTAAGATATCTATCAGTTTCTATCAGATATCAGTTTCTGATTAGCTTTTAGCTATCAACAGGGTAACACACACTAGAAGGGAAGGTAACTCTCATCTATATTGATAGCACAGTTACGCCCCTTTTTAACTGAAAAGGCAACTGCTGCTGCATGTTAATACAAGCATGGTGTGCTCTTGTTTTTTGAGGTCTAATTTCAATAAAAGAACGACTCTTTCATAAGACACACCAAGAAGTTTTTGATGCATGCTGCAGGAACTTTGCATTAGTTCGGGAAGGTAGGACAAAATGCAGGAAAAAAATAGAATTTAGGTCGAAAATTGGAAAAGCAATACTTAGAACCAACCAGAATATTATTAACCTTTGTATTTCCCCCTCCCCCCCCCCAAAAAAAAAAAGTATTTGAGGGCCTGTCCGTAGTCCCCGTCACTATGTGCCTGTGCATTGCGGTTTCACAACGCTGTTTCCTAGGCAGCTTTTCACGTAAACAAAGTCGAACAAATATCAGAGAGCGTAGGAAACTGTTATAATTGTGCCTCGCTCTGTGAAAAGGGGGCTGAATGCATCTGCAAAAAAGTGTCGACCCAGGTCAGCCTGCGCAGTCCGCGCAGGCTGCCCTGGGCCGAAACTTTTTGTTTTTGATCAATTTTGTTCATGTCAAAGGACCAGTCAACTTCAGGATTTCGTCATTTCTTAGAGAAAATAGATATAATGGTTCCAAAATTACGAGATGACTTGCATGGCATAATGCCTCACGGGGATGCATGAAGCCCCCCTTTTGCCAAAACATGACTAAATTACATTCATCATCAATCCTCTTAAAACTATTTTTTGCATGGCTACTTTGAGTGTAATAAATAAATGTCACAACGATTTATCGACAGGACACAACACTGCACGTTAAATTGCATTCCAACCTTTATTTCATTATCAAAAGAAAACGATTTGGAATCCCCCATGCCGATCGCCATTCAGTCATGCTCTGTGAAAAGAGGGTTTAATAATTCTGTTTAAAAAAAAAAGTGAGAAATTGACCAAGGTCAGCCTGCACAATCCGCACAGGCTGCCTGTCGAAACCTTTTGCTGTTGGTCATTTTTCGTCGTGTCCATGAACCCTTCTACCTCATCATTCAGTCGGTTGTTAGACAAAATGGATTTATCATTTTATGGATTCATAATTATGCGGTGAATTGCTTGATTTAAAGTAACAATAAAGCCCAAAAGAAAACAAAGCTGGTGTTTAAATACATTTGAATTCATATCATACCATTTAAAAGTATGGCAAATTATTGTGAAGATGACAATCTGTCATTGTAAGGTCTGTCCAAGTGTTAGTTGCTGACAGAGAAATTAATTTCAAAACTAGGTTAAAACCTGCCAGGTAGCTATGTCTTTTGTTTACTTTTTGCCTGATTTTAAGATTCTTTTTTCTGCCATCGACTAACATATGGCCAGACCACACAATAACAGACTGTCATTTCCACAATATTTTTCATACTAGTAGTATAATGGTTTCTTGGGCGTCACCAATTTTTCCTTCTTTCACACTGTGTTTGATAGCGTCAGTCATCTTTAAGTGCTTTTCAAATATTAGTCAGTGGTACTAAATCCGCCTAACGATGTTTACAGGTACTTGAAGGCTGTTTGAAGAGTGATTTGAGTGAAGACAACGTATATACATAATTCAGAAACTTCAAGATCAAGATCAGACTGCGCAGAACACGCTAAGGAGGTATTTGTTAAGGACAGTGTAGATCAAGATCAGACTGCATAGAACACGCTAAGGAGATATTTTAATTCCCAAATCAAAACTTTGATGGAACAGCAATATTTCGGTTATTGATGTCGAATTGAAAATTAAAGAGTAGATCAAGATCATTTCGCAGGATGTGAACAGCACGTTTAATCTCGTTCAAACGTGTCCGGTCAAGTCTCTATTTGTTGTTTATTTGCGTTATATAAATATTGCTGCGATGTCTGTACACAATTACTGAGAGTATAACCTTTCGACATGACCTTATACTGTTTTCTTATAGAATCACTCGACTTAAAGTATTTTTCAAATATTAGTGAGTGGGAATTAATCGTCTTTCAGATACTTAAAGGTACTTGAAGACTGATTGAAGATGATTCCAGGGGGGTCTAGTACTATAAAGTGAATGAACAAATTTGAAATCGTAAAGGTGGTTAGTTTAAACATATTTATTTTACATCGATTGAGAAACAAGTTCTGACAACTTATACTAATCTCTCTCGATTCTGCTTCCTGGGAGGTTAGTACGGAAAATGTCAAAACCCGCGGCCTTTCATCTATTATTAACCCTTTGACTGGTAAGCGTAACTCACTGACCTTTTACGGGCACTGTAGATCAAAGTCTGACTGCAGAAGAACATGCGCTTTAATGTTTGTTGCGGACAGTGTAGATCAATATTTCGGTTATTGATGTCGAATTGAAAATTTAAGTGTAGATCAAGATCATACTACACAGAACACGATAAGGTAATATTATTTCCCCCTAAATCATAACTTTGAAACAGCAATATTTCGGTTATTGGAGGTTATTGATGTAAAGGATGTGAGCAGTATGTTTAATCTCGTTCAAACGTGTCCAGTCAAGTTTCTTTTTGTCGGTTATTTCATTATGTAAATTTTACTACGATGTCTTTAAACAATTATTGACTTTCCGCCCCAAATTATTATTAACCCTTTTAATTGCCAAGCGCCACTCACTGACCTTTTGAGGACAGTGTAGATCAAGATCAGACTGCACAGAACATGCAGCCGTCCAATTATTATTGTTAAATTTCTTTTTGTTAGTTATTGTGTTATATAAATTTTACTGAGATGTCTTTAAACAATTACTGAGAGCATAACTTTTTGCCCCAAATTATTATTTAACCCTTTGACTGGTCGCGACTCGCGGACTTTTTACCGACAGTGTAGATCAAGATTAGACGGCGCGACCCACCAATTGTTATTAGCCCTTTGGCTGCTAATCGCGACTCACTGACCTTTTGTGGACGATGTAGATCAAAATCAGATTGCACAGAACATACACTTTAATGTTTGTTGCCGACAGTGTATATCAAGATCAGACTACACGGAACATGAAGCGCAATCCCCTTACATTGTACAATGGCATGACTCGTTTTCATGTTTAATACTGTTTGCATTCCACAACATCATACCCCGATTCGTTGCTCGTCACTATTTAGACTTTACAATGACACGCCCCCCCCCCCCCCTCCCCCACCCCCTCCCCCCTCTCCCCGAATCGTTCGTTGCTCGTAATTTTAACCTCTATCATTCTTACATGAAGATACGCTTTAAAATCACTGCTCATTAATTATACAAAGTTCTGTGAAAATTGGATTGAAAGGATCTTTTGAGGTGGTAAGTTTTATTTTTATATTAATTCTTAATATATTAGACAGTCAATAATTCGTTATACCGGTGTACAGAGATTTTTCTTTTTTCTTATTAACGATTATGCAAACAATTTAAAAATTGGATAGAAATTGATAACATAATGAGGAAAAAAAAAAAATACAGTGATATATTCGCAATGATAGGACCATGAAACTTGTTTATACATAGTGTATTTCATAATAGAAAATATGGTGGAAAAGTAATTTTTTTTTTTTCGATTTTTCTATTTCTTATCCCTCTCAAACTGTTTTCCTTATATTATCATATAGAATTATTTTCATTTATATAAATGGTGTTGTTTTTTTTTTCTTTCAGGCATAAAGCAGCTGATACATGTGCTATTTATTCCTAAAGTAAATAAATATGAGTAAAGGATACAAGAACGTGAGGAACTATTTATAGACATTACGAATAGAGTACAAGTTCTAACCTGTTCATAGGAAACAAGAACGTGAGGAACTATTTATAGCCATTACGAATGGCGTACAAGTTTTATCTTGTTTGTAAGACACAAGAACGTGAGGAACTATTTATAACACAATAGCGTACTAGTTTTATCATAATCATTTACTTTGTATCAGTGAACCTCTTACTGTGAAAATGGATTCCTTCGAGATGGCTTTAGAGACAATGGTCCAATCTTATACCGATGCTGAAGAGTTGATGAATTTTTCTGCGACCATGGGTATTCAGGATTCCCCTATTGTAAGGTTCCGTTTATTCCAACTGCGAAATCCGGAGTACAGTGATCATTTTATAAATGAACAAATTGATTCGTTATTTCATAATTTAGGAGGTCCAGTGGCTATAACCAATGACAGTAGTGACTTAGATTTGGAATCGGTAAGAATAGAAAAAGAGATACAGGGGGCAATAAAAGCGCTTCTGTTTGACGACGAAATGGAGGAAACTGCTCGAGTTTGTGTTGAAGATGGGGAATGGAATCCTGTACTCCCTCCAAATCAGCCTCAGCCAGGATCTTCGAACGATATTCGGTATAATATTCGAAAGAAGTCTGAAAGAACGTATGCCAAAAACAAGGCTGTGGACAGGACCTATGAGATAAAAATAGACGAAAGACATTACGGTCAAAGTATAAGTGGTATTCAAAGAGGACTTGAGCAATTATTCGAAAATGTATTAAATGAGACCGGAGGTAATGTAGCTGGTAATGACTTGGGACGGGTAATTATTCAACACGAAGGACTTGATAACCCTATTATAGTTCCACTACAGAGATGGGATCAACTTAATGCGGCAAAAGTTATAGAGGCCATTATGAAAGTGCTAAATAGCCATCAAGAACTGTTAATTGATCAGAGTTTTATTATTGTTATTGGTTTGATCATTTTGCCAAAAGGGTCATCAAAACGACAAATGACAAAAGTAAAGGGTAAGAACAATTTGGTACATCTAAAAAGGTCCCTTGTAACTATTGAAAATAAAGACAATTTGTGTATGGCTAGGGCTATAGGGGTCAGTTGGGCAAAATTAAACAGATGCACTGTAGATGAATGGAAAAAAATAAGGAAAAACAGAGGGGAAAGAAGTAATATAGACTTGATTTTAGAACACAGAAAAGTACCCGAAAGTTATTATAAAAATTTACGCAATAAGAGTAGAAACGAACAAAAGAAATTCGCCCAAGCACTGTGCCATGCCGTCGGTGTGAGCACCGAGCAACCCCTCAGTTTAAATGATGTTAGGATGTTTGAAGAATTCCTTGGTGTTCGTGTAATGGTGGTGAGTGCTCGCTTAGGAAACAAATTTATAACCGTGGCTAGCAATGACAAGTGTCCATGCATTTATATTTATTTGGTTGATGATGATCACTTTCACGCCATTACCAGCATCACGGGATTTTTCAGTTGCAGTTATTTCTGTACAAAATGTCTCAAACATTATAATGACAGAGAAGGACATCAATGTGAAATAAAATGTATTGTCTGTAAAAGTGACTCGTGCCTTAACGTAGAACCTGTGAAATGTAGCGACTGTAATATGTCCTGCAGATCGGCAGTTTGTTACGCTGAGCACAAAAAAGTTACAACATACAAATTTGGGCCTAAAAAAGGACAACCCAGTGGCCCTTCACCATGCGAAAAATGGTGGAAGTGTCCCACATGTTTCAAGGTGTTGAGAACAGACAAACGCAAAAAGGAGGAGCATCGATGTGGCGAATACCAGTGCTCCTCCTGTCACAAATATGTCATGGATGATCATAAATGTTATTTAAGAGCCACACCGGCCAAAGAATATTACATTCCAAAATTTATATTTTTTGATTTTGAATGCAGTCAGGATGAGATGAGTTACTGCGTTGAAGGATACGTACCCGATTCAAAATTAAATTGTAAGGACTGTCAATTGCCAGAGATGTGTAAATCTTGCTCCAAATGTCAGAATTGCAAAACAGCATGGTGCGGTAAAGCGACCCACCGTCCAAACTTTGTTGTGGCTCATTCAGTATGCCCTAAATGCATTGAAAAAGAACTGACTCCCGATTCCGTATGTAAGGGTTGTGGTACCCGTTGTAAGGAATGTGACAATTTTGATCTGCACGAGAATGAGGACCCAGGTCCTTGTCCCGGTAAATGCGGATTCAGAGAAGTCATATTCGAGGGCACGGATACGACCGAAAAGTTTGGACAGTGGCTCTTTACGGATCAACACGAATATTTCAAGGTTGTTGCCCATAACATGAAAGGGTATGATGGCTATTTTATTCTGGAATATTTGATCGATCAATCCATAAGACCTGCCAAAATTATTTACAACGGCTCAAAAATCATGTATATGACAGTGGAGAAAAATTTACATATACAGGTGATTGACAGCCTCAGCTTTTTACCCATGAAATTATCAGCACTCCCGGAAGCATTTGACTTGCAAGAATTGAAAAAAGGGTGGTTCCCGCATTATTTTAATACTAGAGAGAATCAAAATTATGTTGGACCCTACCCTGATGCTAAAGATTATGGTTATGATTTTATGAGTGAGAAAGAAAGAAGCGAGTTAGTAGCGTGGTTGAGTGAGAGAGAGAATGAAATATTCGATTTTAGAAAAGAAATGTTACAATATTGTAGAAGTGATGTAGATATTTTAAGACAAGCTTGTATGAAATTTAGACATTTATTAATGAGTGCTACGGGGGAAGAGAAAGTGGTTCTCAATAAAAAAGGGAAGGAAGAGAAACAATGGGTTGGAGCCGTGGATCCTTTCGATTCTGTCACTATAGCTTCCGTTTGCATGAACGTTTTTAGAACCAAATTTTTGGAAGAAACATGGCGCGTAAAACTGAAAGGCAATGATCAATGGGTACCCGCAAAAGTCATCGACGAAAAATTGTACATACAAAAGGGAAACGAATGGGTCCACGAATCCAAATTGAAAAGAGAGAAAGTGTGCAAGAAAGAATTTGTGAGTTCCCCCATAGCGAAAATTCCTCCCAGTGGTTACAGTGATCAATACAGTAAAGCGTCAATTCAATGGTTAGAGTGGAGGGCGAAACTCGATAACGTTCATATCCAACATGCTTTGAATGAAGGGGAGAAAACGATACCCGGCACTCGCTACAAATTGGACGGATATTGTAGAGAAACCAACACGGTCTATGAATATCACGGATGTATATTTCACGGATGCCCCGTGTGTTTCTCTGACAATCGTGAAGAAACGTATCACCCACTCACAAACCAGTCTTTGGACGAATTGTACGCGCTGACATTGAAAAAACAAACACGCCTCGAAAATTTAGGTATGAAATATATTTGTATTTGGGATCACGACTTCAAAAAACAACAAAACCAAAACCCTGAACTTCGGCAATTTATTTCTCAGCTAGATATCATGGATCGACTAGACCCGAGAGAAAGTTTCTTTGGGGGTCGCACCAATGCGAGCCGGCTTTATTATAAAGTAAAAGAAAACGAGCGAGTGAAATATGTGGATTTTACGAGTCTTTATCCTTGGGTAAACAAGTATTGTCGTTATCCCTTAGGTCACCCCTCAGTCATTTCCAAAGATTTTGGGGACATCAAGGATTATTTTGGTATTGCCAAGGTGAAGATTATCCCGCCCAGGGGACTCTATCACCCAGTCCTTCCTTACAGGTCTAATGGTAAACTAAAATTTTCTTTATGTCGGACCTGCGCGGATACCGAAAGTGAAACCCCGTGCGAATGTACAAATGAACAAAGAGAGTTGACTGGTACGTGGTGCACCCCCGAAATACAAACGGCTGTCAGATTAGGGTATAAAATCACAAAAATTTATGAAGTATACCACTGGGAAGAAAGCACTCAATATGACCCCAAAACCAATAAAGGAGGACTGTTTGCTCAATATATTAACACATTTTTGAAATTCAAACAAGAAGCAAGTGGTCCTCCGTTTGGATTAAATGTTACGATGATATGAATAAGTACATCGGGCAATATGTGGAAAAAGAAGGGGTCTCATTGGATCGAAAAAATATTCGAAAGAACCCAGGACTTAGAGCTTTGGCAAAACTGTGTCTCAATAGCTTTTGGGGAAAGTTTGGTCAGAGACTTAATATTCGACAAACGGAATTTTTTCACGAAAGTCAGGCCAACATGTTTTTTCAACTTTTTGCCGATCCATTGAAGCAACCCATCGATTTTCATATATTGTCTAATGATATGATACAAGTTGAATGGCAGTATAAGAACGATTGTCAACCCGAAGATAACAAGACCAACATATATTTGGCAACATTTACAACGTGCTGGGCCAGACTTAAACTTTACAGTGTACTTGAGCAGCTGGGTAGAAGAGTCCTGTATTATGACACAGATAGCATCATATACGTGAGTCGTCCAAATGAGTATGATCCACCTCTAGGTGATTATTTGGGTGAACTGACGAATGAGCTTCAGAATGGAGAGTACATTGTGGAGTTTGTGTCTGGGGGGCCAAAAAATTATGCCTACAAAACGAATGAAAACAACGAAACTTGTAAAGTGAGGGGATTTACCCTAAATTATAAAAACAGTCAACTCATTAATTTCCATACCGTGAAAGATATAGTCGCAGACCCTCAAAGTAGTTCAAATATCACTGTGACCAATCCTAGTAAAATTTGTAGGGACAAAAGGAAAAGAAAATTGTATAATAGAGAAGAACAAAAAAGTTATCAAATGGTTTATACAAAAAGACGAAAAGTAGACCACTTTGATACAGAGCCATACGGGTTTTGATAGTCGATCTCTGTCAAATTTGCTTTCAACGATATTACGACATTTATATGTAAACCTGTAAGATATTTCTTCATTGTCACTCAATTCTCAAAAAGATAAAAAAAAAAAAAATGTCACTCAATTTTCAAAAAAATGTCACACAAATATTAAAAATTGTCAAACAAATATTAAAAAGTGTCACTCATTTTACGTTTTTGTACGTTTACACGTAAATTCTCAAAGGCTCAAAATTAAAAAAAAAGTACCACTTATTTTCCAAAAAGTGTCACTCATTTTTCAAAAAGTGTCACTCATTTTCTAGAAAGTTTTAGTCATTTTTTTTTTTTCGTGCCAGTCACTTTACATCCCCCCACAATAGTATTTTTTTTTCTTATTTCTGGCGCGAAATCTAAAAATACATTAAGAGGCTACGTAACCCTTTATGGGAGCACATTAAAAAAAACTTCAGGTGTGGGTGTGTGTGTGTGTGTAATTTTATGATTCTTAATCATTGATGATTTGTAATGTCTTTGTTTCATATAAATTTCAGTGATGTATATATTCTTTAATTTGATGAGAGAAAATCTAAATACCCACCTTTAAAGGTTTTACTCATATTTCCAAAGACTAACTGTTATTCATTTTATTCCATCATGGTCGTATTGCTTGTAAATGTTATTCATTTTATTCGATCGTATTGCTTGTAAATTAAAAGATAGTAAGAAAGAATTTCTCTTTGCGTCTTGAGTTAATCCAACGTAAGAATATGACAGAAACTCCGGAAAAAGAAACGTTTTTACGTTTCCCTAAACCTGACGAAGAAAGTCAGAGTGACAAGTGGCATTTACTTGGTACCCGGGTCCCACAAGCAGAGATTGTCTACTTTTGTCAGATGATCATAGTGTACATCATTATTATTACAGCGATCGTCAATCTATCCATAAAAAACGGTTCTACCGAACTCTGGGTATCACTTTTGAGTAGCTGTATCGGATACGCTTTACCTAACCCAAAACTTAAGAAATAATGGCCGTCCCTCTTCCCTTCGAACCATGTTCTAGTATGTGTATTAGCGGACAAACTGGTAGCGGTAAAACCCAATGGGTGTATCGCTTTTTGAAACAAGTAAACCTCATGTACGGACGAGACCCCCCTTCCCATATTCTCTATTGCTACGGTATCCACCAAGACTTGTTTGATGCCATGGAGAGTTCCATTCCAAACTTTTACAGTAAGCAAGGATTGCCTACTGCGGAAGAATTGGATGACTTCACAAAAGACAAAAAACACAAGTTAATCATTTTAGACGACCTAATGCACGAGGTCATGCGGAGTAAAGAAATGGAGCTACTTTTCACACAAGGTTGCCATCACAGAAAAGTATCGGTGATTATGATCACGCAAAACTTATATCCCGGGGGTAAACATGCCAGAACTATTGCACTGAATACCTGGTATCTGGTACTTATGAAAAATATTCGAGACATATCTCAGGTAGCAGTATTAGGACGACAGCTTTATCCCCGTAAGTCCAGAGGGTTTATGCAAGCTTACGAAGATGCCCTTAATACGATACACGGTTATTTCATAGTGGACATGTCCCCTCACTCCGATAACAAGTACCGTTTAAGGACACTTATTTTTCCCAACGAGGAGCCTATTGTGTACCGTTTGACGTAAGAATGGCGATAATGAGCTTATAAGAAGACAATATGGTTGAACTAATCAAACAACAACGACACTTCCTATATTTAGTGGCCAACACTACAGCCGCCCAAAGAAAGTCGCTTTTAAAAACAATTACCAGTCAGCAATTAAGAGCACTTAGTCAAATTGCATACAATATTATCCGGTTTAAAGGCAGATTGTCCCTTACGGAAAAAAACAGCTTAAAACGGCAGAGACGCTTCATTTACTTGCTTGGAGATCGTAATATTGGGTTTGTTCAAAAGAAGGAAGCCATTCAACATAAACAACGTATTATCCATAAATTGGTGAAGATCGCTTCCGCCTACTTACAAACCGTATTACAGTAATGGAGAAATACGTATTAGTGCCTTTCGAAAAGTTTGAGCGATTGAAAAAACTGTCTGGGAGACAAGATGATCGGCAGAGAGAGGGAAGGGAAGATCCCCCGAAAAAGAAGAAGAATAGAAAATTAACACTTTTTCCTCCGGGGCTTAGAGAGAAGAAAAGAAAGAAAGATATAGACTGGATTTCTTTTTAAATAATAAGACAATTTTACATTTTTTTTTAATATTTTTATTTACAAAATAATACAATAAAAGTATGAAAGAAGCCACGAGTCATTTTTTTTCCCTCCATAATCTATTGTATATACACATTTCTCGCTTTATCGATCGTAAGTATTTCTGGAAAGGTTGCGTACAGTAGCAATGTCACACTTTCTGGTAAAGGTTTAGCAAATTTGATTTCCAAACGGCAAAGACCTCTTCTTTTTGTGCTAAAAGAATAGTAGGGATCGATATCCAACACGTATAGGCAGTATCCTTGCTTGTACTCTGTGTACGTGATGTTGATATCATTTCTACAGGAAGTGAGGGTCTGATAACAGTCGGTGAAATGATTTCCTTCAAAATTAGGTTGCAATGGTTGCGATGGTACGGATTGTCCATCAACGAAGAAACCGAGGTAACTGCAGTCGTAATGTTTCAGGTTGAATGGGTTTGTTTTGTAGTCCCCGTTATACGAAACGCTTGGAACCGCCCCTATGATGATTTTGTTTGGCACCCTACCTTGAAATATATCGTCTGCGTGAAAACTATATTGTCCCTGCGCTATCGAGGTTGTTTTTATCTCTGAGCGGAAATAAGGGTACATAGCCGGAGTGTCCTGAATCATTTTGTCATGGGCCAAAAGCAAATCGTTCTGTAACCGCTGAATACAGAGCTTGAAACGGGCGTCAACGATTTGCACCTTGTAATTCGGAGTTAACGCATCTGTAATGATTCGAAATGCATCGGATGCTTGCCAAAATTTAAGCGCCATTTGCACTCCGTTTATAAGTAACTTTGGTTGTTGAAATAAGTCCACCGGGATACTCCCTTCTAGATCTATAATCTTACCACCCTTGGTCCTATCATATCTTTGAAATAAACCGCCATTTGATCCAGTTTTTGGGTCGCTATCGTCCAGATTTGGGTCATCCTTGAAAAATAATTGGCTGGTCAGAAAAGCTTCCTGTATAGATCGATTGGTATTTAGTATGGTGTCAATGTAGGCCTTATACGGATGAGTTGTTCGCTATTCGGGAGTGGTTTTTGTTGTAAATGAATGTCCAGTTGTCTGAAAATGGTGTGCAAGGGTAAATTGATTAGTCCTAGCGTGTCATCTGCGGTCACGGGGGTACCGTCTTGTAAAGCCAGTCTTAATTTCAGCCTCAATTTACATTCCTTCAAGTTGATATAGGCGCTGGCCTGTGGCGGTATATTAAATTCTAAGCTCGATGAAGAATCAGTTACGGGATTAATGGGTCGAAATTCGATCCAATCTTTCGATAACAAGGACGAATCTTTCGTGATCGGGTTAAATAACGATAATTCTTCTATGTGTTGCATTTTACTATTCATCGTAAATTTCAAAATACCCAGTCGGGATCTTTGCGATACGTTTTGCGAGTCTTCTTACGCTTGGTGTTCTTACGATCTTCGTCTTCACCATTCTTACGTTTAATCTGAGATTTTGCCCTATCAACGGCTTCGGTTAACGGGCTCACCATTTTTACCTGAGGCGTTTTGACTTTTTCAAGTTTTTCTTCCATATCCCGCAGCAGTTTATTCTTTTCTTCTAGTATTTTCTCCAAATTCCTTATTTGATCTGGGATATGGTCTTTCGGTTTAAAATAGTTAATCCAATACTCCACATCTTCTTTGTACGGAACCCACTTCTGTTGTTCTGAATCAAAGACGTCTATGGAACCCATGATTTCTTGAAATGAAGGACGCAGTGAAAATCGTTCGATTTCAAATCAATGGGTTTTAAATCTTCGCTTTTTAACGACAGTCTAATAGTGTTAAATCTTTTGACACTCACGGGTCTATAACGTCGATGAAGACATTCGGTAAATTTAAATTTCTTGTATCTTGTTTCGATTTCTATGCTGGTGAGAACGGGTTGTAACTTGTTCCTGACAAACGCTTCCTCTATGATATCGCAATTCAAATACAATCGCTTACTTCGAGGTGTAAAGTCACAGGTCAATGACGATTCTACGAGAGCACATAACCAACTTCCTTCTAAAATATAGTCTTTAGAAAACTGGAACAAGAAATCGGCGTTATTCTTACGTATATCGATCGATTCTGCGCAATTCAAATATAGGTAAAACTCTGTCATTCTTCTCTCCTCGTTCTCAATTCGTCAAGTATGGTAGGAATGAGATAAACTGGGCGTAATAAAATGGGTATAAATGAATGAAATCGTTGAAGTAAAGTCTTCTTACGGCTAGATGAAACGTTATTTGAGCATAGTGTGCGTAACAATAGTCTCCTTCTTTCGAAATTTTGAACATCTCTTCTCATTGGATTAATGATTCCGTTAAGGATACGTTTTGCTACCTCGATGATAGCCTTTAGTCGACGATTCGATAAATTCTGCAGTAAATTCTTCCTTTCCGCCGTGTCGGTCTCTTGTAGGTGTAGTAAATAAGAGAAATGTAAATAAACTGTAGAGTGTTCCATGGTTGAATTGTTGAAATACTCATTCCTTCTTACGCGTATAGAGTTCGAGTTCAATTAGTGTGGGACAAACAACCTCGTCCTCTTGTTGTGGAGAGGTTACACCCGTTATAACCACTTTCCCCGTATGAAAGCAACAAAAATGCACACCTTTCCGTTTAAAGTTAAGGGAAGGAAATAACTCTGGTTCGTATACGACATCTCTATCGAAAGACAAACGCTTCAGATCCAAATTCGAACTGAGGGTATGGCTCATAGACATGGTTAAAAGTTTTGCGTCCGAAAAATTTACGGGATATCCGCAATTCTGAAGCAGTCTGGCATATTTTCGTTTCCGTTTATACCCCTCTCTTTTACTCGAAGCTTTACCGTTACAGTTGATAATACCGTTAGAAAACACTAAACAGTTTCCTCCAATTTTTCTGTGCTGCCATATCAACCCGGGAAATCGTGCTGGATCATACCGTACATTCGTTATTTTGTAGCAGAGTTGTCTTAAATCAATATGGCAGTTGAGTTGAGCGCTGTAGACCACGTTTGTGATGATCATGATCGTTTGACTGTCTACACATAAATGATTGAATATTGCTAGTTTTCATTCCTTATATAGCGAGCTCCGTTAGGTTAGTCGATAGAGTGCTGGACTTCAATGCACGAGGTCAAGCGTTCGATCCCTGACTACCACCCCCTGGCTCGATCTATTTTTTTTTTTCTTTAAATTGATGATAGTCACTGCGCCAGGATTCATTCCTCTCCCACCACTGACCATTGTTTTGACGTTAATCATGTGGGAAAACACCCAGTGGCTTGGAAAGAAAATTGCGCGAAGTACTTGCAAAAGAAACTCGAGGAACGCGCGGATAGCTGTACTGTCCGCCGTGATATAATTAAGATAATGTTGAAAACGGCGTAAAACACCACACAATCGAGCAATCAATTCAACCCTTTATATGTAATCAATTGTTTACGAGTATTGCGTAATATCAGTTTCCGGTATCCAGCTGTCATACTTTTTTGGCCAGTGTAACCATCGCACCAGGACTTCCCGCTTTTTATTGCGTGTCCTTCTTTTCAATATTTTTTCGATGCTAAATTCGGTACCTTCGTCAACATTTATAGCTTGCAATTCTTGCTCGTAAAATGTACCGTCGATTTCGTCATTGTCCCAGTCTACTAACATGTAAACTGGAATTCCTTGTCTTTTAAAGCGTGATTTGATTTTGAAGATCTCCCCTGTCCATTTTTGCGAGTATTCTCTGTCAAATACGGACCTGATGTGCGACAATCGTACAGTCTGACCGATTTTATATTTCATTTTTTTGATAACGGGCTGTTCCCGCTTACTTCCCTTGGTTCTAATGAGATACTGTTGAAGACGGCTTTCCCCCTCATTTTCCATGGAAATTGCTGCTGGATTTTCTCCGAGACTCCTATGAGAAGTATGATTGTAACTATGTACAACATCCTGTAAAATGTCAATGTACCGACGGGTTCTATTCTTGAGCAGGTATCGAAAAATCTTGTGTTTTATGGTTTTAATGACTCTTTCGGCGTAATTCGCCTTTGTTTCCGTGTTATACGCGTACAGGTGATGTATGTTTTGACTTTTTAAATATGTATTTACTTCTTTGCTTCTAAATTCCATTCCTCGGTCCGTACGAATTGTTTTTGGTTTTTTGGGGCCTGTCAGTATACGTTTCAAGACCGTGACTAAATCAGCGCCTCGCTTACTCTTAACGGGTTGAGCATAAAGAAAACGAGAAAAGACATCGATAGCAATCAAAATATATTTCACACCTTCGTTATGCTTCTGTAAATTGACCATATCCATAAGATCTATATCCCATTGACTATCAACCCCCTCAACGATCACTCTGGATCGTATAAATCGGCGTCTAGCCCCCCTCGTAAGCGAATAGGACTCTTGATCCTGTAGCCATTTTCGTATTCGATGTCTACCAATGTTGTATTTACCCTGTGCTTTTACATACTGGTACAATTTCTCGGGGCCGCTAAAACTAGCAGGATTATTGGAATCAAAATAAATAGAAGACAAGTATGTTTTCCAGTCATCCATGTTTTAATCAAATATACATAACTTACATTCTTACAAAATATAGTATTACAACAAAACTGAATACAAAGGTCTAATTTGGTATGCATATAAAAAAGTGAGAAATCGTTCCATTTCGATTTCTATTTCTGTTTTTATATGTCTATAATGTATCCATTCACCAATCAATACAATCATCATATGCACAAGTCCAAACATGATCACCAGTTATTTATAAACTCGTTCGGGTTACACTCTGTACACTGAAGGGCTCCTAATTGGTTCATATGATCACTCTGCAGGTAACAGGGTATCACACCGTCCAATTCGGGTAAAGTTTTTCCAATGTTTGGCATAAGTTCTTTTAATCGTTCGTATTCTTTTGGTCTCAAGCAAATGCCTTTTTTGGTCGGCACTACTTCTTCATTCGGTTTCCAATATTGTCTAATATCTACGCAAACGCTGCTTTCGCCAATACTGCAATGCACGTTGCCCCCGATGTGATATCCGTATGATACCTTATTTTCGAGGGCTTTGTCAACGTACTCTATTTGATTTACCAGGTTCTTCCAACGCATCAGAGTTAAGCTTATGCCTTTTTTGGTGGGTTTGTCATCTTTCCACTCCCTAATATCGACTCTCAATTCACCTCTCCATTCGTTCACTTGTACGTAGCGTTCGTTACCGAGACTGAATTTTTCTCTTATCATGTTGTTCGTTCGAGTGCCAAAACTCTAATGTCTTCTACACACATACTACGGAGTTATATAGTCATAAAGTTTCTTCTGATTGGTCAGTTTTTTCTTACATCTGACGTGTATAAACAAGTACCCTTTGCGACAGGGTAAGCTGTTACTACGAAGATTCTGTATTTGGTCCTGGAATAAACTACTTTAACTGTACGACTCGGTTGCTTTTTGTGTCCCAATAAACCAATGTTGTACATAAATGTCTTTGTAGCTTCGAAACGTTTTCCAATTTTCGTACAGGCGTCGGGTTTTTCCAAACATCTTTCTACCGATTCGTACATCTGCCTTTATCAAAAAACACAGAAGCCTGAGAATGACTTGCATTCAAATGCTTGTCAACCGTATGGGTAGAAAGTTTGAAGTCGATTTTCATGTCGAAAGGTTATACTCTCAGTAATTGTGTACAGACATCGCAGCAATATTTATATAACGCAAATAAACAACAAATAGAGACTTGACCGGACACGTTTGAACGAGATTAAACGTGCTGTTCACATCCTGCGAAATGATCTTGATCTACTCTTTAATTTTCAATTCGACATCAATAACCGAAATATTGCTGTTCCATCAAAGTTTTGATTTGGGAATTAAAATATCTCCTTAGCGTGTTCTATGCAGTCTGATCTTGATCTACACTGTCAGCCCAAAGGTCAGTGAGTTACGCTTACCAGTCAAAGGGTTAATAATAGATGAAAGGCCGCGGGTTTTGACATTTTCCGTACTAACCTCCCAGGAAGCAGAATCGAGAGAGATTAGTATAAGTTGTCAGAACTTGTTTCTCAATCGATGTAAAATAAATATGTTTAAACTAACCACCTTTACGATTTCAAATTTGTTCATTCACTTTATAGTACTAGACCCCCCTGGAATCATCTTCAATCAGTCTTCAAGTACCTTTAAGTATCTGAAAGACGATTAATTCCCACTCACTAATATTTGAAAAATACTTTAAGTCGAGTGATTCTATAAGAAAACAGTATAAGGTCATGTCGAAAGGTTATACTCTCAGTAATTGTGTACAGACATCGCAGCAATATTTATATAACGCAAATAAACAACAAATAGAGACTTGACCGGACACGTTTGAACGAGATTAAACGTGCTGTTCACATCCTGCGAAATGATCTTGATCTACTCTTTAATTTTCAATTCGACATCAATAACCGAAATATTGCTGTTCCATCAAAGTTTTGATTTGGGAATTAAAATATCTCCTTAGTGTGTTCTATGCAGTCTGATCTTGATCTACACTGTTCTTAACAAATACCTCCTTAGCGTGTTCTGCGCAGTCTGATCTTGATCTTGAAGTTTCTGAATTATGTATATACGTTGTCTTCACTCAAATCACTCTTCAAACAGCCTTCAAGTACCTGTAAACATCGTTAGGCGGATTTAGTACCACTGACTAATATTTGAAAAGCACTTAAAGATGACTGACGCTATCAAACACAGTGTGAAAGAAGGAAAAATTGGTGACGCCCAAGAAACCATTATACTACTCATACTTATAAATGGTATGATTTAAATCTAAATGTATTATGACTCCTGCTTTGATATTTTGGCCTTTACTGGGCCTTTAATGCATCTCGGAGATTCTTAAATCCCATTTTGCCAGAGCATGGCTCAGTTGTAAACGACAAATGGTTGAAATGATTCAAATGGTGTTTTTTTCCCCTCTTTGAAATAATGTTGAAAACGGCACTTCGGTTAATAAAACCAAAAACAAATTAATGATACAGCCTGTGTTTGGATCTACTTTGTCCGTGGAAACAATTAAAGATGTGTTGAGGACTAAGTACATTTTATTACTTATTACTTTGTCATCATAGCCATATTGAGTCAGTTAATTAGAAAAACCCTTTAACATTACGTAAGAGCAGCGTTTTTTGAGGATATGTTTGAAGTTATTGATGATTGATTGGGGTAAATGGCGAAATTTATAATAAAAATATCTTAAAGAAATCTTTGTCGTAATCATAATTGATTTTTCTAGTTAAAAGGCTTGAAAGGAAAAAACAACAACAACAAACAGAAAATCGTGGTCATAAATTGATTAATTAAGAAAAAAAAAACACTTTGAAGAAGAAAATAAAGAAAGGTTACTTACATTGCAAACAGATACAGAAAACCCGAAAAACAGAAAAAAAAAACAAAGGGTTTCTTGACTAGATTTTGAGCATATGGGGCGGATAACGGAGGAATTGGAAACTAGATATTTTTTGTAATTTGGAGAAACAAAATATTGGTTAAAAAAAAAAACACTTCCTTCATACTAAAACGATGATGATATTCGTATCTATTACCAAACTGCAGTCTTGGAAGAGACCAAAAGTTTACTATGACACATATACACTTAATAAAGAACCAAATACAACCACAGACTTTAAGTCAAGGGACGTATTCCTAAACATCCATATAACTAATTCAACTGAACATCAAATGAAAAGTGTCAACGGCTAATTACATATGGCTTGCAACACGCGAAAAGGGGCATTCGGACATTTGCGTAAATTGCCGTCTCGGATTAGCCTGCGCGGACTGCGCAGGCTAATCCGAGACGGCACTTTACGTCTACATTAGATTTTGTTCATTAGTAGACTTGCACAAAACAGAAAAATACATAAAAACGGAAAGTGTCGTTTCGGATTAGCCTGCGCGGAGTGCGCAGGCTGATCCGAGACGACACATTACGCAAATGTTCGAATGCCCCTTTTCGCGTGTTGCAGGCCATATGAGCCATGCTCTGGCGAAAGGGGGCTTAGTGCATCTCCGTGATCCATCGTACCAAGTAAGCCATTACATATTTATGGATCCATAACATCAACTTTTTTTTTTAAACAAACGACTAGATCATGGGGTAGACTTGTCCTTGGACAACCAGAAAATTGACCGATAGCGAAAGGTTTTAGCCCAGGTCAGCCTGCGCGGACTGAAGTTACAAACACATTGAAAGACGAATGATAGAAGTCCCGGAAAAGATACTTTTTGAGCAATTTTTTGTAAAGTATTCTGGGACAAAATTGGTCACTTCCAAATCAATGAGCACAACTATTTATGTATTTTTAGTTGGTTTATCAAAATGTTTAATCAGAAATGCTAAATAAATTGCTAAAGAAAGAACAAAACAAAGCATTAAAAAAGGAAGACACATAACTCTTCTAAACGTCGTATTCAAATTGTCATCAGTAATTATACCTTATAGAAACAAAACTAGTTCAAATCAAATACTTTCTAAAGGAAAAAATGGGTTTGAGCTATGGTCTGTGCAAAAGGAGGCTCGGTGCATCTGCACAATGTATTGACTCGTTTCGGCCTGCTCAGTCCGCGCAGGCTGACATGGCTGGAAATAGTTTGCTATTTGTGGATTTTCTGCATGGCAAAGGACCATTCCAACTCCAGATCCAGTCGATTGTTAGACTGAATGGATATTATGGATCCATTATTATTTGATGATTTGCCCGTAATGCATCACAGATATGCATTAAACCGCCTTGTGCCACAACATGGCTAATTATTAAAAAGCAGATTTATTGTACAAATACGAGACGAGAACATGAAAAATGTAATATCGTGAGGAATATCACTGACCTGGGCCGAAACTTTTCGCTTTTGATCAATTTTCCGTATCACAAAGGACCAGCCTACCTCATGATTCAGTTGGTTGTCAGACAAAATTGATTTTTATGGATCCATAATTGTGTGATGTTTTGCTTGGTATAATGCGTCACGGAGATGCATTAAGCCCCCATTTGCCAGAACGTGCCTCATATACTTTTATGCAGTTCTAGTTCTAAAACACTTTAGTATCAAAATTAAGAACGATAAAAGTATCAAACGAATACAAGTACAGAAAATCGAATATTATTTTTTCACGATGCAGACGACATAACTTTGTTTTCGGATGTCTTGAAAAATCAATCGATAGTGAATTAGAAGTCTTCCCTATCCATCGGAACTTACCGGTAATTTTGATTGAAAAAAAAAATGGTGTTAGATACAGCATGCGTTCAATTCAAACACAATGGAATCAACCATCGGAAGAAACAAACTTTGAACTGCTGGGGTTTTTAGTTGATCTCTATAAAATGCCAAAAATGAATTCTGGACCAAAACTAACATCCATATAAAATAGCATCTCGTATTGGTAAAGACGAAGACCTGCTCGTACTGGAGAAATAACTGTAATCAAAGGTATTTTATTACCTATTTTCACACATATATCCATGCTTTGTGGAAAGAGTGTTTAGTGCATTTAAAAAAAATTTCGAACGTGTCAGCCTGCGCAATTTGGGCAGGCTGGCATGAATTGAAACCTGTTGCTATTTGAAAGTTTTCTGCATGTCCATTGACTATGCTACCTTATTATTCAGTCGGTTGTTGGACAAAATGTTTTTATGGTTCGATAATTATGTGATAACATGCCTGGTATAATGCATTACGGAGAATTTACCAGAGCATAGCACATTTATTAGTCCTCCATGACCATCAATAGAATATAGGAAACAATTGGACGCGACGTTCCATAATTTAGTACGGGAGAATATGGCAATACCGAATGGGGCTTAAAATAATAGTCTTTAACAGCTACATCAATACTCGCACTATCAAAATTTATTTGTTAAAGGAACTAATTTTAGTGGAGAGAAGTAACTGTAATGAAACTGCAAATCAAATTTGATATCCAAAAGTTTTTCAGTTTCGAGCTCTGTTCTGCGAGAAAATTATCATAACAATGTATACAAAAAAAACTGATTTTTAATTCATGTATCAGAATTCTTTGCTTCTTTGCTGAAAAACTACCCGATATTTAAAATTGAAAAGTGGCTCGAAGCAATACACATCCCTTCTTTAGCTCACCTGGGCACGAAGTGCTAAAGGTGAGTTTTTGTGATCGTGCTGTGTCCGTCGTGTGTAGTGCGTCGTCAACTTTTAGCTTGTGTACGCTCTAGATGCCACAATTTCAGTCCAATACTCATGAAACTTGGTCAGAATGTTTGTCTTGATAATATCTCGGACGAGTTCGAAAATGGGTCATGTCGGGTAAAACACTAGGTCACTAGGTCAAATCGTAGAAAAACCTTGTGTACACGCTAGAGGCCATATTTTCAGTCCAATACTCTTGAAACTTGGTCATAATGTTTGTCTTGATAATATCTCGAACGAGTGTGAAAATGGATAATATGGGGTCAAAAACTAGGTCTCTAGATTAAATCTTAGAAAAACCTTGTGTACGCTCTAGAAGCCACATTTTCAGGCCAATACTCTTGAAACTTAGTCAGAATGTTTATATTGATAATATCTCGGACGAGTTTGAAAATGGGTATTGTCGGGTCTTAAACTAGATCACTAGGTCAAATCTTAGAAAAACCTTGTGTACGCTCTAGAGGCCATATTTTCAGTCCAATACTCTTAAAAGTTGGTCAGAATGTTTGTCTTGATAATATCTTGGACGAGTTTGCAAAAAGTTCAGGTTGGGTCAAAATCTAGGTCACTAAGTCAAATCTTAGAAAAACCTTGTGTACGCTCTAGAAACCATGTTTTCAGTCCAATACTCTTGAAAGTTGGTCAGAGTGTTTATCTGGATAATGCCTTGGATTAGTTTCAAAGTGGGTCATGTAGGGTCAATAACTAGGTCACTAGGTCAAATCTTTGAAACACTTTGTGTACGCTCTGGAAGCAACAATATCAGTTCGATACTCATAAAACTTGTTCAGAATGTTTGTCTTGATAATATCTCGGACTAGTTTGAAAATGGATCCGGTCAGGTCAAAAAACTAGGTTACTAGGTCAAATCTTACATAAATCTTCTGTGCCCTCTTGAGGCCACATTTTCAGTCAAATACTCATGAAAGTTTGTCAAAATGCTTATCTTAATGTTATCTGAGAGGATTTTGACAACAGGTCCTGTTGGTTCAAAAACTAGGTCACTGGGACCAATCTTTGAAAAAACTTGAGTACGCTCTAGAGGCCACATTTTCAGTCAAAGACTCATGAAACTTGGTCAGAATGTTTGTCTTGACAACATCTTGGATAAGTTTGAAAATGGGTAACGCAGGTCGATAACTTGGTCATCAGGACTAATCTTAGAAAAAACTTGTGTACACAATTTAAGTTCAATACTCATCAAACTTGGTCAGAATGTTTGTCTTGATGACATCTTGGATGAGTCTAGAAAAAGCTTGTTTACAAGCTAGAGGCCAAATTTTTAGTCCAATAATTATGAAAACTTGTTAGAATTTCTGTTATTATATTTCCAAAGAGATTGAAAATAGGGTATGTTTGGTCAAAAGGCTCAGGTGAGCGACTTCAGGGCCATCGTGGCCCTCTTGTTGTATAATGAGCTTTTATCATCGGTTCTAAATATGAGCCATGATCTGGCAAAAGGGGGTTTAATGCATCTGCAAAAAATATCGATTCAGGTCAGCCTGCGCAGTCCACGCAGGCTTACCTGGGTCGATACTTTTAGCTCTTGGTATATTTTCCACATGTCCAAGGTCAGTCTTACTCAACAATCTTCTCTGAAACTTCTCATTCATTTTAGCTCCACTGGCCGAAGGCCAGCGGGCTTATGTCATGGTCCGGTGTCCGTCGTGCGTCCGTCCGTCCGTCCGTGCGTGCGTTAACTTTTTTTTCGAACTTCTTCTTCTCTGAAACTACCCATCCAAATTTGATGAAACTTCACAGAAATGATCCTGCCATGGTCCTCTTTAGAATTTCTTGAAAGAATTTGATTCCTTCAAAAACTCTGGTTGCCATGGCAACAAAACTGAAAAATATTGAACATCTTTGAAAATCTTCTTGTCTCAAACCATAAGGCCCAGGGCTACCAAATTTGGCATGTAGCTTTATCTAATGGACCTCTATCAAATTCCTTCATATTATAGCCCTGGGATCAAAATTGGCTCTGTCCCGGAGATCAAAAGTTTAACATGGACTTATATAGTGACTGTAATTTAAAATAGTAATCAAGGGAAATAACTCCTGTTATACAAGATAAATTTTGTTACTATTTACCTCCCTTGATTATCAAACTGCACTTATACATTATTGGAGTTTGTTATTCAAGTCTTTTGGAGAGGAAATGTTCTGTTTTAAGGGAAAGTGATTTATTTTGATGCTAATGGTTATGCTCACATGAATGCAATGTTTAATTTAAAGTAAGGTTTCTATCACTCAAATTTTTTCAGAACTTTACCTTTCATGCTAATGAATAAACCTGCTGGTATTCACTAACATTATCTTTGCATTTAAAAAGATATTACTGTTTTTGTTTGGCGGGCAGGGTGGAGGTTATGTTTTCAAAGTAAGTTTATTACGATACAGACTTTTTATGCTGTATGTCTCTGTCAATTAAGCGCATTATATGTTAATTTTACTCTTTAAGAAATGACAATTTTGTTTTACTGTATCAAGTTTAAAACCATTGCAAAAAGACAAATTGA
Organism: Hippopus hippopus; assembly: GCA_946811185.2. Classification (NCBI taxonomy): domain Eukaryota; kingdom Metazoa; phylum Mollusca; class Bivalvia; order Cardiida; family Cardiidae; genus Hippopus; species Hippopus hippopus. The sequence continues at coordinate 10,691,368 of OX328098.1, read as the reverse complement.
ATGTAGCTTAAACGACTATTTCTGTCTTTGATAGGTTAGGAAACGTTGTGGAAAAAGGAGAAAATACTGGCTGATAACATGTTGTCCTTTTCTCACGATGTTTTTGAAAGCCTTCTCTTTCAGGGTCATTAACACTTCGATTTGTGTGGTAAAGGGTTAAAAAGCCAGTGGAGCGATACAGGGCCATCAATGGCCCTCTTGTTTTTTGTTCTTTTTAACAAACTTCACAGGAATAATCCTGCATCGGTCCTTTTTATAGACTTTCTTCATAGTATTAGATTCCTTTATAAAGTCTGGTTGCCATGGCAAAAAAAAAACCCTGGAAAATATCGAAAAGCTTTCAAACCTTTTTGTCAAAAAACATAAGGCACGGAGCTACTAAATTTGGCATGTAACTTTATCTAATAGACCAAGTTTCTTTGAATTACAGTCGTTGGGTCAAAATAGGCCCCGATAAGAGGGTCACTCGTTTTACATAGTGAAAATTTTAAAAACCTTCTGGTTCTAAACCAGAAGTCCTAGGGCTACCAAATTTGGCATGTAACCTCATCTAATAGACCTGTACCATGGGTCTAGAAAATATAGCTCTGGGATCGAAACTGGCCCTACCTTGGGGGTTACAAGTTTTACATTGGCTTATATAGTGAAAACTTTAAAATTTTTAATCTTCGCGTTCCTAACCGTAAGACCTAGGACTACCAAATTTTGCATGTTTATTTAACCAATAGGCCTCTACCAACGGTGTTCAAATTATGGCACTTGGATCAAGATCGGCCCCGCCTAAGAAATACAACTTTAAAATAGGCTTATATAATGAAAACTTTAAAGATCTTCTTGTTCCTGACCTTGAGATACAGCTGTAGTATTTGTGAGTGTTATTGTCTAACAGGTCTCTTTCATTTTTTTTTTCAAATTAAAGCCCTGGTGTCAAATGTGTCATAAATTTAACATGAGCTTACACAGTGAAAATTCTAAAAACCTTTTGCTCCTAACCATAAATCCTAGGGCAACCAAATTTGGATCACGTGCGAATATGTTCAACATGTGGCCCTGGTATCGAAATTAGCCCCCCCCCCTCAGGGTTCTCATGTTTTACTGGGGCTTTATATTGAAGAATTTTGAACAACTTTTTGCAACTTTCACAAGGGCTTTTGCAGAGAAAACCTTTTACGTCTTCTTGTTCGAAACTATTCGGTCTAAAATTGTAATGTGTTGTTTGTATGGTTTGCACTTATTAGCCAGTGGAGCAATACAGGGCCATCATGGCCCTCTTGTTTTCTTTATTTTAGAGTTTAACATATATAGAATTATTAAGGACCCAGTAAAGCCGACGTGGAAAAACACTTAAAATATATGACAGGAAACAAAGCCAACCTTCTGACAGTTTAGTTCGTAATTAGGAAATCTTGGTTCGATCACTGTCGGAGGCCTTATTCATGAGATAGTGTTCTTGGTTAGGGCAATTCAGAATCTTAGTCTTGTATTGGAAAAACTCAGAAAATTCATTGGCAAGTAAGCTGCCGCCCTGATATACGTATCTGCGCAATCCGCGCTGGCTGACATGGGTCGTAACTTGCTACTGTTTGTAAATTTTCTGCTTTTCAAAGAACCATTCTACCTAATGATGCAGTTAGTTTTGAAACAAAATGGATATTACGGATCCCTAATGATGTGATGAATTGTTTGGTATAATGCATCATGGAGGTACATTTAACCCCTTTTGCCAGAGCTTGGCTCATGTATTTTTCTCTCCTCACCATTGGAATCTACTTTGACACTGTGTGGGTGGGAAATCAGACGGTGTAGATCTTCTCATGACCAGACCGCAAGTTGTGTGATCTACGCCGACCGTAAAGTTAATTGTATTGCCTTTGGCTGTAATAAGTTGTACTATTATAGGATGAGAGCCTATCCGTTATGTAAACGTTATAGGGTACCATAACCGTAAATATCGTTTGACGAATAGCTTTTGTTAGTATGTGATCAATATAAGTATTTTGTCCTTTATTTGATGAGGCAAGGGCCTTCGGGAACTGTGCGATAGAGTCGTAGGAACCTTGATAATTACATTTCTTTCAGTGTACTTTAAATAATTTCTTTCGGCCTATTTTAAGCGCTGTAATCATTTTATCAACAGTTTCTTTGATGTACCATAAGCCAGTGTCCTCCTAAGAAAGCAAAGCGATATAAGTTTCTCATCTGGCATAAACAAACAAACAAAAAACCTATGATAACAATGACAAGAAAAATCTCGATTAGTAATTTTATTGGCACTTTTATTGGCTAAAAATTCAGTTCACATCCTGCATATTATGACGTTAATTTAACATGAATCACCTGTCGATCTAATCTTAAATTTTTGTAGGATTGTTAAAATGTATTTATGCTCTTTGAAATTTTTTGATTGTGTCCTTTTGTAGAAAAATGACCGATCGTCACTGTCTGTCAAACCAAACGAATGACGAATCAGTGAATGCCATGTTTTGAACGTTTTCTATTTTCTTTGTTGATCTTGGTCATCGATCTGTTTAAGTGAGCGTCGTTGGATTTCATTAATTGTCAACATCTTATGTGTTTATCCAGAAGACAAAATTTTAACCTTTTCCAAATTGCAAGCATTTGCAGACGGCAAGATAAATGAGGCTCACACGGTGAATTTGTCTATGAAAGGATATGAAACATTGTGGGAAAAGGAGCAAATGCTGGAAAAAGGGCTTTTTTCCCTTTTCTTACAATGTTTTCAAAAGGCTTATTCTCTTAAAAGCTCTGTTTCTCGTTAAAATACTACATTAATTTGATATGGGTTAAGTATTTACCAGACGACAAACTGTTGGAATGGTCAATATTAAAAGCGTCTGCAAGCGACTTTATTATACTACAAAGAAATTTCTCGCGATCTGATTGGATATGCCTAATTTCCCGTACATACAAGTCATGTACACTGGCAAAATCCACGTTTCCCTTTATGGAGCCCCTTATATATGACTACACTTCCAACACAACATCCAAAATGGCGACGTCGACCGATACGAGCCGCCCACAAGACAAACATACTGAGTAGCCCGCACCATATGATTTCTAGTTTTCCTTAATGGTTTTCATGAATGCGGAAAGAATGATTTTTTTTTTTTTTTAATGAATTTATTTACATAGATCTATATTATTATATAATGCTTGTCGTCATTCTAAAATAAATAAACGGGGTTAAAACGAGCCATCCTTTCGTTAGGTAACAAAGACATCTAGTGAGGTGTCGAAACTCATTCATGGAAACGTTAAAAGGATAACCAAATGGTCGTTGAGGTACCTAATGGTGGTTTACTATTGCCATCAAATCACTAAAATGCAAAGTTACTTACCTTAAAGTTGTTTAAATCCATGTTTAAAAAAAAAAAACATGACGAATGTGTATCGCTATGACATCATCAAGTTCATCTACCAAAATGCACGTTTTACCATGGTTTCAGTGACGTCAGTTGTCATTGCAATGGGGCACTCAGAAGGGAAATTCTATATAACTTAGCGTACTTAATTCGTGAGAACATAAAACGGGAAAACTTCGCTGAATACACATTGAAATGGTAAAACTTTGCAGTATAATAAATTCGTTGTACGGTCAGGTGGCAGGGGACTTGGAAACTTGTTCACGGCTGTGGTGAATCATGTCGCCACCTCGCCTTCTTGAACAAGTTTCCAAGTCCCCTGCCACCTGACCGTACAACTAATAAAGTAAACGTGATATAAACTTTTTTATTTGTATCAGAGAGGGAGCACATTGTTGGAGGAACGTCAGCAAATGCTGGATATCATTTTCTTTTTATCATTTTATCAGCCATTTTCAAATTGTTTTGATAAGTGGGACAAAAAAGTTGTCTACAAGTAACAATGACGTTATTAATTCTGTACCAAACATTCTCGACTCTTAACTCTCTACCAAACAGTAACATTTTAGACTTGTCCAAATTGAAAAAATTTGCGGACGACAACAACTTAAATGTAAATGAAGTGGTTGCAACTATACGCGAAAGAGTAAAAAACCTTTTAGGAAAAGGAAAAAATGCTTGTTACCAACATTATCTCCTTTTCCCACATTGTGTTCGATCCTCCGTAAATCAGTTCCTATAAGTGAAGCAAAATTTAAAGTGTCGTCTGCAAATGCTTTGAAATTAGGCACACCTTAAATTTTGTCGTTTGGTAGAGGGTTGAAGAGGGTTACAATCATCAAGATCAAGAAAAACAAGCAATACCTTCAAAAAGAAACGGCATCAAACGAACTGGAAAATGAATAATCAAACTCTTTTTGTGGTTCAATGTGGAGAAAAATACCAATTGCATCTGTTTCCTCGTTTTTTATTTTGTTAAACAGTGTAGATTTTAGTTAGACATATTTGTCAAGATAAGAAGTTGATCCAAATCATCGTTGAACAAGGACTTAAGTTAAAAAATTGTAAAGTCACACTTTAAAATCGCATCACATATTATTCACCCATTTAACGACGTTCGCGACAGTTTCCATTATCACGCTTCGTGTAACTATCACGCTCACCTTTTACTCGAAACGGTGAGCACTAAACACAGTTGATCTTGCGACACTTGTCAATGTCTGCAGAATGGATAAACCAAGAACTAAAACGGGTCGTTTCATGTCAGCAAAACGAAGACATAAGTATTTGAATCAAGTCAAATAATTACATGCGAGGTAAGAATCCGAAATTACGCTTTCAAGAGATCGGACTGAAAGTCAAAGTGAATCACCTAACTACGTCACCTAACAAAGGAAATATGGACACATGCTACTAGCGCTCTATCTGGCAGACGTATCGTTGAGCTAAAACATCTTTTCAGATGCAGATGATTTCAGTCTGGACTAGTCCAAACTTGGTAAAGACTTGCAGAAAACAAGGGGCTGTTACTCTTTCTCTTTTACCAGATTATCCCTAAGCTTGATGAGTCTGTAGCAGACAACATTAGAAAACATTGATGTCAAAAGGAGAAATGACTCCTACTGACTGATTCCTCCTTTTCGCACAATGATTTCTGACCCACCAAAGGACTGTAATACATGAATACCAGGTTTTGGTTTAGCGCCTGCAAACGCATCAAATTTAGAAGAGTCTAGAATTGGGTTAAATGCTAACATCACTATTACATTTATATGCTATGGAATGGTTTATTATGACAAACAAACTTGATTCTTATAAACATTGTTGAAAACATTGAGATAATTTACTTCATATAAAGGGTTTGTCTTTGACAAACCCTACATTTACTCATTAGTTATTGCCCCACCCACAAACTTAAAATGTATTTTCTTAACAAATAAGATTGGTGACCTATTTGTTTTAAGCCTGATTCTTTTAGTTTAGTACCTGATTATTACTTATAGAAAAAATAAGAAAAATCTGAATGTTAGAACATTGAAAAAAAAAAAACTTTAAAAGATATCCTGTTTTATTTTGGTTTTTTCCAAAATAAAGGTGTTTTAGCCATAAGTTAAGGGTATTTTTTGTAAAGATTGATACTCAGTATACTCTAAATTATTTTTTTCATTAAATTTGATGTTTCACCAATAGAATGACATAAAATTTGCTTGTAATTGTTGTCATTTAAAAAATATTCAAAGACTTAGTTTTTATAGGTGAAATTTCATCCTGAACTGCCGCAATTCAGGGTGTACTAAAAGAAATATTCATAGAATTTTCCCAAAGCTGGTGACCCCCTTTTTTATCTCCAATTTTTGTAGTTAAGATAATATACTATCACCACACAAAGTTTCTTGAAATTCTGAATGTTTTCAAAAAATGGTGAAACTGTAGCGATCGTCTTTAAATACTAACCCTATTACACGCCTTTCAAGATCATCGGAGATCCGCGCATCAAACCGTTCTGGTGTGACAGCTATTTGGACTTTTATGTACACTTTCAGTACTTGCATAGATTATATAGATAACCGCTTTCTATGATGCATACGTGCACTCATTCGGCTAATTAAATTACCAAATAATACAAAAAAAGGATCATCCCCCTGTCGTATAAGTTTGCAATGATGTAAATAAAGGACTTGGAGTATAGATTTGCGGTATCAATGCTTGTATGTTTGTGTTATAAATGTGCGAGAAAATAGGCCAACAGGGTACCGCCCGATAAATGTGTGCATATTTTTGACTAATCGCAAATTAACATCTGGATTTAATTATACCAGGAAGAAGGTCAAAAGCCAGCGCATTGAGCTACGCCGATAAAATTGAAGGAATCGGAAATAGCAAATTGACAATGTGCATTTTTTGTTTACGGAAATTTTGTCGTGAAAGTAGCCCGTACCATAAGAATAGAATAAGAGATGCGCGTGCATAGTAGGAAGTTAACAAAGCTTTGATATCAAAAGTGGTGTAAACAAGCAGCATCGAGCCTCGCGATGAAACTACTTCGAGATAAATAGACGTTTTGCGGGCACTTTTTCCGAATTTAGATACATCCTTGCAGTATGCAAATTACCTCAGACCTCATTGTGGCGCCGCATGAGCGGTGGCACTATATTTTTATTCGCTTTTTAAAAGTGCCCGTGGAGGTAGCCATATTGTTTACTATATGGACTGGTTCAGTGTTGTTTTTTTTTTACATACATGTAAAAATATGGTACTTTCATTACCAGATCGAGCCCGTACCAACTTTGTTTTTCTATTTGGACTGATTTTTTGTTTTTTAACATGTAAAATACCGTGATTTCATTGCCAGATCGATAAAAACCAGATCGAATCCCAGATGGCCTAGAGTTAAAATATTTGTCATGTAGTGTCACCACGTCGATCTCTACGAAGTTTGTTCAAGTGATGCCCTTGGCGTAAAAAATCAACCCGCTGTAGTATGCCCTGTTTCAGAAACAACTGCTTTGCGGCGCCATGGATGTTATGCATCAATATTTTCTTGTTACTATATTTAGAGTTTGGCCTCGAAATGTGCATGACAGCGTTTTTTCGGAATTTTCCTATTCAGCGAAGTAAACATTCCGGTCTCTGTTATGAGACCATTTAAACCTAGGCCATGAATAAAAGCGTTTTTTGAATAGAGATCTACAGTCTTAAATGAAATGTACAATCAGTAAGAAAGATGTGATAATGCACTTTCAACCCTTTACCCGACCACAAAATTTTGGCCTCGTCCAAATTGAAAGCATTTGCAGACAACAATTTCAATGTGGTTCAAATGGTGCAATTTTTCTTTGATAGGGTAGAAAACATTGTGGGAAAAGGAGAAAATGCTGGTTACCAGCATTTTCTCTATTTCCTACAATGTTTTCAAAAGGCTTCTTTCCTAGGGTCGTTAAAAGTCGGCATTGTGTGGTAAAGAGTTCAGGACATGCATATCTCACAAATCTTGGACAGGGTTACTTTAATATCAAACTGCACCGTCTTCAAAAATATAATTGAGCCATGTTCTGTGAAAAGGGGGCTTAATGCATCTGCGAAAGGTATCGACCCAGGTCAGCCTGCGCAGTCCGCGCAGAGTGACCTGTGCCGAAACTTTTCGCTATTGGTCAATTTTATTTCTGTCCAAGGACCAATGCACCTCGTGATTAAGTCAATACTTTAGAAAGGTGGCTATTATGGATCCATGATAATGTGATGACTTGCATTAAGCCCCCTTTTGCCAGAGCATGACTCAATTATTGTATTTTGTTTAGCATTTTGAAGGATTAAAAAAACCTAAATGTCATGGAGGCGTGATTTGTCTGCCTCTAGGCAACCACACCGTGACTTGTTATGTAAACCTTCACAAACAATTGAGCCATACTCTGTGAAAAGGATGTTTGATGCATATGCAAAAAAAGTATCGACCCAGGTCAGCCTGCGCAGTAGACGCAGGCTGCCCTCCCCCCCCCCCCCCCTTAAAACTTTTTTTTTCCTTTAGATCAATTTGCTGCAGGTCCAAGATCATCTTACCTCAGGATTCAGTCGCTTGTTAGACAAAACGGATTTTATAGATCCATCATTATGTGATTACTTTATTTAACGCACCACGGAGATGCATTAAACCCCCTTTTGTCAGAGCGTAGCTCAAATGATATACGTATTTAATGTCAGTTCAAGACACTGTTTAACCCCTTCCCAAACGACAAATTTAAGGTGTTTTCAAATTCAGAACACCTGCAGACGACACATTCAAAATTAGTGCAAATGAGCCGAAGCTCTCTGATAGGATAGAAAACATTGCGGGAAAAGGAGAAAATGCTGGTAACCAGCATTTTCTCCTTTTCCCACAATGTTTTCAAAAGCCTTCTTTCCCAGGGTCGTGAAAACCAGGGATTGTTTAGTAAAGGGTTTACCAGTTATATGACATAATGTCAGACAATTTAGATACATAATCAGACTTCAATTATGGTGCTGTCTTGTGCAGAATCTACATTTTCAATCCACTCTTTCGCAGCTTATCAAACCTTCACCAAACATACTCCAATTTTCACGACCCTTAAGAGGAAGGATTTTGAAAATGTTGTGAGAAAATGTTGGTTACCAGCAATTTCTCCTTTTTCCACAAAGTTTTGCTACCATTCCGGAAACAAATATTATTATTTGAGCTAAGCTACTTTTTGTCGTCTTTAAATGCTTTCATCCTCGTCTTGTCAAGAATTTTGTCGTTTGGTAAGGGGAAAAATAAATAGAGGATATTTGGGGGGGGGGGGTTCGGTGAAATATTGCCGATGATGTTCACTCGATGAATTAAATTTCGATCTTTCACCGAAAAAAAAAACCAAATATTCTATTTAATTCATGCTTCTAACCTTTTTTCTCTCTCTCTCTCTTTCTCTCTCTCTCTCTCTCTTTTTTTTTTTTTTGGGGGGGGGGGGGGGGGGGGGGGAGGGGGACTTACATCAAAATCCAGTACAGTTCTTTTCGGTAATACCCCATGGCGTACTCCCTCCGCATAATAACGTATTACAGTATTACGTAAAGCGCGAGAAATGTTGGGTAAAATACGCCATATTTCCATCTGGTTGAGTGACACGTGCAATTTACCTAGGTAACTAGTGCGCAGGAACTACTTTTTCCGCCTTCAATTGAAGAGTTAGAAGAAAAAATCGGTATTTTCACTAGTCTTAACCATGAAATATCGAAAAATATTTCACCAATATTTCTCGATAAACTACCGCAAAGCATGAAATAAGTTCATTTATTATATTCTTATCAGTAAACAGTGAATAAACACCACTAGTGATGATAAATGTGGTATCATCACTAGTGACTATATAGTTTTAGAATGTTTGCCGGAACTACATTTTTTCCTATATTGCTCATATTGTACCATTCTTGATAATTATTAGAATAAAAAAGGACGAGTTTTTTAACCGCATCATACCTCAACCAGTTGATTATCCTCTATATTTTTTTTCAGAGTATAATTGTAAGTAGATTTCTTACAGCATCTGAAGATGAATTTGGTCAAAGTTTGACATTAGGAAGAGGACGGAAGTGATCCAAGATCTTTTGCGGTCTGCTTAGATTTAGAACAGTCTGCCGAGAAAGTGCAGTCTGATCTGAATCTAAGAATTTCCCACAGGTTACTTTAGTCACACTAAGTGGATTGTCAGTCTATAAAGATTTGCTTGTTGACAAAAGGTAACATTCTAGCAGATTGTAAGTTACTGATGAATTCGTGAAAATTAGAGGTCAGTGTTTGTTGCACGAGTAATTGTATTGATTAATTCGTGAAAATTATAGGTCAGTGATTGTTACACGAGTTATTGTATTGATGAATTCGTGAAAATTATAGGTCAGTGTTCGATGCACGAGATATTAATATTGTATTGATGAATTCGTGAAAATTACAGGTCAGTGTTCGTTGCACGAGTTATTGTATTGAAATGAATATTAACACTTATCCTGCTAAATAACTAAAATGAAATTTTCAATTCGATAGTAAAAATCCCAAATATTGCTTTTTCAAATGTTTGTTGTAGGGAGTAATATCTCCTTAGCGGACAGTGTAAATTCAAGATCAGACTGCACGTTCTGTGCAGTCTGATCTTAATCTACGCTGTCCGCAAAAGGTCAGTGAGTCGCGCTAAGCAGCCTAAGGGTTAACAAGGGCCCAAAGACCTTCATGGTGCAATTTTCCCCTTTTTTTCAGCGTTTGTGTGTCATCCGCTGATGAACTCGGATAAGTGTGCATGTCTTTTACTTTAAGCTTTTATCAAAGTTCTTGGCATGGTATGATATTTTTCATTTTTATTTGTGATAGGTCTAGAATATTTTGCTCTGAAAAAAAAAACCAACCTTTACCAAACAATCCCGAATTGAAACGACCCCAACAGAGAAGTCTTTTGAAACAAGAAATATCTTTTAAAAAAAAAATAATAGACGGCGTAAATTTGCAAGCAAATAAGCAAGGACCCTTGAAATAAACACGTCGACATATTTAACCAATCACAAATTTCTATTTATTCATTTAATAGCAGTACCAAAGAGTAGGTCAAAAGTCAGCACATTCAGCTATGCCGAAAAAATGTGGGAATAGTGGAAATGCAGGTAACCAGCATATTTCTCTTTTTCCCCACAATGTTTTCTACCGTGTAAGAGACAAGTCCTGATATTTTAGCTACATTTTATTTGCCCTGCCGTCTGCAAATGCTATCAATTTAAACAGATCTGAAGTTTTGTCATGTTATAAAGATTGAATTGGAAGCTACACTAATGTTATGTGTAAGACATAAATCTTTGTACACGAGCCTTTTGTCTAGATTTTAGTGAATCAGGGTCTTTATTCAGTAACCATTCTGAAGGATATTCCTAATCTTATTCTCGCTTTCAAAGTAACACAACTAATCATCTAGTTTAGCCAATCAGAAGCTATGTTATTTTCGAATTTAGAACATTCTTGAGAATAAGGCTAAGAATATTATAAAGAATGGTCGGTGAATATAGATCCAACTTTTAAAAATTCTTAAAAAGAATATTATAAACTGTTAAGAATAATGATCTAAAGGTTTTCGGGGTTTACAACATAAATCTGGACGTCTTACAGGCTGACAACATAACAAAACCAGTACCCAACAGAACGACGAAACAGCAATCGTAAACCCACATCAAAGAATATTTAGCGCCTCATAAAAACTTAACTTAAATTTTGAATGATTAAAATTCGAGGTACACTGCATATTACATAACATTGCTGATAACAAGAGTGCAAAAATAATATTTCAATGTAATTTCCTTGCAAAAAAAACTTAAATGCATCAGCTGAATATCTCCAATCCTTTCACGACAGGCGTCCAATAAGCCGTTCCCAAATGACAGATTTAAACTCTTCCTAAATTGAAAGCAGCTGCAGACGACAAATTTACACCAGTAAAAATGATGTTAAGTTCTCTGATAGTCTATTGTAGAAAAGATTATGGGAAATGGAGTGAATAAAGGTTGCCGGCATTTTCTCTTTTTTCCATAATGTTTTCAAAGGCCTTCTTTCTCAGGGTTGTTAAACTCGGGATTGTATAGTAAAGAGAGCCAGACTTCAGAGATAGGGTTTATACTATCATGCACTTAACTATTAACCAACCACTCTAAATTATGTTCCTGGTCTCATTCTAAAATTAGAAAATAGCACTATCTCTGATTGGCTAAACGAAACTGTTAAGCCAATTAGAAATTACGTTATTTTGATATTTAGAAAATTATTGTGAATAAAACTAAGAATAGTAATAAGAATAATAAGTGAATACGGACCCAGAATGTCTTATTTATTGCAGTGAAAATCTATTTTCAGATCTGTGCAAGAATACCTCATGGGGCGACATAGCTGAGACCTAACCTTGATGCATTATCTTCCGCTAGATGGTATTCTACAAATATACATCTATCTGATTTGGGAATTCTTGGTACAGAACCGGACTACTTTTCAAAACGACAACCGTTACTTTGAATTTCAAATTAACCGTTTTCTCAATAAAACGCTACCTGGAGCGATTCATTCAGCTATGATCAGTTAGCATGTAGCCTATGCACGGGCCATTTATTAAAACAGCCCCTACAGGATTGGGTAAATTGCTTCGGTATCAGCTCTACTTTTCCCATGTATATGGGATGGGTGATTCGTCATAGCAGACAGGTCGAATCTTCGAAGAATATGACATGCGCAGACAACGAACCTTGATAGCTAAACCTTCCTGCCACCACTTCGCCAATAAATGCGTCATATTTCCTGTCAAGGGTACTCTTTATCCTGAAACAAAATGGCGAACACCGAACTGGAAGAATCGTTCCGCATGTATCAAATTATTTATTGTACAAAGCATGCCCTTTACCACGTCGGGATAGTCTGTTTTACTTAACAGTAAGCCAGAATGGAGAAGTCTTAATTTATCACATAACCTTCCTTGTTTTCATTGTAATATACCCATTACGAATTTTCTTATCTTATACACATTTGATATCATATTTGTGTGACGTCATTTTGTACGTATTTCATAGAAGTGAATGGGTTTAATGGATATAACCGCATCTATAGATGGCTTTGCATCTTCTGATCTATAATTCGTGAAACATTGTAATATGTGATTTAAAAAAATCTGACATTCGTTGGCGTTTGAGATATATTATTAAACTCGTCAAAGAAAAATGTTATTGAGCTTGCCAAGGCTCGCTTGATAACATTTTCCTAGATTCGTTTAATAAAATTTTATCTCAAACGCCAACTCATATCAAATCCTATATATCATGAAAACTTACAGGGGCGAAAACTAGTCCGAGTTATTAGAGAGAAAAAAAAAAACGGTTTACGTTGACGTAATCGTCCTGCTCTGTCAGCAAAATGAGTCATCCATCTTTTAGTTAAACAGCCAGAGAGTAAACAAACGCTGTTAAAACTTGACGGTGTTATAATCTAGTCAGCTGTGTAAACGTAGATAAAAAATCAATATAAGATGTACTGAGTAAAGAAACTGTAGGGATTTGTCTTCGATTTAAACCGGAAACTGTGGTTGTTATGTCTATGGCTAGCCGCAATAGAATAACATGCATTTTCTATCTGCCGTAACCTTGCAACCATTAGGTGGAATATTTGGCATGAAGATACAAGAGTGATTGTAGTTTCATAAAATAAAGAAAAAAAAGGGTTATAAATTGGATGAAAACGAGTGAAGATGTATGTTTAAGCAGGAAGAATCTATAAGATATAGGGTTATGGGCATCAGGAGAGGTGCTGCCGGGGTCAGACCCCAGAGTTTAGTAAGAGAGGCTAGAGATTATCTGACCGTATTTTTTCATTCTTTTCTAGACTTATCTAAGATTCTTCTTTTACGTCCTTAAGTATGAGCCGCGCTCTGGCAAAAGGGGGCTTAATGCATCCCTGTGATGCGTGATACTAAGCAAGTCATTACATATTTATGGATCCATAATACCCACCTTTCTTGATAACTGACTTAATCATAAGGTAGACTGGGCCTTGGACAAACAGAAAATTGACCAAAAGCGAAAAGTTTCGGGGATCGTTTAAGTCACACTCGATTTGCCGTTTCCGTCCATACATGCGGTCAATTTGGACATATCTTAGAATTTGTTGTCTAGTATAGAGTGCATCACTGAGTCACGCAGAACCGTCAATCAAGCACTCTCCCGACAACTTTGAGTGTAGAATACAGACGACGGTAAGTGTCTCATCGGTATAAAATCGTCTCCATACAACATTGAAAATGCAAAAATTTTAAAAAAATTAGCAGTGCTCTGAGAAATGGGGTTTTAATGCATCGCCGTGTTGCATTATACCTAGCATGTCATAACATACGAGTAATTATGGATGAAAAAAAACCATTGTTGCATTTAACCTTCAATCTGCTAAAGGTGACTCACTGAACTTTTGCGGACAGTGCAGATCAAGATCAGACTGCACAGAACGTGCAGTCTGATCTTGGATCTACACTGTCCGAGAAGGAAGATATTTTTCTCCAAAAAATAAGTTTAAAATATTATTATACGTGTTTTCACTATCGGCTGCAAAGTTCCATTTAACTTATTTTGCAGGATAAGGGTTAAGGCCGGCTGAATCCTGAGGAAGAATGGTCCTTGAACATGTAGAAAATTTTTTTCGACAAAAGGTCACCCTGCTCGGATTGATCCTTTTTTTACAGATAGATTAAACTCCTTTTCAGAGAGCGTGGCTGAACCATCCCTGATGCAACATCTCATCTCCTGTTTTATATGATACATATTTTGTGGTTTATGTATCATACCGGCTCGCAACATAAAAACACCCAATTTTTTCACAAATTTTAACCCTTATCCTGCTATATAACAAACACGAAACTTTCAAGCCGATTGTAGAAACTCAAATTTCGCTATTTCGAAGGTATTTTTAGGAGAAAGATTATTCTTTTATCGGACAGTGTGGATTCAAGATCAGACTGCACGTACTGTGCAGTCTGATCTTGATCTACACTGTCCGCAAAAGGTCAGTGAGTCGCGCTTAGCAGCCTAAGGGTTACTGCACGATATAATGCAGATTTAAATCTGTTGAATCATTGTTTGTTACAGCATGGAGCCCTGCTCGTTACCGCATTCGGGCAAAAAACTAAAACGTCAACAACATTTTTCGGGAAATTTGGATGTAATGGATTGAATTTTAATTAGTAAAAGGGCGCTAAACTTTCTTAAACCAAGTCTTTTTCAAACCCTCGAAATTAAAAATGTTTAACAGGCAAAAAAGTAATTCCCTTTATGTTTTGAATAAGTCTTTACCAAACGGCAAACTTGTAGACACGTCAAAATTATAAGCAATTGCAGACAACAAAGTGAAAGTAGCTCAAAAGATTGCATTTGTCTTTAATGAGGAAAGAAAACATTATGGGGGAAAAGAAGAAAATGCCGATAACCAATAATTTCTCCTCTTCCCACGATGTTTTCCCAAGCTTTCTCTCTCAGGGTCGTTAAAACTCGGGATTGTGTGGTAAAGGACCAATCGGTTTAGTTCAACCACTGTCCAATGATGCTTTCAGTATTTGACCATCCACCACATAGTTTTTTGGACAAGTCCAAATTCTAAAGGTTTGCAGACGATGGATTCAATTTAGCTTTACTGATGAAATCTGTTGTTGAAAAGGTAAAAAACATTGTAAAAAAAAATGGAGAAAAATGCTGGTTATCAGCTTTTTTTTTTTTCACTTTTTCCCAAAAAAGTTTTCAAAAGCTTATTATCTTCAGGTCGTTAAAACTCGGGACTGTTTGGCGAGGCGTTACGTTTTATCGCTGCGATGTATTTCAGGTGTCTTACATCAACGAAGTCTTTACAATATTTAGCTGTATGAGGTGAATGATCATTGCCTATCACAGAGGCTGTTGTTATAGGATTTGCCTTGGAAAGGGTAGAAATAAAAGGACTGAAAGTCCTGAAAAGCGGATTTGTTGAACAGTTTTAACGTATGTTTTGATGTAATGAAAATTGAAATCTTTTATCACATGTAATACATGTAGATCTATAATATGTAAGTAATAAATAGAGTAAGCAAGGACAATGGGAGTCTAAGTTGTTTACCAAGTGTGCTGTGCAGCAACTGTTATTTTACTACTTTATTAGAGTAGTAATTTGATCCAACAATCTGACATGATTTTATGCTAGTATTCAATTTAGGACTGTAAATATGCGTATGACTGTATACACAGTGTTTAAAAAAGTGACATTGTGGTGTACTAGCTAAAATTTAAAGTAGGATGTTTAGTGCGCAAACATGACAGTATTTGGTTCAGGTCAAACTGATAACATTGTACGGTCTTGAAAAAAGAATATTTTTCAAGGCTAATATCAGCATAAACTGAAGAAGTTTTAGAGATAATTATGGCTCTTTATAAAAGACCTGTACAATTTACACTTGTTTATTTCGTCGGAATTCTAAGACCTTTCTTCTAAAGCTTTCATAATCATTCAAACATTTAACATTTTTTGTAGCAGAATGGTGTAGTGAAGCTACATGTAAACATACTAGAAAATACAAACATATAGAAACAAACCAAGGTGGATTTATATAAGTGAAAATTATTTGACAAATATATAGAATATTTCAGTTGTTGATGAGTAACATTAAAAAAAAAATACACAAAACAGGAAATTTTTTGCTTCAACAATGATATATAATGATAATTCTGTAAAAACAAAGTTTTAAGTTCTACAACTGTCAATCAGTTTCAGCAATCATAAACAAATTTGATCAAAGAGTACAATATACTGCTACTTACACATGCAATACGAAATTTTTGCACTTTCTTGTTGAACACTTTACAAGAGTACAAAATTTTTGACTCTCCCAAATTAAAACCAACTACCAGTATTCAGATTTTCATACTCTCACCAAACTCAAAAAATGACTTATCACTGAATTATGGCGGGAAAATCATTACTACAGAAGAAAGCTAAGATTAAGAAAAAAAAATCTTAGCTGGTATTTCCTTAATAGGCTACATAGCCTCAATGGTTATTATTAGATATCATGCCATAGTTTTGGAAAACCTTTTGAGAATGGTATAAGCAATAACATGCATCGTCGACAATGACTCATATTCAAATAAGTATCAAGACGTTATATCTGATGTGATAAAAATAAACAGGGTTACCTATTGCTAAAGTACATTTTCACTACCAAACGGGGGTCCTGTGTGGCTCAGTGGTTAGGTGTAGGACTCGCAACCTGGAGACCCCGGGCTCGAGCCCCACTGGCTCCACTGGGTCCTTCACAGGAGCGTCCTTGGGCAAGACACTTCAGAGCCCCAGCCTAGTACTGGCTAAACCCAGGAAAACATTAATATGTGAGCTGTCACCGTGATATGACTGAAATAATGTTGAAAGCGGCGTAAAACACCATTCAAACAAACAAAAACAAACAAATCACTATCAAACGCCCAAAATTGCATCATTTACTGAATTTAACCATGCACTTTATATTAAAAGAAATATATATATCTGGTAGTATTTATTGGCCTTTAAAAAAAATTGATTTTTGATATAAAAACTAAATAGCTCCATATTTAGAGCATTAACAAACAATTCAATAAATATGGCTCAGATTATGTGATTTGTATTTGTATAGGGCACAAAAAAATCTAGGATAAAAGAAAAGAAATACTGATGTCTTGTTTTCCAATAATGTTTTAATAAGATCTTTTACACAGGACTCATAAAACATGGGATCTATCGTGTAAAGGGCTAAAAAAAAAGAAAAGTCCTCAAAAAAATTCTCCCTATTTAACTTTGTATGACACAAAATTCAAAATTAAAGGGTCAAATATAGGTCATGTTTGGACAAACCATAAGGTATTCCGAATACTGATTATATGTATTTGTAACAGTTCTGTTAAATAGCCTTCCAAGGCTGGGATTGAACCCAGAACCTTCAGGTTCCAAGGCAAACGCTCTACCACATTGCTACAATAGCTAGCTCTATAGCAAGACAGTATAAGTGTCTCCTTATAAAAACATAAGCTATACATTTACATTAATCTGTGGGATAGACCAGTATACAACATATCCATGTCAGGTCATGGCATCTGACAACTGGATCTGGAGAAAATTTTGATTTTTTGGTTTATTTTAACACTTTAAAGAGTAAACACCAAACACTCCGTGTTAATAATCCTGAAGGAAATAGGCAATTGAAAGCATCATGGGACGAAGACACAATTCTGGTAAACAGTATTTTCTCCTGTTCCAACAGTGTTTTCAATCATATGAGTGAACTTCAGTTCATTTGTATCAATTTCTGAACTGTTGTCTGCAGATGCATTTAAAGTGCCTAAAACTTGTCATATGGGGAAGGAATGAATAATGAAATGGCATCCATATGGGGTCCTGCATGGTTCACCAGTAAAGTGTAGGACTTATTACCTGATGGCCTAGGTTCTAGCCTCACTGGAAGCACCATGGTTTTCTGTGAGAGTGTCCTTAGGCAAGACACTTCAAAGCCCTAGCCTAGTACTGCTAAACCCCCCTAAAAACATACATAAATAAGCTAGCTGTAGCAGGTATATGACTGAAATAATGTTGAAAGTGACATTAAACACCATTCAATTAATCAAATGATCTAAAATTGGCCTGCAAGGTTAACCTTAATCTAACGTTTCTGTCAGCCACACAAAATGCGGCTCTTATGTTTTTGAAAACATTGGTAGACCAACAGGTTTCTCAATTTTCATTCTTACTAAAGTAGTTTTTTCCCATCCCATAACACCATAAAGGATACCATGTGTTTTAACTTAGGTAAGTGTGGCTATATTATCCCATTTTGAAGGATGTTCAGAAAAAATTTTGAAACAGCTTATCCAATTGGCTGAGCTTTATTTAGCAACTTTAACTAAACTAAAAATCAAGGGTTTTCAGAAGAACTAGTGAAGGTGGTTTTTGTCTGAGACTTTGCTTTAAACAAGATTGAAAATATTAACAGCTCACCCTAGGGTTTGTAAACATGTGAGCTTACATAGCTACGCTAAACATGATGACTATATTTTTCTTTTTTTTTTTTTATAGCATTTTAAGCATTTCTAAAAAATCATCATTATTCATCATTATGCAAGACTCTTTTGAAATATTGAAACTTCTGTACTCAGACATCAAGGTTTTGATTTTTACAACAGCATTTTACAAATCTAGTCAGGCTATAAACACAACATTTTCTAAACTTTTATATAGTTGGTATATTCATATAGACTGTAAACAATTCAAATCTAAAATAGTGTGCCTATAAGAATGGAATTTTACTATGTTAGGCAGTCTGATCTTAATCTACTCTTGTTACATAGCATAGAAACTGTCCTCACTCTGAGGTATAAAGCATGCATTGTTTTGAAATGGTTTAGTTCAGAAAAAACAACACAGGAGTCCTCTCAGGGAAATAGAAACAGTGGTATTTTGTATGTCAGTTCTTACTGAAAGCACATTGTCCTTTCCATAACTCTAATACCTAGGAATCCCTTCAGGGGTTCTTCCTAATTACTACACAACTTCAAACTATTGATTTCAAAATGAAATACAAAATCAAACAAGAAACAATAATTTGATAGTTCAGGTACAATGATCTCTTCTTTCCTTTCAAAAGAATGTTCTTGGTTTCATTCCTGAACTCAAAATTGTTATGTTATAGTCTGAAAGGTGAAAACTAAGTGGTGTGTTTAGTATTTTCTAAGATTTAGGCCATGTGTAATTCATGAATATTGAATGTACCTTCCTTCTATTACATAACTGAAAATTTACCAGTGTCTTCAATCATAAAGAAACAAGTCAAGAAAATAATGATTTTACAAAGGAAAAGTAAAGTCATCTTATACAGTGCCACAAAACATGAAATTGATTGTAACTACCTTCAAAAATAATTTGACAGATGACTGATTTTTGGTGGTTATATTAGTTTCAACACTGTTTCAGTCTTACAGTGACAACAACTTATTTATTTGTGTACCTCTCTGGTTTTACTGGGGCTTGATTGGTTCTCTGCAGTGTCTATATAGATCAAGTTTTCTTTTTGAAGTTTTGAGCCTTGTCTTTGTGAATTTTAGTCATACTACCAAAGTTGAGCAGTCGAAACCAGGGGCAGTTTTAAGCGGCAGTTTTAACCGGTTAAAACCGCCCCGGTCAATACTCCAAAAGTGGTCAATAGTGGTCGATTGAATATTTGTAGTGGTCATTTTGAAACTTTAATGGTCAGATGAGGTTTAACAGGACAGTTATGCTATTTAGTGGATGATTTGTGTTGGATTCATCAATATGCAAGAGTTGACTTGAGTGGAAAAACTGTTTTGTCCCTGCAAAGGGTACTCATCAGCTGGCCATTGCAACTTTTCCAAAACTGTGTAGAAGTTCCAAATAAGGTCACCAGGTTTCATGTTTGTTACCTTACGTAATTGCTTGATGATAAGATATCATCATGATTGCATGCAAGTCAATATTTCACACTTTAGGAATAAAGCCTGGTGTCAAGTACAATACCCCAAATAGGGACACATGATGTGTCCCTTTGGTAATTGATTTAAGCCACACCCACTGGGTTAGAAAGAGGTAACTTCTACACCATTCAATGTGTTTTGACAGCAATTTAAAGGTGTAAGTAGACACTTAAATATACTTCAAATAGATTAATGTATCCTTAACCATTGTTTATTTAATCAGTTAGAGCCTTCTTCATGTGTACCTCATATGTCTATAGATTAATGACAGGTATATTTCACATGTTTGCCTATGTGTGACAGTTTTTTCTGCAATTTTACTTGAAAATTATATATTGGCTGCTTTATGATGCTACTTTTGAACTTTTATGACCATAGACTACGTTAAATTATCTGTATTTTTAAAATCTAAATGTGTTTGTGGAGAGAGAGAGAGAGTGTGTGTGTGTGTGTGTGTGTGTGTGTGTGTGTGTGAGTGTAGAACTATAAACATTATCTACATTCTCTGTAAGGAATGATGATAGATAAAAATTATTTAGTTGAAAAGAACCGATATCTATGTAAGTTCAATAAGGAAAGTCAATCCAACAACCTCTTCAGTTGACCGGCAATCATGAGTGTCTTTTGAATTATGATCAAATAACCTTCATGTACAGGATGTAAGAAGAGAGCTTTTAATATTAATTTAGAAACCAGACGGGTATGTAAGCCAGTGATTAAATCATCCCAATCAACCACTTCAATCGACCACCAATCGACCACTTGTGACCAGTATTGACCGCTTGTAAAACAGCCGGCCTGGTCAATACTCATATTAACCTGCTCTTTGCCAACCTTGCATACTAAATAACTGAACAATTGCAGGGACACGTGCAAAAAATACCTGATGTAGCATTATGAGATACTTAAAATTCAATATTTACACTGGTTAAAAGGTTGTTCATTACATCCAATGCAGCTTTGAGTGAATCCATTTTCATGGTCTAAAGAAAAGAATTGAAATCATCATTCATCACCTGGCAGAACATAGTCCTTTTTTTCAAATGTGTAAATCCCTGCCCTTGGTAAAGCTGAAGGTACTTTAGTAGCCAGAACGGATCAAGATCACACTCAGTGTAACAAGTTAATTGCCATGCAAAGTAAAAAATAAGCTTTACATAAACAAAATGAAACTTTCAAGTCGAATGTACATTTCCAATTATTGCTATTTTAAAGTTATTTTTAGGGAAAAATACTGGGCAGTATAGATTGAAGATCAGACTGCATTTTCTGTGCAATCTAATCTTAATCATCACTGTCTGCAAAAGGTCCTTGAGTAGCACTTAGTTGCCTAATGGTTAAAAGAATTATGTCCCTCTATAAAACTTTAAAAAACTATAGGCATACTTTCATTCTAAGGTTTGAATTACTTGCTGTTTTCATAAAACACAGTCACCGTCTTAAATATGAGTTGAGCAGCAGCAGCAGTTCATCATAAGAATTTACTCTATTAGTAAAGTACAAATACGTTCAACTTGCTCTGTACATGCACTTCTATTTCCAAGCATCAAAAATATATCAAAGAATTTAAATGTACATGTCTAAATAGAAAGACGTATAGATGCATTCCTGTGGATCCTTTATCATAAATCTACCTGCAAATTCTGCATTCTTTTTTGTTGCATGAAATGTAACAAAATAAAATTCAATGTATCAGAAGAAGTATAAATGGATTTCTACACCTTGAAGACAAATAGTGAGCTTTTTTGAGTCTCTGAGGCTTCAAGTTACTGTTAGTGGATGTCTAGTTCACTGGGAAGGACACGATTTCCCAACAAAAATCCTCAGTATAAATTCATGTCCCGGGTTCGTACTTGATCGGAGCAGTTTGTTTGTAAATGAAGGATTTCTTAATGACCCTTCGATAACTAGAGAGAAGTCTTGGAAGCTTTACCAACGCAGTCTTGCATAAATCAAACATCAAATTTTTTTTGGATAGATTGCACGATCTCCATTCCTTCAAACGTTTCGAAGAAATGTTTCAAACAATTCAGAAATTCATCGATAGCTTTATACGATGGACAGTAACAAGGTGCCGAGTCAACTTTATGGGTACTGTGTATTCCTTCTCGAAAGGGCTTTAAATTATTTATGGCCAAATTCTAGCTAGCTGTCTGAACAGTTAAAGATATCTGATATAATACTATGGTTGAAAATGTAATTTTATTAAGAAAATACTGCTTAATCTCATTGTTTATTTTGGCAGCGAACGATACAAGCTATGAATGAACGTTTCTTGAATGAAAACGAGGGCAGTCTGTGCAGGGATCTTATATAATAGAAAATACTTTATTGACCTAGGCATTATAGTTTCACGTCATACATAATGAAATAATGATTAGATCTAGTCACGATTCAGGGTGCATTATGATTATACAATCCTGGTTACGCCCATGGATGACGTTACTACCAGCCCAAGGTGAAGTCGGCTATTTATGATTCTGCAGTCTCAAGCTTTCGATATTGGGTAATATTTGCGATGTCTTTGGAGACTGGGAGGTGTTCTGTAATTTCTTTTTTTTTTTTCTTTGTTTTTATAACGAATTGGTGCTATATTGGAAAAAGTGCAGCAAAAGGCGATAGAAAGTAATTTTTATCCTAATTTCAGCATAGCGAAATGTCTGCGGTGTGACACCGGGAGAGTTTAATGTATAACTGCCCGCTAAAGGTATCACATTACTGGGTTTTTTTTTTTGCCACATTGAAAATAGAGCAAAAAAAAAAAAGACCATATTTGCAGCTCCACAAATCGCTTGGTGGCAAACCTATGGCTTCTCTGCCTTTTACTCTCAAAAGTATATCCTGACTTCTTCAAGGAAAAGAAAAATGTCAATCGACTGATTTTTTGCTAAACCCCAACCAACACAGGCACCCTAGAATTTTTGTCCTCCTAGAAACACCTGTTCACTGCCATATCCCAAGTTTTCGTTCTTCCAATGACACGAAGTGGTCCTGTCAATTTACAATAAAAACATATCTAGGTGGAGCCCCCACTGCCAAAATTTAACTTAAATGCATGCAAGCCCTTTTAGCTCCATGAAACAGAAAAATTACTGCAAGCTAAGAAATTTGACTTCTTTTTGACTACTAAGACCCGGAAGCAATCTCGCAATGATGCGACACCTAAATGACTTCTGAAACAGAACAATGACCTACATATTACAAAGTAGAATGGTAATATAAAATCCTTGTCTTATTTAAGTCACGAGGTTAAAGCAAAGATTAACGCCGTAGCCACAATGGCTAGTAGATTTAAAAAGCTGATCGAGAGTCTAGATATTATATCTTAATGCACAGAGACGTACTTAAAAGCTTTAAACAATCACAGATTAAGTTAAGTTTCCTCAGATAAAAATAGATATAAAAGCTAAATCTTTTATCACACACTTAAGTCAAGGGTTCGATACTAACGGTGTCCTGGGTTCCCGAGGACCGCAAATTGCTTGGAAGAATCCCAACCGTTGGAAGATCGGGATTCAGTCAGGATCCTTGATTTTCTAAATGCCAACATGGTAAATGCCAAAAACACTGGATTGACAGAAACCGCCATCAAAAAAGCATTGTGGGAATGTCAAGTGACTGGCACGTGACTAATGACGCTTAAATTCCATAACATAACAAACATGTAATTATTTTCCATAATGTCTTCTTCGGACGCTATGTTTGAAGCTTTGTCTGTGTATTTCCGGTATGTAAATGAGCGAGTTGCTCATGTCAAAATAGAACGTGTTTCCCGTCGGTGTCGACCTGGGCCGTAGTAAATCTCTAATTTTTCTTGTTGTCAGATGGTTTTCGACTACTGGGGTTTTATGAATGAAAATTAAAAGGCTTTGGGAGTATAAGGATGATTTTTTTTGTATTTTTGTAAAATTTTCGTCCCAAAATCTGAAGGGCCACCTTTAAAACAACTCATTGAAAGAAAATGATATCGGATAGTCGGATAGATTCTAAAAATAAATGTCCTTACCGCACGAATGCCTATTATATTTAAAACATATCACATTCGCAATCGCGTGTAGTTCATGTGAAACACTTTTTAAACTGACAAAGAGTTCTGTCAAAGATTCACACAGTGAGGATCTAGTTGAAGTAAATTTACGTATTTTCGCGATGTGTGTGTTTTGCTTTTTTTTTCTTTGCATTTATTTTCTGGACAAACCGGAAAAAAAATCAAAGCACTGAAAGTACTGATAAACAAGCGAATGCTGAATAAGGGGCCTTGGTAAAGAGAAAACCTGGTTGGTCTATACAAGATTCACATACATCACCCACGAAAAATATGAGAATTAAAAAGGTTGCGTTAGGATAAGTAACGATAGCCTGATCTACGTGGGCCACTCACTTGATTTACATACAAGCAAACATCTTGTACTGTATCATATTGTTCAGTCTGTGGCTGCAATAAACATCGTTCAAACTGGAGTGGTAGAGTTTTTTTTTTGTCAATATTATTATTTTTAACAGAATTACGATATCTAACGTAAAGACCTATTTTCGCTGAGGCAAAATTTGACGACTTTGTGTGTTTTTTTTCTACATTGGAATATTGGTCACCGTCAATGGCAATACACTAGCGTCCGCTAGTCTAAATAACAAATAGAGCTTACAAACACAAAGAGAGTACGAAACCAAGCGACAGCGCTCATTTTAGAGACCTGGAAAGTTAATCTTTGCTGGTCGCAAATATTGATGAAGATAAACAGCTCATGATTTGCGAAGTTTGTAAAAAAAAAATCCAGCATCAAGTACATTCATAACAGGGGAAGTAAGTTGAACCTATATACAGGCTGTAAAAAAATCATGATGGATCAGAGAGCCATAAATGTAGAGATTCGATTAAATTTAAATTAAATCACCTCAACAAGTGAAAAATATCTTGATAAGCCTGTCTTCATCAAACTGAAATACTGCTTGCTGAATGTGCATATTTCTTTTGTAATTCGGAAGGGATCCATTTAAACAGGAGGGCACCGAGATAAAGTTATCGATTCCTGCTTGATCCTGAAAAAAAAACAGTGTCATACCCTAACAGCACATTATATTTACAACAGAACTTTCACACAGTCTTGTGTATTCGCTGAATTTTCCATTGTTACTCTTCTGTTAAAAGTACAATTATTGAGCCGCGCTCTGGAAAAGGAAATTTCATGCATTTCCGTGATGCATTATACCAAGCAGGTCATCACATGATTGTTGATGCATCAAATCTGTTGAATCTGTTTTGTCTAACAGCTGACTAAATCTGGAGGTAGAACAGTTCTTGAACATTCCGAGAATTTACCAATAGCAAAAAGGTTCGACCCTGTATACCTCAAAATCGATAGTGTTAGTGTCACTTTTACACAACCAATCCATAACAAAAACACAGATCGGGTATTATGTATGGAACGCCATAACTGTCTTATGTTGTCATAAAACATTTCTTTATGTGATATTTTAGATCGTCTAGTCGTTTTTTTATTCCATTATTTCATATATGCTTTACGAGGTGTGGTCTTTGCATTACGTTATGTGGTCTTTATATTACGTGATGGTGTTTTTAGATTACGTTATGGTGTTAATTTGTTATGTCATGTAGTTTCCTCAATACCTTATGTAGTCTTCTTATTACGTTGTGGGGATATTATATGACGTGATGTGGTTTTGAGATTACGTTATGTGGTCTTTATATTACGTGATGATGTTTTTAGATTACGTTATGGTGTTAAATTGTTATGTCATATAGTTTTCGCATTACGTTTGGTAGTCTTCGTATTACGTTGTGTTGTTATTATATTACGTGATGTGGTTTGAAATTACGTTATGGCCTTTTCCTTAATCATTATGATGTCGTTTTAATACATTGTATGGTAAAATCGTTGTATCATGCAGTTTTCACATTATGTTTTGTAGTCTTCTTATTACGTTGTGTGGTTATTATATGACGTGGTCTTGTTTTTAGATTATGTTATGGTCACTATTTATAAAAGCATCGTGAACAAAGGAGAAAGTGCTTTTGTAAGCAATTTCTTCTTTCCCAGCATGCTTTCTACTAAGTAAGATACTTTTTTTACCCAGTACACAATCGCTTTGAATTTTCGTGTGCAACTTTTATTTTGGACAGGTCTGAAATTTTGTCTTTTGGTAATGGGTTAATATATCAAAGAATAAAGACATTTGATATATAATCGATAGCTATCCGAAGGAACTCTATGTGTATTATTCTGTTTGGTTAAGTTCGACAAAAAATGACAAAAAGTTGAAACCAATCCAAATGATTTTCACATGCAGCCGTTATTATCTATACCCCTTATAGCCCAGTTTAGAACGCCATATGAACTCTTTCACTACCGAATAAATAAATTGTATTTGTTCATTGGCTAAAAATACACTTCCATTGCAAGATGAAGAAACAGTTTATTTATAATCTAGAATGAAAATGTGGACAGTGTGGATCAGAGATCAGACTGCACGTTCTGTGCAGTCTGATCTTGATCTACACTGTCCACAAAAGCTCCTTGTGGCGGCATTACGTTATGTTATTCTCTTTAATTATGGTGATGTCCTTTTAATATTTTGTTTGGTTTAATTTCTTTGTCGAGTTGTTTTCATATTACCTTATGGTATTCTTCTTGTTACGTTGTGTGGTTATAACATGACGTGATGTCGTTTCTTCATTACGACGTGGTGAGGACTAATTGTTCGGCTATGTACGGAAATGTGACACCGTTTACGTCACTTCAATCGTCCTTCAACTTCAGAAATGGCGGAATCACTCGAACCTAGTTCGACGCTCCTGATTGGCTACTTCTCAATAGGCCCAGGCGCGTAGCAGGAGCTTTTTTCAACTTACACAATTGTGGAAGGGGAATCTGGGGTCTGGAAGCCCGTCCTCTATCGAGGATTAAGGATGCAGAGCCCCTTATCGGAAGACAGGGGTCCCCTGCGAAAATAAACTGAATCCGGGTCAGTCTGATTTTAAAAGCCGATTTGTGGATCATGAAATACTTTCATTCTTTTTACAAGCATGAAATGTTATTTATTTATTTACTACTAGATCTAGTTATTATTTTTTTAATGGTGAATCAACGTTATGTAAACAAGCCATGTCAAACTTCACGAAGCTCAAGTCATTGAATGATAACGGTGAGTTAAATGTTAAATGAACCAGTTCAAAATGTTTACGTTTATTAAATAAGTGCTCACAAGATTCCAAACAACACAAAGCTTAAACCAACGTTGACTAGCCTCCTGACCTCATTTTGTCACATGATTCGTGTTCCAAACATCGACAAAGAATCACTGATCAGATTAGCTAAAGCAGTTTGAACTGAACCTTTGACGAAACTATTTCTAACGGCATATCTCTCTCTCGCTCTCTCTATCTCTCTCTTGTTTCGGCATGCAGGCAAACGACGAATACACCTAGAATGTACCCCACAGAGACACACCTATATGCCCCGAAAAAATTAATATGGTCGAATTTTTAATACCAAAGTATTTGAAATCAATAATTGAGTCTGAAATGAAAACACAATGTGAAGTTTCCCCAAGGGCAGATCGAGGATTTTTTGCCGGGGGGGGGGGGGGGTTATTCCGGAAAATCCGAAATAAATTTATGAACTGAAACTAAACGCAATCAGCCTTGTCTGAGAGACCACCTCTATAAGGCAGAAACCTTCATTAAGCGACCGAGAGTCAATATCCCAGTAAGATTTAAAAAAAAAAAAAAGACAAGAGACAACATGGTATATCGCTCGATTTTTTTCAGCTAATTCTATGTTGTTGGTACGTGGTAAATTTTCCTAGCAGACAATGGTTACTCTGAAAATTCTAGGGGGGTGGGGTGGGGTCGGGGGTTCCGGACCCCTCTGACCCCACCATGTATCCGCCCATGTTCCCATTTCGATGTCAGCAAAACCATAATTTATGTTATCCGTGATTAGTCGACGCCAACCCATCTGCGTCGGGTGGATCAAAGGTTTCTGTTGATGAAGCCATTTTCAACGTAATAATGTTAGTTAAGGTATAGGTGCGTTATTTATTAAAACTCTTTCCTTAATGTTGACGACACAAGGAGCTTTTGTGGCCAATGTAGATCAAGATCAGACTGCACAGAACGTGCAGTCTGATCTCTGATCCACACTGTCCACATTTTCATTCTAGATTATAAATGAACTATTTCTTCATCTTGCAATGGAATTGTATTTTTAGCCAATGCACAAATACAATTTATTTATTCGGTAGTGAAAGAGTTTATATGGCGTTCTAAACTGGGCTATAAGGGGTATAGATAATAACGGCTGCATGTGAAAATCATTTGGATTGGTTTCAACTTTTTGTCATTTTTTGTCGAACTTAACCAAACAGAATAATACACATAGAGTTCCTTCGGATAGCTATCGATTATATATCAAATGTCTTTATTCTTTGATATATTAACCCATTACCAAAAGACAAAATTTCAGACCTGTCCAAAATAAAAGTTGCACACGAAAATTCAAAGCGATTGTGTACAGGGTAAAATAAGTATCTTACTTAGTAGAAAGCATTGTGGGAAAAAGCACTTTCTCCTTTGCTCAAAATGCTTTCATAAACAGTGACCATAACATAATCTAAAAACAAGACCACGTCATATAATAACCACACAACGTAATAAGAAGACTACAAAACATAATGTGAAAACTGCATAATACAACAATTTTACCATACAATGTATTAAAACGACAACATAATGATTAAGGAAAAGGCCATAACGTAATTTCAAAGCCACATCACGTAATATAATAACAACACAACGTAACACGAAGACTACCAAACGTAATGCGAAAACTACATGACATAACAATTTAACACCATAACGTAATCTAAAAACACCATCACGTAATATAAAGACCACATAACGTAATCCCAAAACCACATCACGTCATATAATATCCCCATAACGTAATAAGAAGACTACATAAGGTATTAAGGAAACTACATAATATAACAATTTAACACCATAACGTAATCTAAAAACACCATCACGTAATATAAAGACCACAAAACGTAATGCAAAGACCACACCTCGTAACGCATATACAGTAAAATCTCGATATTTCGAATCTCGAACATTCGAGGACCCCGTATTTTTCGAGGAATTTTTATAGTCCCGGCAAAAACTCCACTATATAGCATCAAAAATAGATCGGTAATTTCGAGTCTCGATAATCTGAAAATTCGAACACATGTGTTGGCCCCTGTCATCAATTTGTCTTTAAATTGATAATTAATTCGAACACATTATTTTCTCACCTCTCAATTAACTGTTTTCACACCTTTCCTAGCAAAGGAATTTTTGGCGTCGGCCCGTTAACGGTGTAGTGTAAGTTTTACAATCTATGACAATTACTACCGGAGATTCATACTACAATACGATTTTGAAAAGGAGTTGACTTTGATTTGATATTAAGAGGTTAATTATGTTAAGTTTGACAAGTTTGCTTCTACCACTCCCTCCTTCAATTATGTTGTTTGATATTTCATTCTATAAAATCACTCCAGTATTTCATTCCTGATTAGACAACTGATTTTATCCCCGACTTCATTGTTTTGCCGTATGTGCGTTCATCACATGTTCAAAGTCATTATTGACGCTAAAAAGACAGTTTAGAGCGTTTGTGATCGGAGGATGTCTCTTTTTTTTTTATCATTTTTCGTGTCTATCTATTTTTAGCATCAGGTTTTCCCGTCTTCATTCTTCTATCGTTTTCAACACTTTTCAAATCTCGATATTCATTGAAATATCGGTGTCCGAGAAACTTTATACACGTGTAGGCCTAAATATTTTTGATACCATATTATATCCTACCTTCTGTTTTCTTAGGTCAAAAAATAATAATGCGCTTTTTTCCCGTGGGGTGATAGTTAATGGGGGGCGAATACAACAGGGCAAATTTTACGAATTTGAAAGAAAAACTAGAGCACCGACCTTTCCAATACCTTACAGAATGAAAGGAATTTCAACGTGACTTATTTCCAAGAACTCATATGGTCAGATCCGCTGCATTTAGAGAAAATAACCCTTTCGATATGCTGTTCTTTGAATATTATGAAAAAAGGGAACAAAAACTCGGTTTTATTGCTCGGGGTGGTAGATGTCGTTTACTTTACTTGCCGATCCTCAACGGAGTTTATGTTTTTTCACGGATATTTTGGATAATTCGAAAACCGCGATAATTCGAATGTTTTGCTTGTCCCCTTGGGACTTCGAATTATCGAGATTTTACTGTATAAAATAAGGGAATAAAAAAAACGACTAAACGATCTAAAATAGCACATAAAGAAATGTTTTATGACAACATAAGACAGTTATGGCGTTCCATAATTATGAGTTTCGGAATTATTCTATGTAAATATTTAATCAATATGTAATTTATTGCGTATAAGATTTATTTAAGGTTTATTTTATATATTTTTACCAAAAAGCTGTTTCGTTTAACCTTTGCCAAGTGACACGAAATGGTCGTGTAAGAGATGGGTCGATACTTTTTGCAAATGCATTAAACCGGCTGTTCATAGAACATGACTCATTTGTTAATGTATCAACTCTCTCTGTTTCAATGCCATTGCTACCTGGCATATTCTTCTCACATGGAATCTGTTACATTGTATCGCTGCCTTAACTCCATTTACTTTCATTCAAGTCTTCATCATGATTGCCTTTGATACATTTTACCATTTACATAACAATACCAGTGTTTTAACGACCCTGAGATAGATGGCTTTTGAAAACATCTTTTGAAAAGGGGAAAATGCTAGTTACCAGCATATCTTGTTTTCCTTTTCACACAATATTTCCTACTTATTCAAATACATTTTCGATCATTTCAGTCAACTTTTATCTGTCGCCTACAAAATGCTTCTAACTAGAAAATGCCTAAAATGTTACCACCTGGTACGGAGTCAAGGTGCAGTTTTTCTCCTGGACTGTTCTTCGAGTTTAACAGATGTTTCATTACAGAGTTCAAGTTACTTTTTTCCTTTTGCATTCATTTTCGCCGCATCCCGAGATATGTTTTGGAGCCCGAACCGAAGGTTACCGGCACTGTCTTCTTTTCCCACAAAGCGTTTAACTCTTTACCACACAATCCCGAGATTTAATTACCCTAAAAAAGAGGCCTTAAAAAAATTGTGGGAAAAGGAAAAATTGCTGGTTACCAATCTTCCGCAATGTTTTCTCCCTTCTAAAGGTATATTTCCATCGCGTAGTTGACTATTTTGTAGCCTGCAAAAGTCTTTAATTGGGCAAGTCTAAAATTTTGTCGTTTGGTACAGGGTTGAGATTAAAAAAAATGATTTTGTTCTGCCAGTCGTCGAAGGAGATCGAGTTTATATACTTGGCAAAGCAAGACTTAAGAAATAATCTTTCTTTCGTGATTTATCGTTCATTCTAACATGACACGCGAATTCGGTTCTATAAACAAAGTGCAAGGAAAGCGTGGTAAAATCTGCAACATTCCATGCAGAGTGACGTCATTCTGCATAAAGTAAGTTAGTGAGTTATTCAATAGAAAATAGTCTTCATCCACGTTTTTACTTTAAGGATAAACTTGTTTTCCTTTCACAAAGAATTGGTCATGTTAGAATCGAAATAATCTTCTTTCTATCGTGGTTTATCGTTCAATAAACCACGTTGTGAGTTATGAGGCGCAATGAATAAACCACTCGGGCTACCGCCCTCGTGGATTGTTTATTGTGCCTCATAACTCACAACTGTGGTTTATTGAACGATAAACCACGATAGAAAGAAGATTATTTCTTAAATAAACGTTATGAGGCACAATAAATAAACCACAAAGGCGATAGCCCGAATGCTTTATTCATTGCGCCGCATAACTCACAACGTGGTTTACTGAACGATAAACCACGCTAGAAAGACGATTATTTCGATACTAACATGACCAATTCTTGATCAAAGAAAATCAAGTTTATACAAAGCGGATGCGGATTAATTCCCTTGAATATATCATGGCTGTTCCATTTACTAACTAAAGCAAAGCCCCAATCCAGTCGGTAAAAAGAAACACAAAATCAAAATTTCAGTAAAGCCTTAGGCATCGGAAAAAAAAACCGCACAGCTTTACTATTTTACGTTAACCTTTTCAAACGAACAAGAAGAACGAATGTATCGTCAAGCATTAGAATCGCTGTCGCTTGAAATGCTCTGAATATTATCCCACCCAAATCTCATTTCCAATGCAACACTGGTCAATTTTGACGTTAATCTTCCACAGAAAGAGATATTTGATTTAAACATGTTTATTGGAAAAATTTCAAATAGTTTCATCATTGTCAGTTTTATCAAAAATAGTAAATATCGGTAAACCCTAGTTTTCTCTGAGTAGCGGACGATTTTTTTACGTAGGTCAAGTGACTTTCATTTTAAAATATCCGAGGGCGGACATAGGAACAGCGTTACGTCGATTTTTACCACTTGTCCGTTGCGCAGTGCATATAGAGCCGAATTCACGTGTCTTGTTAGAATTAATCCTTTACTACAAAATCCCCAGTCTTAACGACTCTAAGGAAGATGCCTTTGGAAAAAATTTTGTGGGAAATAGAGAAAATGCGGGTTACTAGCCGAAAATGCTGGTTATCTACTCTATGTTTTCTACTCTATCAAAGACAAAATCCATCAGTTAAGCCACATCTCAATTCTTTCGTCTGCAAATGCTTTCAACTTGGACAAGACTACATTTTCGTCGTGTGGTACAGAGTTGCACAAGTGACCTATCTATCAATCAACATTCAATGTTTATGTTATGTTACGTCAGCTTTCATGTACACCATTTAAACAAAAGCGACCCCGGCGATTCAATTTTTTTGCAACATATTGATATAAATGTCGCCGTGTAAAATATGATATACAAAGGTTACATTGCACTTTTACACGAATGATGAATATTAAACAATGTTTACGGTCTCTATATCTTCTATCATCATTAAAAACGACGTTGCTCTATCTTTCTCTTTCTCTCTACATTAGAGCGGACACGTATTAACCCTTAGGCTGCCGAGCGCGACTCACTGACCTTTTGACAGTGTAGATCAAGATCAGACTGCACAGAACGTGCAGTCTGAGCTTGGATCTACACTGTCCGATAAGGAGATATCTTTCACCCAAAATATAGCTTTGAAATAGCAAACTGGGGGGGGGGGGATTACTTTCGGCTTGAACGTTTCATTTAACTTATTTAGCAGTTTAAGGGTTAAACGCCAAACGCCACAATGATATTATCAATATTTTAGAAAAATTGTATGTACGAGATCTATGGATCTTGTAGATCTGAGATTTTAAAGTGGTTTTTAAACTGTATTCTATTCGTTTATACAACGTGTCACTTGATCATGCCTTTCCTTAGTGACACCTTTACTAGACAGAGGTTCTGCAGGGTTTCATGCCAAAATATTCCTACGTAAGCAGCACATTCAGTTAGCGACTTACTGGCATATCACAATTTTTTCTAACGGACAGATTTTTTAAAACTTTGCACATACAAAGCTCATGGTGTCTCTAGGAGATTGCAGTAAAAAAAAAAAACATGTGGGTCACCGTGCTCGGTTCAGAGAAATTTGCCTTTGAAAAAGGTATATACAGTTCCAAAATTCAGCATATATTGGATTTGACCTGCCTTTCTTTAATAGTCAATTAAACAGGAAAAGTAACGGAAGATTATACAAATATCCATCATTTTAATGAAAAATCATTTAGTTTCGCGCAAAAAAATATATAAAAGCCTAGTTCTGAGCATGGTAAATGTACAAATATGCATGTTATATATAGACCATTGAGTTAAAAAGGGAGATAGTTTGGCCAAATTAAGGGTTAATTTTTAATATATACAAAATTTCTAACGGACAGATTTTTCTTAAAATTTCCACGCTTATAGTATTTATAATTCTAAACAATAAGAAAAAATGAAAATTGCACCCATCCGTGCTTATTACGCCAGAAAACAGGGATGAAGGTCACTTTGGAAGTTATTTCTTAAGGAAGAAAATAGAACAAAAGCTTAGCAGACATAGAGGAAAAAAGGAGAAATTGCTCAGTCCCTGCCTTTATTCGCTTATTTGGTGTGTAACGCCGTGTTAACAGTATTTTAATACTTCACGGTGACAGTTTAGAGATCTCTCTCTCCCTCTCTCTCTCTCTACTACCCGAGGAAAGTGCTACTTATTTAAGTGTACCAATAGTATTAGCATATGTGCAAAAAATACATAGGTGCGTTTTTGATTCACTATCCATGACAAAAACACATGCGCAATAGGATGCGCGCGAACATTTGTAACTAAAGTCGTTAAGGATTGAAGCCGGAATGTATAATCCAGG
Source organism: Hippopus hippopus (assembly GCA_946811185.2). Taxonomy (NCBI): domain Eukaryota; kingdom Metazoa; phylum Mollusca; class Bivalvia; order Cardiida; family Cardiidae; genus Hippopus; species Hippopus hippopus. The sequence goes on along the minus strand of OX328098.1, from coordinate 10,657,069 downwards.
ATCAATTGATATTACGTAATACATGAACGGCGCCTTGGGAAAAGGGGTTGGGTTGATGAGTCTTGGTAATGCGTTTTACCAAACAAGTCGTCCTGTAATACAGACCAATCTTTGGCTGATATACACTGAACTGTTAAGTAGAATGGTCCTTTGACATGTAGCATATTTATCAATGGGAAAAAGATGGTGGGGTGATGCATCTTCGTGATGCATTGTACCAAACAAGTCGCCTTGTAATACAGACAAATCTTTATCTAACACAGACTGAACTGTTAAGTAGAATAGTCCTTTGACATGTAGCAAATTTATCAATGGCAAAAGGTTTCGACCGATATGTCTCTTAAGCAAACTCACATGGGTCGATACTTTTTTAAAGAGGCATTAAACCGCCCTTTTACAACGCATGACTCGTATCTAATGTTTGAAAGAGAGAAACCTATCGCTACTGCTGTAATTTTCTCAACAATCATTCTACACGTGTTTATGGCTCACGATATCAAACAGGAAGTTTTTGAGGACAAACATAAACCCGAGGTATTAAACCGTAGGGCTGCTAAGCGCGACTCACTGACCTTTTGCGGACAGTGTAGATCAAGATCAGACTGCACAGAACGTGCAGTCTGATCTTTGATCTACACTGTCCGATAAGGACATATTTTCCCCAAAATATTATCTTTGAAATAGCAAAATTTGGCTTTTTACTATCGTCTTAAAAGTTTCATTTCACTTATTTTGCAGGATAAGGGTTAATTTTTCAACACTAACAATTGACTTTTGAGTGATTTATTAAAATTTCAAATCTGTTCGTGTTCAGCTTGTCGTAAAATGAAATTCATATCTTAATGTTAATATCACGAATGCAGTACGATACGTACGCAGGAAACTACCGTCATACATCTAGATTCTTATTCTTAAACATTCTAACTTGATGTTTTATTTTAATTCTAAAAAATTCTCTTTATATTCTATTCTTAGACTTCATTACGTGTTCTCCAACTGTTCTACACTTTGGAACGTTTCAGGGAACCGGTAGTCACGATTTTCACACCAGTGACGTCACTTAACATGTACCGGATGTTTGATGATTGAGTGTTACACAGTCAACGCTTCATTATAATACACTATGGAACAGAGGGTCACGTTTTTCACTACAACTGCACTACTCAATTTACATGCAACGTTTCCTGTATGGATCAAATTTGTCTAAAACCGACTGAATCGTTGGGTAAAACAGTCTTTTGACCAGTCAAAAATTTAAAAATGGCAAAACAGTGTCGACCCAGGCCAGCTTGCGCAGGCTGACATGGATCGACACTTTTCGCAGATACATTAAATAACTTTTTCACGGAACATGACTCACACGCAACATGTCCTATATTGTTGAAATTCTAAGGCTACTGGGAAGGATAAAATGGGTCAAATAAAACACGTTGAGAATACTAATGAGGCCATAATTCACACAACTTCAATGCTGTCAAAACCTTCAAAGTAGTTGTAAACAAATGAATATTTTTATAAAAACTGATATTTGTCATGCCGTAAAATAAATGAGCCGTGCTCTGCGAAAAGGGGGCTTAATGTATCTGCGAAAAGGATCGACTCAGGTCGCCCTGCGTGGTCCGCGCAGGGTGACCTGAGCCGAAACTTTTCACTACTGGTCAAGTTTCTGTATGTCCAAGGACCAGTGTACCTCATTATTAAGTCGATTGTTAAGAAATGTGGCTATTATGAATCTATAAGTATGTGAACCCTTGCTTTGGTATCATGCATCACGGAGATGAATTAAGCCCCCTTTTTGCCATTCCAAACAAGGCAATGAGTCATTGTAGACGAATACCTTTGAGCGGTTTTCTGACAAAAAAGGTTATAGAATTCATTTTCTATTACGACTGGCTGAATCCATGGAATGGTCCCAGGACATGCAGAAAATTTACCAAAACCGAAAAGTTTCGACCAAAGCTGACCTAGATCAATACTTTTACAGCTGCAATAAACACCCTTATCTGCTCGTTTGTTTAAAACTTTAAATGTTGGGCCCTTACTCATCTACCATTCTAAATAACAGTCAGGGCCACGTTTTCACTCGGATACTCTGCAAAATTTTTCAGAGTATTTGTTTTGATGACGAATTTGAAAATGTGTCAAGTTGAGTCTTAAAATAGGTCATAATGACAAATCTTAGAAAACCTTTTTTTTTTACATTCTAGAAGCTACATGTTCAAGCTATAACTCATGAAAGGTGGCCATAATGAGTTTGAAAATGGGTGATATCGGTTCAAAAAGTAGGACACTAGGTCCTATCTTGGGGAAAAAATGTTAACGTTCTGGAGGCAATATTTCCATTCTCATATTCGTGAAAGATTGGCAGAATCTTTGTTTAAAAAAGTAATACGGACGAATTAAAAAATTGGTCACATTGGATCAAAAAGTAAGAAGCTAGAACAAATCCTTAAAAAAAGAGAATCTTTGTGTACAACCTACAGGCCACATTTTCAGTCGAATACTCAGGAAGTGGGTCAAAAAGATTGTCTGAACGATACATGTATTTTAAACAAGTTCGAAAAGGTCAAATCGTGTTCACATATCACTGGGACAAATCTAAGGAAAACCTTGAGTACACTTAGGTAGAGGCTACATTTTAGATCATAGTAGATAACCAGGACAGATTCTGGCGATGGTGATTCTGTACACTTATAGGCCATACTGGAAATTAAAGATTGGGGCAAACTGCTGTCCTTCATATCTCGGACGAGTCCTATAATGGCTCAGGTTGGGTCAAAAATTAGGTCACTGGTATAAATTAGAAAAAGTCATTGTAAATTCTAGAGGTCACATCTTTAGTCAAGTACTAACCCTTACCCTGATAAACAATTGAAATGAAACTTTCAAGCCCATGGTAAGAACCCAATTTCTACTATCTGGCCTGCAACACGTGAAAAGGGACATTCGGACATTTGCGTAAAGTGTCGTCTCTGATCAGCCTGCGCAGTCCGCGCAGGCTTATCCGAGACGGCACTTTCCGTTTTTATGTAATTTTCTGTTTTGTGCAAGTGTACTGTAGCACAAAATCTAATGTAGTCGTAAAGTGCCGTCTCGGATTAGCCTGTTCGGACTGCGTAGGCTGATCCGAGACGACACTTTACGCAAATGTCCGAATGCCCCTTTTTGCGTGTTGCAAGCCATTTCATGGGTATCTTTTTTGTGAAAAAATATCTCCTTATCGGACAGTGTAGATCAAAGATCAGACTGCACGTTCTGTGCGGTCTGATCTTGATCTACGCAGTCCGCAAAGATCTTTGGGTCGCGCTCAGCAGCATAAGTACTAAAGAAGGTTAATCGGATGATTTTTCTTGATGAATGGAAATACGGGATTTTTTCTTCTTTGCTAGTTTCTTGGTGCCATATCGGCCCACTACATACCCACCATATTTAGCACTTTTCATTTAAATTTATAGCGTGCATTATTTTATGAGAATATCATGTGCATTATTTGTAGAAATTTAGAAAAGAAATTATCATTAATTATCATCATTATTATGATTTTTTTTTTTTTTGCTGTTCACCAGATCAAAAAGTGTATGTCACTGAAACTTGTCTAAGAAAAATGGTATGTTCACAATAGAGGCCACACTTACATTTTCAATCATTCTTATTGAAGTTGGTCAGAATGTTTCTGTTGATGATATCTCGCAGGAGTTTGAAATTCGATCACTTTTGGTCTAAAAGAAGGTCAGTAGGTCAAATCATAGGAAAACTACCGTTACTTTGTCTGTGAAAACTAAAAGTCGAAAAAGTGACAAGATAACAGTATCATAAATAGTTTGAAAGTTACCTGCCCAACCGTTATGGATTCCTCTTTTGATAGTTAACAACTGGCCCGAGGTTGAAGTAAATGTTTTTGGTAAAAACGGAGATATCGGAAAATGTCGAAGTTTTCGGACGCCGATGACGACGCAGACAAAGACAGGGTTGTTTTCTCGACGTTTTTGTCGAAAACAGCCGAGCTAAAAATAGCTCAATTCTTGTGTTTTGTATAATAATGGCCTGCAACACGCGAAAAGAGGCATTCGGACATTTGCGTAAAGTGTCGTCTCGGATTAGCCTGCGCATTCTGGGCAGACTAATCCGAAAAAAAAACTTTCCGTTTTCATGTAATTTTCTGTTTTGCGCAAGTCTACTGTAGTACAAAATCTAATGTAGTCATAAAGTGCCGTCACGGTTTAGCCTGCGCGGACTGCGCAGGCTGATCCGAGACGACACTTTCTGCAAATGTCCGAATGCCCCTTTTCGCGTGTTGCAAGCCAGTCATAGATTTTCTGCCTGTTTTTACTGGTAGGATAAAGCCATCTTTTTACGTGAGTGAAGATTATCAAATTTTGTGAAGCATTTCTCAGAAACCTGCAAATGAAATCTAGCTGTATGTTAGTGTAAACAGGAAAATAGTCCTATGTCACGAGAGTAGAGGCCACTACCTACACATCAGAAAATGTTTTAACACTTTTCCTGCTAAATATAAATAAATAAAACTTTCAAACCGATAGTAAAAACCCGAATAATGTTTTTTGTCAGACTTATATTTTAGGGAATAGATCTCCTTATCAGACAGTGTCGATCCAAGATCAGACTGCACGTTCTGTGCTGTCTGATCTTGATCCACACTGACCGCAAAAGGTCAGTGAGTCGCGCTTAGCAGCATAAGTGTTATGAACAGTAGAATGTCGTGAATACCCTTCTGTATGACGCCTACCGTGTTGACGGTGATATTTTGAATTTTCATGGTCATTTATCATAATATTTTAGAACCTCGACACAAAAACATAAAATTGTAATGGGGGAAATGATAAATTGGTAAATGTTTTTATGTAAGATGGAAATTTAATTTCGTTGAGTGAACACAAGTCATTCGCTGAAAGTTTTTTTTTTTTTGTAAAAAGAAAAGAAATGCTATTGTCAACGATTAAGTTGGTGATAATTGTTTGTTATGATGATGATGTACCACCCAGGTATATGCCAGGCTTCGAGAAAAAGGGGCGTAATGCATCTGCAAAAAGTATCGACCCAGGTCAGCCTGCACTGTCGGCGCAGGCTGACCTGGGTCGATACTTTTTGCCGTTAAGCATTTTTTTTGCATGTCAAAGGACATGTCTACATCATGATTTAGTAGGTTCTTAGACAAAATGAATTATTCGGATCCGTTACTATGCGACGACTTGCTTGGTATAATGCTTCGCGGTGATGCACTAAACCTCCTTGCCAGAGTAGAACTCATATGAGTCATGCTGTGGGAAAAGGGAGCTTAATGCATCTCTGCAATACATCATATAATTATGTTACCAAAAAATCCTTTCTTTCCACAACCGGCTTAATCTTTGGATAGACTGCTCCTTGGACCAAAAGCAAAAAGTTTCGGTCCAGCACAGCCTGCGCGAACTGCACAGGCTGACCTAGATCACTACTTTTTGCAGAAAAATTTAGCACCCTTTTCACAGAGAATCACTCAATATTTAATAGCTTTGTGTCTATACAACACGCGTTATCTATAATAAACCTTCTGTTAATTAAGAACTTGTCTACTTGTAGCAGGCTAATATTGAAAGCTCTGAAAGCAAACAAGAAAAATTGTTCGTCACAGGCAATTTTTTTTTCCACAATATTTTCACACGTATAATAATTTCATGTTTTTTTTACACAAGTTATCTGTTTTAAAGTCTCCCACACAATGTTTGCTTACATTTTGTCACCCGGGCCTAATAATAGTTTGGCGTATTTTACACCAACATTTATATTTTCTTGAGTAGCCAAGGTATTGGTTCAAAGACTTAACTCAGATATCTGCATACTCCGTCAACCTATTTTATTACGCGTCGAGCCTGTGGCTTGAAGTCGTTGACGTTCAGGGTGTGATGGGGGGCGGGGGGGGAGTATTTCTGTAATGCCACGCTAAACTAGTATTTTTCCCCAGAAGACTTAATAAATGAAAGATGAGCCATGCTTTATGAAAAAAAAAGCTAGATGCATCTGGAAAAAAGTATCGACTTTACTTAGCCTACGCCTGACCTGAGTCGAAACGTCTTGCTATTGGTCAGTTTTCTATATGGAAAAAATGGACTTAACGGATTTAGAATTATGGTATGATGCATCACGAAGATGTAATAAACCCTCTTTTGCCAGAGTTTGGCTCGTTTTTAAGAGAAGTTAGAGATATGGCTTGCAACACGCGAAAAGGGGCATTCGGACATTTGGCTAAAGTATCGTCTCGGATCAGCCTGCGCAGTCCGCGCAGGCTAATCCGAAACGACACTTTCCGTTTTTATGTAATTTTATGTTTTGCGCAAGTCTACTGTAGCACAAAATCTAATGTAGTCGTAAAGTGCCGTCTCGGATTAGCCTGCGCGGACTGCGCAGGCTGATCCGAGACGACACTTTACACAAATGTCCGAATGCCCCTTTTCGCGTGTTGCGAGCCATATGATGTAACTGTATGAACAGTAAAGCTTTATTCGACACGAGTGGCTTACTCATGTATGAATATGTTCAATTCTAATTAGTATTCACGACTAATGTTCTATCTTCAATCATAACAAACACGTTTTCAGTCGTGTTTTGCATGCTAATATAGCTAAGAAATGAGTTGCCCTGGCAAAAAGGGGTTTAATGAATCTACGTGATGCAAGTAACAAGATAATCATGGATCCATGCAGAAATGGAACGAACAGCAACCGGTTTTGACCCATGTCACTCGCAGGTCGATACTTTTTGCAGATTCACTAAACCACATTTTACAGAGTATGTCTCAATTGTTTGAAATTTTATCTAGTAAACTTGTATGGTATAATGCCACGATACGTAATGTTATTGTCAGAGGTACGAGGGTCGTTCATTTAATTGTGTCACTAATAGACCTCCATACAACATGACCATATGTATCACGGAAATAACTGTATTTTCACAAGCAAGTCGCTTTGAATACTGGCACGAAATTCTATTTTGATAGGTTCATTATGGTGGCATATTTCTGCCGCGAGATACGAGACAGCTATTGCGATAATTTAAGAGAACTATCGTGATGAAGTTTCCTCGAAATATTATCTAGATTATAAGAATTTTCACGATAAAAAATTCGCGATAATTCTAACTGTTGTCATGATTTATTTTGCTTGCATGCCCACAACTGACATTCACGGTATCTGTAATTAGATACGGTTTGGAACAACTTCGTCTACAACCTTATGAATTTTCCTTTTCCCTGAATGGTTTTAAAATTGTTCGTAGGGGGCATTTCGAGTCGTCAGTAGTAAAGGGTAGTCACATAGGGCAAAATAGGCGATTTTGCCCCATGTGACTACCCCTGAGTGCCCCATTCTGCTACCCTGACAGTAAATGGGGCCCCGGGGTAGCAGAATGGGGCACTTTTGGAGAAAAATGTGTCATTTTTGGCCGATAGTTAGCCTTTTATTGCAAATAAATGTTCTATTTATAGTAACATTTTCATGCGGATTCTCGGATTTTATCGCTTACTCGGTCCCCTTGTGAGCTGTTGCAGAGATTGGACAGTCCCTATCTGACTTCCCCTGAGTCCCTATTCTGCTTACCCTGAGTGGGGGCTGTACCCATTTTGCTATAGTAAGACTATATAGGTTCGCTACGCTAAGAAGGATTGTCACATAGTTTGTAGTTTAGTCAGCTGTTGGTTGAGACCGTGATATGGAATAGGGTTAGGACTGCTTTATTGTTTACTTTTAACCACTACTTGGGCTTTAAGTGGGGTTAGGGCAAAAAAAAAGATCAGGGTTTGACTTAGACTTTTTTTCATTGATTTGATATAGAAGACAACCTGATCTTTAGTCCTTACCACACGTCAGAGTAGAGATCAATGGGACTGTGTTGTACTTAGACTGCTTTATTGTTTACTTTTAACCACTACTTGGGGCTTTAAGTGGGGTTAGGGCAAAAAAAAGATCAGGGTTTGACTTAGACTTTTTTTCATTGATTTGATATAGAAGACAACCTGATCTTTAGTCCTTACCACACGTCAGAGTAGAGATCAATGGGACTGTGTTGTACTTAGACTGCTTTATTGTTTACTTTTAACCACTACTTGGGGCTTTAAGTGGGGTTAGGGCAAAAAAAAGATCAGGGCTTGACTTGGACTTTTTTCATTGATTTGATATGGAAGACAACCTGATCTTTAATCCTTACCACGCATCAGAGTAGAGATCAATGGGATTGTGTTGTACTTAGACTGCTTTATTGTTTACTTTTAACCACTACTTGGGCTTTAAGTGGGGTTAGGGCAAAAAAAAAGATCAGGGCTTGACTTGGACTTTTTTCATTGATTTGATATGGAAGACAACCCGATCTTTAATCCTTACCACGCATCAGAGTGGAGATCAATGGGATTGTGTTGTACTTAGACTGCTTTATTGTTTACTTTTAACCACTACTTGGTCTTCAATGGACTTTAGGATTGATATGGAATATAGTTTGATCTTGATCTCGCTGTACCAGGCTGAGGCTAGGGGAATGGTTGCCCTTAGGCTTTTTTGAGTTAAGTCTTTGACTGAAAGTCTTTTGACTGAAAATTGACAAATTTGAAAAGAAAGATCTTTTCGTAGTGTTGAGTAGCCCTGAAAAGGGCTGTTTTTGAGTATTGATTTATCTACCAAGTCTACTGGTCTTTTGGAATGACTTTACACCCACAATGTTTGCAGCATACTGTTTTTTGGCTGTTGATTTTCCTTTGATTGTTTTTCTTCCCTTACAACAGTCACGATTGAGTCTGCTAGTTTATGAAGACTGCTTTTATCAAAGTCATTCTCCACTGGAAGCTTCACAGCAACAACTGAAATACGCTTTCTCTGTTGGCATAATGTCTCAATGTTTTTGCTCAGTTGTTCGGTGTCTGCGTTCAAAGTCTTTTTTTCCTCCATTTGTTTGTTGAAAGTCTTCAGTTCTTCTAAAAGCTGAGTCAATATAGAATCTTGTTTTGAATTCAACTGTCTTACTTCTTCAAAAATGCTATCCATTACCGTCGTTGGGTTGGTGAGTGTTGAATTCATCGCTGTCGATGGATTGATGAGTGTTGAATTCATTGCTGTCGATAGAATATCCCCATTGTTTTCTTTCGGTAGGAATTCATCTGTGTCGAAACCATCCAAGTTAATTCCGTCCAAGTTGAAATCCATTTTCTCCGTTAGCGCTTATCCGTACTACTCGAGAGCTGAGAGACGAATGATTCATTATTTGGAAAATATCGTTGGCTTTTATACGTTTGCAGTGGGATTGACCTACTTTGACTCAGAATTAAGAGCGCGTTCCCGGACGAAAGCACCCCCCCGAGTCAAGATGGGGAATATTTACCCCGACCTGAAAGACTTCATGCCACCCTCTGAACATCGTGGATGGCAGAAGAAGCTGATAAAGCTGTATCCTTCACTGGTATGGAATTAATTTATCCAACCAGTGAATGGAGAAAAAAACAGCCCTTTTCAGGGCTACCATTCCTCAAGAAAGAGCTTTTCTTTCGAATTGTCAATTTTCTCTCAAAAGACTTACAGTCAAAGACTTACAGTCAGAAGGAAAAAAAGTCAAGCCCCAGAATTATTTCATATGTTTTTATTCAAACATTTGTACAATGAAACAAGTCAGGAACTGTAAAAAACAATGGAATGAAAACATTTAAACAAGCCTTTTTTTTTTTTTGTTAAAACAATTGAAACTGTTTTTTCACTGTTTTTCTTTTTTTCTTTGGAATGTCAGATTCACATTCACTCTTCCGTTTTCTTCCCCTTTCATTATTTTTTAATACCATATCTGGACAGATTTTATCTCCATGTTTTTTTGATTTGCAAAAGAAACACTTCTTTTTTTTTCTCGCTTTCTCTTTTTTCGTTGTTTTGCTTTTTCTCCTGTTTTGGTGAAAGAGTCTCCTCTGAAGAAAGTTCGTTGTTTTTTAGTTCCAAAGTTGGTTGTTTTCTTAGATTATCGTTTGTAGATTTTTTTTTCTCTATCTGTTCTGTTATTTTACAGATCTCTGCATCGCTGATAGTCGTGTTGTCAATCTGCATATTTTCGATCTGATTTTCAACCGATGATCTTGTAGCCTGTGGTGTGAATGTTTTCCATTTATTTTCGTTACAGAATGATTTTAAAACACCAACGAATTTCATGTAGTGAAATTCACCACCCAGATTCATTGTTGATGAAATTTTGATATCGTGACTGCGTGGGTTCACATAGACAAAAACGACTGTTTCTGCCTGCTTTTCTTTTTCTGGACAACTTCTAGCCCAGTGTCCTGGTTTGTTGCATGTAAAACAAATATATGTTCTCTTTCCATCCGGCCCATATCGTCTATCGATCGTTGCTTGATTCAAAACTCTGTATCTGGTAATACGGTAAACATCTTTTTCTGTTAAATGTTGATGGGATAAAAATGATCCCACGTAATTCCCGATATGTTGAACTTGATACTTTAACGGAACATTGCTGATCTCGTAATCGCGGGTGTATGGGTTAACATACAGATACATCAACTTTCCTAGCAGTGGTGTACTTTGTAGCTTAAACTCGCTCATTATTTTTTGTCAACTGTACTGTCTGAAGTCAATCAGAGGAATGATATAGATTTCGTAGCTATCGTCTCTATTTATACACTATTGGGGTGAAAGACTCTATAAAATGCCAAGTTTTCTGACTTACCGTGTCATTGTCTTACAATCAGACATAAACAATGGCTAAAAAAAAAAAAGAATAGTATCCTATTCAGACAGTGAAAGTGACGATTATGGTTATAAAAGTTTAAGGAAATAATTCCATGTTACATTATTTTGAACTGAACGCTCCGAGTAAGACGCAAAATATCGCTGAAAAATTATGCTGCCTTTACCAATAGAACTGCGTGAAAAGATTTATGGAGAATTCGTTCAACAGCATACGCTCGATGAACGAATGCAGCTTAACATTAAACTCCGCTGTGTGGAACTTTGGATAGATAAATTGCACAGAGGGTTTGCAAAAGGAGAATCGTCCTGCAAATTGTATGGTATACAGCACTTTATTGGGATGTTGGTAGACGATTCAGATTTGAAACACATCATCAAAACTTATTTAGCAACTTACTGGTGGAAAGACGGTGCTAATGGTAAACAAATGCGATCCACAAGTCGATGGTGTTTCATGATCATAGGAAGAACCGAAGAAAGTTTTCTAAACGTTCTGAAAATGAAATCAGTTTTATTTAACTTTTACTTACGCTACAAAAAAGGATCTATTCGAGACTCTGAGGAAATAGTGGATACTATGGAAGGCTATATCTTATTTGATAGAGATGTTACAGAGAAAATTGTATATTCATCTCTTTCAACGAAAGACGTTTTAAAACATCTTTATCCATTTAGTGGAACGCGTGAATTCAGTGAAATGGACAGTGTATATCCATTTTATTTGGGTGATGACCAATTGCACAAAGACATTACGGAACATGAAGACAAATGGAGAACTCGAGGGATTTGTGAATTTGCATTGTAAAATGTTATATTGTAAAATGTTATATTGTAAAATGTTATATTTGTTAAAAAAAATGTTTTATGCCATATTATAAGAAATAATTCATTGTAAAAATAATTCATTGTCAATATTTCGTTGTCAACTCTGAATAAAATGTTTTTTGTGAATAAAAACGCTTTCATTGTTATTTATGTTGTCATTTTATCATTAGACCTTAAAGAGAAAAGTAAAAAAAACATGGAGGTGGATGTACAATCTATTTTATTTCAACACCCTTGTAATATTTTCATCACAGGACCGAGCGGGTGTGGAAAAACAGAGTTCGTTCATAAATTAATTGACTATCGAGAAGACTTGTTCAACATCGTTCCTGAAAGAGTTGTCTGGTGTTACAAAGAATGGCAGTATGCATACAATCTTATGCAGGAAAAATTTAATTCACAGTTTTAATTGATAAATTTCGTGGAGGGAATTCCTGACGATGAAAACGAAATTGTCAGTAATGTATCCATTCCACATTTAATCGTCTTTGATGACATGTTAGGTGAAAAAGACGAGGAAAAAATTAAACTTTGGTTTACAAGAAAAGGCCATCATCGTAATGCAAGTGTTATTTATATCACACAAAATATGTTTCAGCAGTCGAAATCGAGTCGAACCATTAGTCTTAATTCCAGATACATGATTTTATTTCGAAATGAACGAGATAAGAATCAAATTAAAACACTGGCTCACCAAATGCAAGCCCCACATTTGTTACCCACTTATGAAGACGCTACATCGATGGACCATGGATATCTAGCCATAGATTTTCATTCACGAACAAACAAAGAATTAAGACTGAGAACAGATATATTCTATCGTTGGTATACACAAGGAAATGAAAGAGGACCCATTGTTTATTCTCCTGCTTAAAAATAGGTTTTTTCAAAAAAAAAAGTTCTTATTTAAAAGTTCTTATTTGAAGTTCTTGTTTTAAAAGAGAATTACATTTTAAATATAAATCATTTTCATGTTTCACGTCAATCAGTAAACATGGTTATACCATATAACCAAAATTTGCTTTTAGCTGCTTTGCGAAATTTAAGTCAACAAACCGATAGACATGCAAGAGAAGCTCTGTTAAAGGCAGGATTAAAAGAAATTTTAAAATGGTTTACGCTGGCAGCAAGAAACATCATTGAAAATAAAATCAAATTACCAAAACAAACCACTACGTACATAACAAAACATAGAGAAGATATTGAGAGGTTAGCAGATCCGTCCACAGATGATGAAAGTAAACGTAAAATTATTTTAAAACCTGGAGGAGGTGGATTTCTGGGTGGTGTTATTATCAGAAGTTTACTGAGATGGGATGGAACAAAAACCGTTAGAAACTTTGGGGCTGAAAGACAACCTCGAAAACGTGCTCCACGAAAGAAGAAATCTCCAGAAAAGAAGAAATCTCCAAGAAAGCGTGCTCCACGAAAGAAAAAATCCCCGAAGAAGAAATCATCTCCAAAAAAGATCACTCCGCGCAGACAGCCAATACCAGACCCAAGCACATCAACTCCAAAAAATATCACTCAGCGCTGGGAACCAATGCCAGGCACAAGCACATCAACTCCGCGCTGGGAGCTAATACCAGCCCCAACCACATCAACTCCAAAAAAGATCACTCAGCGTAGGGAATCAATAGCAGGCCCAACCACGATAGACTGGGGTGGAGAAAATGGTTCAACTCAATTTGGAATTGTTGATTCTCAAAGACCCCATACGATTGATGAAAGATTTGTCACTACCCGAAAACGAAAAACTGGAGAAAGTAGCATTTCAGAACATCAACAGTATCCGAAGTCTAGAAAGGAATTGTTAAGTGAAAGATTGCGGAAACTCAAAACAAAGTATTCCCAATTTCTGGTACCAGGTAGAGCATTGCAGTTTGAACCCATCCCATCCGCCTCATGGTCTCCATATACATTAGCTAAATACAAAAGAGGTAAACACAAAAAAAATCAGCTGCTGGAGGATATGGCCCAATATAACTTTGACACAGGAAGATACAAAATTGACTTCCCCAATGGGATGATCCACCTTGGCGAAGGAAAAACCATCCCCATGAACGCAGGCCTAGAAAGCAAGTTTAGATTACTCAGCGATCTTGATTCACAGTTTTCTTAAAAAAGAATTCTGACTGTAAAAGATAGGATGTTACAACAGGTATAAATGATAGTGATATGGATCTTACATCATCATTTAATTCGAGAAAGAGATAAAGTCAACATGAAGAAAACACCTCTGATTAAAAAACACGGTTCGATGGTTATGGCCATGATGCAGGCTACACCAAAAATACGTAAAAGACTTGTGAAGGATTCGCCATCAGAAGTGATAAAATGTATATCGGAATGCTGTCATAATGTTTTAAAAGGCAATGTACATTTATCATCAGCTCAGAAGAAGCAGTTGTATTCAAGCCGACAACATCTCAGACGTTTAGCTTCGAAATCGGTCTCTGAAAAAAATAAAAAACAAATTTTAAATCAAAAAGGTGGATTTCTTCCATTGCTTGCACCTGCATTATTACCTTTGTTAGGAAAAGCCGTGATCGGTGGAATAGGAGGGGCTCTAAAAGCCTTGTAATTATTATTATTTTTTTAAAAAATCACACCATGTCTGTTAGAAAAATGGTTATTGTGCCTTACCAAGCCTTAGAAAATATGAAACGATGGAAAGCCGAACAATATCAAAAACCTCGTTTACCACCCGACCCACAAGTTGTAGACGTATCACATCTTCAAAAAGACATGAGTCAGATTTTACAAAGTACCGATTTGTCAGAAACAGAAAAAGCTCGAAGGTATGGTGAAACTTTAAGTTACAAAATTCGCTTCAAAAAGCAAAACCATCCTTGATCAATTCTCTTCCAATGGCAAAAACTGATGATCGTGTACAGAAATCAGCATCTGTTGCCTTGCATGATCAAATTTTGCAAAGTGTACCAAAAACCATGAAAAGAAAAGCTGAGTTACTTTTGAGTATGATAAAAGATAACAATAATTTAACTTGGAACGAACAAGGAGTCGTGTCATACAAAGGTACACGCATTCATGGTTCCAATATTATTGATCTTATCAATGATGCAATACGTCAAAGAAAAGGTGTTGAACCCAGAGGATGGAAAACTTTTTCGAAGGCATTACATGAAAGCAATATACCTCAAGAAGTTATTGGCAATTCGAGCCGATGGAGATGGATGCAAAAAGCTCATGATAAATCACTGAGTGAAGATGAAGAATCCTATGAAGAATCTGATCACTTATTTCACACGCCAAAAAGCGTACGAAAAAGTGTAAGGAAGTCCCCTACAAAAAGTGCTAAAAAAAGTATGGAAAGGATCAAAGAAAAATCGCCATACATGAGGCCTGAAGAAAGAGAACGATTGAAGCAATTCTATGTTAAAGAACTGTTAACTCCACCAAAGTCTATAAAAAAGACCCCGTCTCGTCAAACACTTCAGTCATGGGAGCCATGGTAAAGCCTAAACTTGATTACGTGTTAAGAAAGTTGTTTTATGATCCTAACAGTACTGTCGCATTTACTGGAATAAATCAATTGTATCACGCTGCGAAATCTGTTTTAAAAGGAATAAGATACAGAGATGTTCAAGAGTGGTTGCAGGGTGAATCCACCTATACCTTGCACAAACCGATCCGTCGTCGATTCAAAAGACGAAAAACTATTGTAGGTGGTATAGATTATCAATGGCAAGCTGATTTGGCTAACATGCAACATTTAGCAAGACAAAATGATAACAAGAAATATTTACTTTGTGTGATTGATGTGTTTTCAAGATTTTCATGGGTTGTCCCTATTCCAAATAAAACGGGAAAAACTTTGATTAAAGCATTTCAATCTATTGTTCAGAAATCAAAAAGAAAACCTTTGTCACTTCAAACAGATAAAGGTTCGGAATTCAAAAACAAACTGTTTCAACAATACTTGAAAAAGAATCGGATTCATTTTTTCACCACTGAAAATCCAGAGACAAAAGCAAGTATCGTTGAAAGATTTCAACGAACTTTAAAAACAAGAATGTGGAAATACTTTACGTACAAGAAAACAAGGCGTTACATTGACATTTTGAATTCTTTAGTTAAAAATTACAATCATACTTTTCACAGAAGTATAAAAACATCTCCTGTACTGGTAACAAAATCGAATGAGGCAGAGATTTCGAAAAATCTGTATCGTCAATTATCGTCAATTGTATTGACAAAGAAGCCAAAATTCAAAATTGGAGATCGTATTCGAATCAATAAAACAAAACGTACATTTGATAAGGGATATTTACCAAATTGGACACAAGAAATATTTGAAATCACTCATGTCAACAAAACATTTTCGCCTATCACATATAAAATAAAAGATTTACAGGGTGAACAAATTTTGGGAACCTATTATGAACATGAACTTCAATTAATAAAAGATGATGAAATTTATGAAATTGATTCAGTTCTTGATAGACGTACAAGACGTGAGGGTAAAAAATTAATCAAAGAAATAAAAGTCAATTGGAAAGGTTATCCAAAAAAATTTCAAAGTTGGATACCAGAATCATATTTGGTGTCTTGAACAGTAAAAAAAACTTTTAGATAAAAAGTCACTGCATTCATTATGAATTCACAGTCGAACATTGAGACTGGAACAGAAAGTGTCGATAGTAGTAGTAGTAAAAATTACAATTGCTGTGGAAATCGTGTTCCTAATAATCAGTTTACATATATTTCACAGATTATAGTCATTTACGCAATTATTGCAACCTCGATAGTACATTTAAGTATTCAAAGTCAAGATCGTGAATTTTGGTTGATATTGTTCAGTAGTTCACTTGGGTATATTCTTCCATCTCCGGGGTTAAAATTCACCAAATCAGGACAAAAACAACCGGGTGTTGATTTCGTTGACAGTAAAAAATGAATTCGTTTTATCTAACTCTACCTAGCGATAGTTCCATAAACTTTTATCCGAACAACACACAGTGTTGTTTTAAGGTTCATTTACCAAAGACAGTTCATATTGACAAGGAAAATTGGGAAGTTGCGTTAGTTCAACTTATTACTCCCTCTCAGTTCTTAAACATAAGTGAAGAAGAAGCGCTGTTCGAAATTATAACAACAGATGCCGATTTTACCAAATTAGTATCAGATCTGGACAAAAAAGGAGATAATATGAAGGTATCTCCATTAAGACGAAATAGTGCAGGTAAACCGATAAAATGGACAATTCGATTTATCTTTCCACCTGGGAGTTACACTTCACCACAGCATCTTATAGAGGTAATCAATGATTTGATTCAAGATAACATAGGCGATGCCCTTCATAAGAGATCGGCGACTCTGTACATTAAATATTCAACTTTATCCAAACGTCCGAAAATTATTTTCGAAAATATTATAAAAACGGGGCTCAAATTACATTCATCACTGTTTTTAAAACTGGGTGGATCACCAGAATACAAAAATGAGACATTTTTTCAGGGTAAAAATATTTTCGATTACTTTAAATACACTGCTAAGATTGATGCTGGCTACAATCATCTGTACGTTTATTCAGATATTGCTGAACACAATATAGTGGGTGATACACTTGCTCCCATACTTCGTGTTCTGCCTTTCAAAACATCCGATGCGATTGAAAATAATTATGGTTGTCAGCATATCAATCATGAAATTACAATACCGCATTACATTCCCGTTTCGAAATCCGATTTCGATATGATTCACATTCAAATAACGGGGGATTCTGGTATACCAGTTCATTTTCATTACTGGTAAGACAATCGTTAAGTTGCATTTCAGACAACGTTCAACTGAAAAATAATTAAAAAATGTTACCAGTTTATCGCGGTGTAAAACATCAGTATGGCTATGGATTAGGTTCCCTATTTAAATCAGCACTTAAAACAGTAACTCCATTGATAAAACCTCTAGTCAAATCTGGGCTTAATGCTATTAAAAAAGAAGGAATCAAACAAGGATTACGTGCAGCAGAAGATATCCTCTTACGAGGCAAAAATCCAAAAAAAGTTGCAGTTTCACGGGGAAAACAATCTATTCATGATTTAGCACAAAAGTTAGAGGTAATGACAGGGATAAATAAAAGAAAATCGCGAGAAACACGTCAGTTATCTTCTCGATCTCGCAACGGTAAGATCATCAATAAGAAACAATGAAATCATTACAGTAGACCTAGACCTCTTGATATATTTGATTAATATATTTGATTAATATATTTGATTGAAAAAAAATGAAAATGATGCAAAACGGGTCTTGTGAATGCAGTAAATCAGAACTCAATGTTCTTTCTGTACCACCTACAATGACAACTATGCAAGAAAGTCAATGGGTTGAACATTTTCCAATATCATCTTTGTCAAACAATGCACCGATAGAATTTATCATACCACCTCAAACCGAACATTGGACAGATTTGGCACAATCGTATTTGTATATCAAATTCAAAATCATTAAAGCAGACGGTACTGATTTAGAGGCCGCTTCAAATGTGGCACCTGTAAACAATTTCCTGCATAGTATGTTTAGCAGCGTCGATTTGTATCTAAATATTAAATTAATCAGCAGTAATTCAGACACCTATCCATACAGAGCGTATATCGAAAATCTTCTGTCATATAATGCTGATAGCAAGTCTACGCATTTGAAAGCTAGCGTACTTTGGGCTGAAGACACCACTGGTCATTTCAATTCACTCGACCATAATGCTAATAATGAGGGTTTAAAAACAAGAATAGGTGTAATTGCACAAAGCAAAAACGCAGAACTTTTCGGACGATTGCATCTTGATCTATTTCAACAAGAACAATATTTACCGAACGGAATTGAAATCAGACTTAGATTAAACAGGACTTCGGAAAACTTTTGTCTAACTGGAGGTGCTGGTGCACCAGCTGCAAAAATTGTACTGGAAACAGTCAGTCTTCATGTGCGAAATGTCGAATTGTTGCCTGTTATTGCAAATGATCTTAATCATGTTATTGCTCAGCAAAACATGAAAATTCCTATTCGTAGAGTAGAAGTAAAAACTTTTACCATTGGCACCGGACTTCAGTCTAAAGTTGAAGATCATTTGTTTCAAGGACAGCTTCCAAAACGTATTTTCATTGCAATGGTAACAAATGCTGCTTATAATGGGAGTTATGGCACCAACCCATTTTTCTTTCAACATTTTAATCTGTCAAAAATAGATGTATTATGTAATGGTCACAGTATTCATAACAGACCCTTTGAGCCTAACTTTGAAGGAGGACTGTATTTGAAATCATATTTGTCAATGTATCAGGCTATCTCAGCCTTTGGACTCAATAAATCATTTGATATTGCCAAAGAAGACTATATTGGTGGATACTGTTTGTGGGGATACGATTTGACAGCTGATCAAGGCAGTGAAGAAGGACAGCTTCATCCTATAAAAACTGGAAGTCTTCGAATTGAACTTCAGTTCGCTCAAGCTCTAGCAGCAGTTATCAACGTTATTGTCTTTGCTGAATTTGACAATCAGATTGAAATCAACAGTTTGAGAGAAATCATCACAGATTACTAATCTTGTAATCAACAGAAAAAACAGTCCTTTTCAGGACTCTGAACAGATCTCTTATTCATTACCCCTGAACAAAAAGACAGCTTTCACAAAAAACAGTCCTTTTCAGGGCTAAGGAGTATATATATATCAAAAACAGTCCTTTTCAGGACTAAAGAGCATATATAGAAAAACAATGCTGGGTCTTAGATTTGCTATATCACTGAGAGAAGAAGCAGAAAAAGTGAAATATTCTACTTCAAAGTGCATCTCTACTCGGAAAAATGACATTCACAATAGCTTCGAAAAACATATGATTGAAGAATTACAAAATCTTATTGCCAGTGAAGTTCGCAACCAGTGTTACGGATGTCAAGTGGATCACCCGAGTCAAATACAGCACGATCTGTGTTTATTCAAGAACTGACAAGAACATACGGATATGTTCATAGAAAAAGCTATGATGGAATTAAATCCATACAAAATCATGGAAAAATGGTATCCTGAATTAATGGAAATGAAACTCGATGAAAGTGGATATGTGGAAGCCTACAGATTGTGGAAGGATATAAAACAAAACATTTTATCTGAATTTGTGGATTCGTCTTGGTTACATTACTGGTGTAACAAAGTAAAACAATCCTGGGAAGAAAGTGACTAAGAAAAAACGTGATGTATACTTCTGAAATTCAATATATATTGGATCATGGAATATGGATAAAAAAATCTACAGGCAAAAGTGTGTGCAAAAGACCAGTTACCTCGACAAAAACCCAATCATGTGAAAGCTTATATTGTGAATACAGAGAGATCAAATATGCCAGGAGAACACTGGGTGGCAGTGATATTCAACAATAGTAGCGATGTACTATACTTTGATTCCTACGGACTACCACCACTTGAGCCTGGAATCATAAACTTTTTAGACAATCATTCTTTATCGTGGAGATACATTCGTCAAACTCTTCAGAGTCTACAGGGGAAAGTTTGCGGATTTTATTGTATCTTCGCATTGGATGCTGCTGCTAGAGAATACAATATACAGAAATATCTTCAACAAAAATTCCTCTCAACGGAACATCACCGAAACGATCGAGCTGTATCATCATGGTTTTATCATCACTACGGAAATCTATACAACAAACTCTCAGAGATTTCCCACAAACAGTGAAAAAAACACATTAAAAACATTTTCAATGTTCTTATTGTTAACAGTTCTTTATTTATGTGTCTTGTTGTAAATATGTTCATTGTTCAGTTCTGTTCAAATAAAAGTTCTACTGTTTAAAAACAACGGAGTTTTTCATTCTTTTTTCCCAAGGTTACCTCTTAATTCTGAGTCAAAGTAGGTCAATCCTAGTTCTGACGAGAGGATTGACCTACTTTGACACAGAATTAACGTTGTCCAATCGATTCGTTCGTTATATCATTACACATTTTGATTGGTCACCGTTAATTCTGAGCCAAAGTAGGTCAATCCTCCCACCAGCTTATAAAAGCCAACGATATTTTCCAAATAATGAATCATTTGTCTCTCAGCTCTCGAGTAGTACGGATAAGCGCTAACGGAGAAAATGGATTTCAACTTGGACGGAATTAACTTGGATGGTTTCGACACAGATGAATTCCTACCGAAAGAAAACAATGGGGATATTCTATCGACAGCAATGAATTCAACACTCATCAATCCATCGACAGCGATGAATTCAACACTCACCAACCCAACGACGGTAATGGATAGCATTTTTGAAGAAGTAAGACAGTTGAATTCAAAACAAGATTCTATATTGACTCAGCTTTTAGAAGAACTGAAGACTTTCAACAAACAAATGGAGGAAAAAAAGACTTTGAACGCAGACACCGAACAACTGAGCAAAAACATTGAGACATTATGCCAACAGAGAAAGCGTATTTCAGTTGTTGCTGTGAAGCTTCCAGTGGAGAATGACTTTGATAAAAGCAGTCTTCATAAACTAGCAGACTCAATCGTGACTGTTGTAAGGGAAGAAAAACAATCAAAGGAAAATCAACAGCCAAAAAACAGTATGCTGCAAACATTGTGGGTGTAAAATCATTCCAAAAGACCAGTAGACTTGGTAGATAAATCAATACTCAAAAACAGCCCTTTTCAGGGCTACTCAACACTACGAAAAGATCTTTCTTTTCAAATTTGTCAATTTTCAGTCAAAAGACTTAACTCAAAAAAGCCTAAGGGCAACCATTCCCCTAGCCTCAGCCTGGTACAGCGAGATCAAGATCAAACTGTATTCCATATCAATCCTAAAGTCCATTAAAGCCCAAGTAGTGGTTAAAAGTAAACAATAAAGCAGTCTAAGTACAACACAATCCCATTGATCTCTACTCTGATGCGTGGTAAGGATTACAGATCGGGTTGTCTTCCATATCAAATCAATGAAAAAAGTCCAAGTCAAGCCCTGATCTTTTTTTTTTTTTTTTGCCCTAACCCCACTTAAAGCCCAAGTAGTGGTTAAAAGTAAACAATAAAGCAGTCTATGTACAACACAATCCTATTGATCTCTACTATGATGCGTGGTAAGGATTAAAGATCAGGTTGTCTTCCATATCAAATCAATGAAAAAAGTCCAAGTCAAGCCCTGATCTTTTTTTTTGCCCTAACCCCACTTAAAGCCCCAAGTAGTGGTTAAAAGTAAACAATAAAGCAGTCTAAGTACAACACAGTCCCATTGATCTCTACTCTGACGTGTGGTAAGGACTAAAGATCAGGTTGTCTTCTATATCAAATCAATGAAAAGAAGTCTAAGTCAAACCCTGATCTTTTTTTTGCCCTAACCCCACTTAAAGCCCAAGTAGTGGTTAAAAGTAAACAATAAAGCAGTCCTAACCCTATTCCATATCACGGTGTCAATCAACAGCTGACTAAACTACAAACTATGTGACAATCCTTCTTAGCGTAGCGAACCTATATAGTCTTACTGTAGCAAAATGGGTACAACCCCACTCAGGGTAAGCAGAATAGGGACTCAGGGGAAGTCAGATAGGGACTGTCCAATCTCTGCAACAGCTCACAAGGGGACCGAGTAAGCGATAAAATCCGAGAATCCGCATGAAAATGTTACTATAAATAGAATATTTATTTGCAATAAAAGGCTAGCTATCGGCCAAAAATGACATATTTTTCTCCAAAAGTGCCCCATTCTGCTACCCCGGGGCCCCATTTACTGTCAGGGTAGCAGAATGGGGCACTCAGGGGTAGTCACATGGGCAAAATCGCCTATTTTGCCCTATGTGACTACCCTTTACTACTGTCGTCTTTGTGATTTTACGGACTTCTGTTCATTTTGTTACGGGAGACCACTCCTTCATGCACGGTTTCGTCCCGATTTAAATACAATATCTAACTACTGCGTTAGGGAGATATCTCTTTGGCTCAGTGGTTATAGTATTGGTCTTTTAAACCTCAAAAAACGAGGTTATTTGTCCGCCATGGGTTCGAATCCGCTAGATGCGGTTTGTTCTGCCATGTATTTGTTCATCTGTTTCTCTGTTACGGACTTTGTTCGTAAGATGGGGGCTCGTCCGGGATTGGCCATTGAGCCATTATTGTCTAAATAATAGACTTACTGCCTAATAAGGCTTTGAATCATCAATAAATGATGACTTTAAGAGGGGGTGTGTTACGGGAGACCACTCCTTCATGCATGGCTTCGTCCCGATTTAAATACAATACCTAACAACTGCGTTAGGGAGATATCTCTTTAGCTCAGTGGTTATGGTATTGGCCTTTCGTTCGGGAGTTCTAAGTTCGAATCCTGCCCGGTCCCTTTATTTCTGCCATGCATTTGTTCATTTGTTTCTTTGTTACGGACTTTGTTCGTAAGATGGGGGTTCGTCCGGGATTGGCCATTGAGCAATTAATCACTTTTGTTGTCCAAAAACGGACATTTGTTGTCTAAATAATAGACTTACTGCCTAATAAGGCTTTGAATCATCAATAAATGAAGACTTTAAGAGGGGGTGTGTTAGGGGAGACCACCCCTTCATGCATGGCTACATCCCGATTTAAATAAAATACCTAACTACTGCGTTAGGGAGATATCTCTTTAGCTCAGTGGTTAAGGTATTGGTCTTTTAAACCTCGAAAAACGAGGATATTTGCTCGTCATGGGTTCGAATCCCGCCAGAGGCGGTTTGTATCTCAGCTATGCATTTGTTGCGGACTATCATGTTCGCAAGAATTTCCAGTCTTGTCAAAATTTACTAATAAAGCTACAACTGTTAATAATTCGAATTTCTACTGCAATGTTGTGAAGTCAAAAACTACCGAGCTCATCCAAATGGTGAATTTTCTATTTATAGATATCGAGAAACGGATAGAACTTTCACGATAATTTTATCTCGAATGTCAGTTTCGTGCACGACTGAGAAGTTCTGAGTTAAAAAATTAAGTTTGTTGTGATGTTTTTTTCAGGAAACTTTTTACTATCTCGATAAAATTTCCAGGAAACTTTAAGTTATCGCGATAGTTTTCTAAAATTATCGTGATAACTATCTCGTACCTCGTGGCAGAAATATGCCACCATAGTTCATTATTTCAAAAGTTATTGAAAGTTAAAGTAGGTGCAGTCATATACACTGGCTATATTACTGAATGTACAATGAACCAAAAGGCAAACCTTAAAAGTCGCGTTAGTCTTCAGCGTCACAAATATAAAATTTAGTGAATTATGTCAGATACATGGGGCTTCTGCGATATTAAAACAGTCGGTTATCAGATGATATTAAAAATCTAAAGATGGTAGAACTTACTTAGAAGATGCCCCGCGTCCTCGTCAACCGAAAACTGCCGCTTCCAAAGAAAATTCTGTTGCTGTGACAGATTTAAATAAGCAGGATGCCAGGCTTACAGTAAAAGAAATAGCTAACAGAGTTGGCTTATCATCGGGGTCAGTTCATAAGATTTTGACCCAGAACTTAAAACTTCGTAAGATTTGCCCTCGATGGGTCCCCCACCTCTTGAAAGATGAACAAAAGGCTAATCTTGTAAAAATGGCCAAAATTCCTCTTAAAAAGTACAAAAATGTACGAAAAGTTTAACAAGAACAGTGTTCTTTAAAAAGTGAAGAAACATTATGACACACGGAGACCAAGAGCCGGATTAAGGGGCCTGTGCCTTATTCATGACAATGCAGCTGCTCATAACTTGCAATTGTTCAGAATTTCCTGGAAACGGAAAGGGTGGTACAGCTTCCCCATCCACCCTATTCTCCCGACCTCAGCCCATGTGACTTTTTTCTCTTTCCTTTATTGAAGAAAACTCTCTCTGGACGTTGATATGGCTACAAAAGTGCCTTGGGAAATGTCATTTTTCCGTGTCTGCTGGGTATTCCCAGAAAAACCTATTTTGCAATCTTCACAGACTGGATTTCCTGACTTGAAAAATGTATTTCTGTCAAGGGAGAATATTTTGAAGGGATGAAATGAACGAAATATATGAATTTAATGTAATGTGTATGACTCGTTCACTTCTTGAATTAGGACTTAAAAATGCAAATATATGTTGGTATTAAAAACTGCACTACTGTTGAATTACAATCTTTTCATTACACCTTGAAAATGTAACTTCAATTTGAAATTACAAGGTTATGGGTGTTATTTACCGAGATATTTCCATATTGCACCGAAAAACATATAAATTATATTGTTATGTACTTGTGTGCGATGTTGTGCACTTGTTGATACATTGTCTTTACTCTAAAGATACATCTTTACTCGTTTTCATCCAGTTTTTTAACCAATTTTATTTTTATCTTATGAAACTATATAATCATTCTTGTATCTTTGTGCCAAATGTTGCCCCTGACGGTTGCAAGGTTGCACAGATTACGACAGACAGAAATGCATTTCATTCTCTGGAGCCTATCCCTAGACATTACAACCACAATTTCCGGTTTAAATCGAAGACAAATCCCTGGCGTTTGTTTATCCCATATACCTTATATCGATTTTTTATCTACGTTTACACAGCTAATTTGTACACACTGTAGAGTTTTAAAAGCGTTTGTTTACTCATTTGCTGTAAAATTTTAGACTTTTACCTAAATTGAAAACATTTGCACATGATGAATTCAGTGTGGCTCAAATGATGGGATTTTTGCTTTGAAAGGGTAGAAATCATTGTAGGAAAATGAGAACAAAGTTGATCAATGACATTTACTTATTTTCCCACAATGTTTTCTAAAGGTTTTCTCCTCGAGTTGTTAAATCACAAGACTGGTTGGTACAGTGTAAATTGAAATGTGTGTGTGCCCTTTTTAGACCAGTCAACCTAGCCGAAAACAGCACCAAACTTGGAACTGATTGCAAAAGAAATGATTTTGTCATTTTCCTTTCATGTGATATCTCAATAACCACAAGAAAAAAGTTGCAGGCTGAACTATGAGGGGAAGTTGTCAAAAAATGTCCTGGAATAGGTCCACCATAAATTTCACGTCATCATCTAGTTTTTCAACAAAATGCCATTTTATGCAAGGTAGTCAATGGAAAATGGTGGTTCGTCACTTAATTTGTAAAACTGGTATCGCAGGAAAGATCGTAATCTCAATATCTTTTGTTTTCAGATTAAAACAAGAAAACAAACAGAATTTAATTGTTGCCATACCGTATTAATTTATCCAACCCACTTAGCCTATGATGCATTTTTCATTTTTTTTTTTTTTTTTTGTAAATTAATGAATTGCAACACATTAAATACATTTAATAAACGAATGTTTGAAACAAAACCTTTATGTGGCAAAACATCATCATCTTGTGCATATACAATGCAAATGCAGATCCAGGGCAAGGGGAGCGGGGCCTATAGATATAAATAGTACACATATAGATCTGAGTCTTTGTCATAGCCCAAGTACATTACTTGCTCTGTAATATAAATTATTGCAAGAAAACAATCAAATTTAGAATTCTTACAGTACTAAAGTTGCCAATATCGCAACATTTCCCCTTGTAATTATTTCTTTTAATTTCACTTTTTAACCCTTTATGAGCAATCCCATGTTTTACGTCTCTGACATACATGCGTTTTGAAAATTTTTGGGAAAAAGCGAAATCTCTCATGACGAGCAAGTTGTCTTATATCCATATTATTTTCTCCAATAAAAACCCGTATAAATGTACCACGTTTACTTTTTCATCTGCAGGAGCTTTGAATTTAGAAGAGTCCACAATTATGCAATATGTTGACAGTTTCAGCGTCTTTGGTCTGGTACAAAGCTTAAATTAGCAATAAAACTTTTAGCAGTTTCATTTCAGGTACGACGCTGTCAATAATCGAAATCAAGCTCTGAAAACCCTACGAAACTCAAATTCTCGTCCAATAAGTTTCTTAGTTTCTTCTTCTCAAACAGGATGTTTATACGATTAATTCCTCAAATTTTCTGGGCTTCATGTGACTGATAGAGACTGATTTGGGAGA
Organism: Hippopus hippopus; assembly: GCA_946811185.2. Taxonomy (NCBI): domain Eukaryota; kingdom Metazoa; phylum Mollusca; class Bivalvia; order Cardiida; family Cardiidae; genus Hippopus; species Hippopus hippopus. Next base: position 10,630,527 of record OX328098.1, on the reverse strand, counting down.
GCGGCCCATCCAGTTTATCGTTGATTTCGGTTAAAAAGGTTTCATTCTAGGGCTGTATCATTTCTGCATGATGCCTGCATATTTAACTTTCAGCATTGCCTAATACAAACGGTTCAACACAGTTGTAACAAGTTTAAACTTTGTTCCCTTATGACAGAAATTTGGGTAAGAAATAAAAATTTTGATACTTAGCCCTTTACCACACAATCCGACGTTTTAACAACCCTTACGGAGAAGGTTTTCAAAAGAAATTATGGGAAAAAGAGAAAATGTTGATAAACAGCAATTCCTCCTTTTCAGACAATGGTTTCTGTCCTTTCACTCACAAACTCTGACATTTGAGCCACATTTAATTTGTGGTGTGCAAGTGCTTAAAAGTTGGACAAATCCAATTTTCTCGTCCAGGGTAAAGGATTAAATTACTATTTGTAATTGATTTTTAATCTTTCTCTCCTCCCATTAGACTTTGGACCATCTACAGCTGACAACAGTTGTAAACGTTGAGGAAAAGAGTGAAATTGCCAGTAACGGGCCATTCCCATTTCTCCTGTATTTTATATTCTTAAAATCCTTATTGCAAAGTCTAATTTTTCATTTGGAGATTCCCTCAAGTTTGGTCGAGTATTAGATATTACCAGGGAATAGCTTTACAAATACAAAGAAACTAATCAAAATCACATGATTAACATTGAGTATGGCCACACCATGCATTTATCAAACCTTGCCTGCTTCGTCTCACTGACAACACTGAAAGGTTGTTCAATGATCTAGAATGTAGTTCAATTCCACCAGAAAGGCTATGCAAAGTTCTGGAGGAGTCGTTGGGGTTTAACACTGGTATACACACATTATTTTCGAGGCATCCAACACATGCTAACTAAGTGCCTGCGCCCTGTCAAGCAATTTAATATTGTTCTGATAATTGTGAAAACAGCTGTTTGTGCAGCACTACTATCATACTGCAATCTATTGTATGCTCGTCTAAAATTTGACCTAAAAAACAAAACGCCAAACTTCTTTGATGAGGGCATTATTATTAAAATTAACTTTCATTTTAAAAAATACGACTTGTGTTTTCATTAACTGGGTTATGCCTGCCCATACATGAACTGATCAACCATCCTTTTGGTCATGCTCGATCATGCAAGCATCACTAAAATGCTCATTCTTCCAACGCCAAACTCTAGTACCATAACGCATCTCATTTAGATAATGGAATCCTAGATTCATTCGAGAACAGAAAACAGTTCATTTGAAGCCTGTTAAAATGAAGGTGTCTTCTTGGCTATGGTAATCTTTTATCCTCCGTTCCGTAAGTCACACTGCTTTACATGGACGTCTAGCAAAGCCTTGTGCAGCAATAATCCACTTAAGGATTACGACCCCTAACTCATCGGTAAACATCGACGTTTTCCAATCTCGGCAGCTTTCGTCTCTTAATATGAGAGTAAGGGGTCGTAGACTCACTGACTCATCGGTAAATATCGTGTAACATTGACGTTTTCCTAAAGGCTATTCGGCCTGTCTCGGCAGCTTCCGTCTTTTACTATGATAGATAGGGGCCGTAGACCTTAAAAAAAACAGTGCTCTTCTTGAGGAAATGGAGAACATCCCATAGCAAGGACTACCTTCACAATTTTGTTAATGAGACAAAGCTGGCAAGTTTTGATCAATGCAAGGAGTGGCCATACTCGATTTAATCTTGTGACTTTTTGATTTTCTGTAGGGAACTTTTTGTATCATTTTCCATTTGAAAGGCTTTAAGCAACCTAATGAAACTGTGAATCACTAAATGGAAATGGAATAACAGTGAATTACATACATGTTAAAAGGGTAAATTTGATCAAAACTTCTTATTTTCCGGCTAATTTTTATAAATTACAAGTGTTGCGTTTTTAATGTATTGGGTGTATACAGTAGAGAAACAAACACATCCTCAGGTCATATGATTTTCAGAATCTTCTCAAAAAATACCTGTCAACAGATTAATTAAAACATAAATTAGCTTTGAAATGAGTAAGGCCTATTTTTTTTTTTTTTTTTTGAAAGTATCTGCTTTTTCATTGACAAAATTTCATTGAATTTATTTTGATAAAATTAAAGTCGATATTTTGCTTTATTCTCATATCTTTAGCATATCTTTTGCCCCAGTTTTTAGGCTGAAAAAAAAATCTTACAGTTTTCATTCATTGATTCTCCTGTTGGTAAATGATTTGCCAGTAAATTCCTCTTTTGAATGATATTAGCCATTTTTCTCAAAATAAAGGGGGAAACACTACATTTGTCGTAAAAATCACCTTATAATCTAAATCTGTTGATTATCATAAGTTGTGTACATGTAGCATCTTGTTTTGTGTTTCATGTTCACAGGGAATGCTTAAAGATAAATTTTATAATTCTGTTAAGAAAACAAGCATGCCTTCGTTCTACACGTAACTGTATAGTAATTATGTCTAAACAGCTCTCAGCACTAACATTAGGCCATCTGTGTTTCATTGCTTAAAGGTTGGATTTTTAATCAAGAGGACCTTGAATGGAATCCTACTGGCGTCATTGGTCACGTGGTCCAAGTGTCTTTTCGATAGGCAGCTTAGCACTGGTGAAACCAATGGACTACATGATTAAGCTAAGTTTGCTGTGATATGAGTGAAACATTGGTGAAAACCAGTAAAGCCAGCTAAATTAACAAACAATGAATAAAAGTTTAAACGGGCTTCTACTTCTGTTGTAAAATTGATATGAATTAGACTACCATTCATCTTGTTGTTATGAGTACTCTACGTGGGTTTCAAATTAATTCATTCACTCAGTCTATTTTCAGCTTAAATACTATTCAACTATTTGAATGAGACGAATCAAGTACGAATATATTAAAAAGAATGTGTGAACATAATACATTTAAAAAGAAATCCTGAAATAATAATAATAATAATAATTACACAATAAAAGAAATTATATCGGGTAATTGATACTGATGAGGTGGAATTCACGCACTACTGTGCTTCCGTACTTTTTTTTGCAACCATTGCTCGTGGTGAAGTCATCAAATTTTATCAACATCTTTAGATTTCTTCCACACTTAGCACGCACACAACAGATAGCTCGGAAACTCATTCTGTTATCTTGTAAACGATATTTCGGCGATCTATAAAGCTGATATACTATTATATGAACACAGAAGTGGGTATGTTATGATCTGACACTCGTCAGATGATCATCGATGATTTTGGAATAGTGGTCGCTCAAACTGAAGTCTACTTTCGAATTTAAATACCCATCTGTAATAAAAGATATCGGTTAGTGAAAGCAAAATACCTTTAGAGTAATCGTCGAAGTTTCGTTGATACATCGGTAGTTTAAATTTCTTTTTCGATGTACGTTTTGCTGGTCGTCATCCTCTGTGTTTACATTTAACTCGCAGAATGGCGCGTGATAACTTTGACGTAGGTTGGATAGTATTGAATACGGCGGCTATTCGGGCCATCATCTTGCACGTATATTTTTCCCGAAATTTGCAAATTTAAATTATAAATATCTCTTTTCGGGCGATGACTTTTCAGTGCAACTTTTTCTTGAGATTATTATGTTCATTTTCTTTCGTGGAATGTAAAAATAAAAACTTTTGCAGTTAGTTCCAACCCATCTGTCAGGTTGACTGGACTATTTTTCTCATACAAGATTGTAAGTATGCAGTACATAGATGTATGAAGCCTTATCCTGTTAAATTAGTGAAATGAAACTTTCAAGCCGATAGTTAAAACCACGATTTTTCTATTTGAAATGTAGGGGGGGGGGCGCAAATATTTCCTAACCGGACAGTGTAGATCTAAGATCAGACTGCACGTTTTGTGCAGTCTGATCTTAATCTGTACTGTCCGAAAAAGGTCCTTGAGTCGCGCTTAGCAGCTTAAGGCTTAAGAACTTATTATAGCCAATTACCAAGCATCTCAACAACTATTTACCATTACAAGTGACAAACAGGTGACTTTTTTTTTTTTTACTTACAGGAAAATCAGAAGTAGCGATACATTCCTTTAAACTGAACAAGCATTTGCTCTTAGCTCGGAGTTCTCTTCTTTTTTTTTTCAATTCTTTGACCCCAGTTATCACGACATTCGAATCCAGGAGATCTGCCTGTTGCGGTAGTGTTATAGCAGCACGGTTTTGATATATGGCCTGCAAGACGCGAAAAGGGGTATTCGGACATTCACGTAAAGTGTCATCTCGGATCAGCCTGCGCAGTCCGCGCAGGCTAATCCAAGACGGCACTTTACGACAAGTTCAGATTTTGCGCAGGCTGATCCGAAACAACACTTTACGCAAATGTCCGAATACCCCTTTTCGCGTGTTGAGGGCCATTTTGTAATACGATTAAAATGGAAATGCCTTTGTTGGCACAAATATTCCCTGCATCTCATAGAAAAAACTGATGTAAATTCATGAAATATTTGAAATTTGTTTTTAAGTCTCAATAAAACCGCAATAAATGTATTTGGTATGTTAGCTATGTTAGATGTTATAAATTAAACTGATGAATTATGTACTTAGTCATAAAGATAAAAGTTATTTCAATTTTGAATTACAAAAAAAATAACTGCCCGAGAAGTTCCATCGCATCAAAATCAGATGGTTACTTTAAACATATCATTTGTAATCATAAATAAGATGGATTGGGAGGAAAGCTAACTAAAAGTTGTAAAATGTCCCTCTTCAGAGTACAAATGGTCCATACAATAGATCTCAAAATACAACAAAGACATGTATAATTGACACACACACAAGCGCGCACACGCACGCACGAACACACACCCAGACAGTCTTTCACTATAGCGTAGAGTGGGGGGGGGGGGGGGGGGAGAGAGAGAGAAGGAGGTTTTATGAACTATTTAATCAAATTTTTTACTTTCCCTTATGTAAAAATAAACTAAAATAATGAAAACTAAAGTAATAAAGAGAAAAAATAAAAAATAGAGTGAAATAATTCCTTGTTATCCCAATTGCGCTTATACATTCCTTTCCAGCTTAGCATGAATGATTTGGAACCGTCTTTTACCAACAAAAAAATAATTTATTCGGGATTGGTTTATCAATTTTCAAATAAGTCTTAAAACTGGAAATCAGCTTTAAATTTCTAATATCTTGTGGAATTGAATACCATTCATCAAGGACAGATGGAAGAAATGAGTTTTTGTATACGTTTGTCCTGCAAATCAGATGGTTATGTTTGGAGTTCGGAATAATAACGATATTTAAGAAGCTGGTGAAAAGCACCCTTGTAGTTACACTAGACTTCATTCTTCCCAAGACAGTGACTACTTTTTCGAACCAGTTATGCCAAAACATTGTAGAAAAACTCATACCCTATTCAGGGATTATTTTAACTCTTTCACTGCCAATGTTACCCTGGACAGCTTTTGGGGACGGCGTAGATCAAGATCAGACTGCACAAAACGTGCAGTCTGCTCTTGGATCTACACCGTCCGCAACCTCATGTTAATCTTTGCCAAGAGTCGGCTTCAATCACAACGAAATAATACTTTTAGACCTCCAGAAAATTCAGGGAAAGAGTCAAACACACTTTTATGCCATCTAGAGCACTCTATAACCTACATGTGAACATAAGCGATACATGAATACAACAAAAATTTAGAGTACATAGAATAGTAAATGTACATTGGCCTGGCAACAAGTTCTCACAACTTAGTTTCGGCCATTCCCCTTCTTCAGTTACAGGTTTGAGAAATAATAGTCCTTTATGAGAAGTGACAGTCTTATTCAAACCTTTACCAAAGAATACCTGGTATCCAGCAATTTCTCCTTTTCCAAAAATGTTTTCTACCCAATCAATGACTGAAACCATCATTTGAGCTGATTTAAATTGTTGACAGCAAATTCGTTCCATTGGGTCCGGTCCAAAATTTTGTCGTTTGACTAAGAGTTAAGAAATAACAGTCTTACTTGAGAAATGACAGTCTTGTATGAGAAACAACAGTCTCATATGAAAAATATAGAGTTTTCAACTTGCACAAATTTAGAATAATCCAAAATTTAGGTGAATATTAGATTCAAACAAGATACCATGATCTTAATTTCTTCCTTTCAACTTTGAAATAAAGTAACATTACGGAAAACTGCTACTTTACATATTTCTGGGTACGATCTGAAATTTTCAAAAAAGATAGGAGGTATTATACATACAGGCATGCTACAGGCGCACTCGGCTCATGCTGTGCAAGTGGTACGTAAAACAAGAATTTTGTTGGATTTCATATAGCCAATTACCAAGCATTTTAAACCTTTTTCTTTGAGCTACAACTGACGACAGGTGGTCTATTTCATTAAAATAAAAAAAGAAACACTTCTTCGTGTGTTATTCCTGGACCATTTAAGTAGTATCCCCTCAAAAATGTGAATACTTTCAAAGGTTGACCTCGATTATCAGGGGGTTCAAATCCAGAACATTTGAGTCGACTGCACGATCACACGAATGAAATTGGTTAAGTAGACACAAATCTTGTGAACACTTTGATTAAATATTGGTAGAAATGGTACTTTTCAGATAGACTTTCATGCATTTTAGCAGTTTTATTCTTACATCGCCGATGGCGACCTCAGCAACTTTTCTGCAGGGTAAAGATCAAGATCAAGCTGCATAGAACGCGCAGTCTGATCTAGGATCTACGTCGTCCTCAACCTGATGCTTACTTATATTTCTTTACCAAAGAATCCCTAGTTTTAACGACGCTTAGAAAGAAGTATATTAAAAATATTTTGGGAAAAGGAGAAAACGCTGGTAACCAGCACATCTTCTTATCCCACGTTTTCTGCACTTTTGCAGATAAATTGCATGCTTTATCTTACTGTTACTTTGAAAGACAAATACTTTCAATTTAAACACATCTTGCTTCGTTTGGTAAAGAGTGAAATAAAATATTCTTCAATCGCAAATGATATCCGCTGTTAGCAGTCGGCATACATCGGGTGACCCGGTGATCAAGTTCCTCAGCTGTATCTGGTAGCTTGATATGCATCTACACGGTACATTTCTTTGCCAGAAATACGCTGGTTTACCGTTCTGAAAATTGTAAGGCTCCTCATATAAAAAAAAATCTTGAGTCTCTAACTATGCATACATTTCAGTTGACAAACAGTTCGTACATTTATTTTTTAATGTGGTTTATCAATTCCGATTGAAATTTTCACCGACAGCTAGATAGATGTGAATAACTTCATCGAGGCTGTCTATGTCGTTGCTAAACGACTTACAGTGGCGCCGCCATGTATAAGATCACGTGATTGGCAGTTCAAATGGAAACGACCGTTATACAGACGAGGTCAGATGTAGGTACGGAATCGGCTGAGTTGTGACGAGTGCTGCTACTACATCTCAAAAGAAAAATTCAAGTAGTTTAAGTATTGGTAAGAGAATCAAGGAACATAAATAAATAGTGGCGTCAAACAATGCAGACCAAAGTCAGATTGCAAGGATGTGCAGACTAATCCTTGTCTGCATCCGTTCACAAAAATACGTAAACAAAGTTACATTGTGTAGGTTAGCCATTGCCTAGACGATGTCAAAAATTACGTCCCTCGTTACCTTTATTTTATATGATTATTATGACATGCGAATATTCCATATAGTTATATAGCAATAAAACTATTTTGGACAACCGAGAAGCCAACAGCTAGCCTCAGGGCCATTCTAACATAGAAATAAATCTAATTCTTTGCTCAACTGCCTATATATATTCCTGGTAAAAGTTACAAAATAAAAAAAAAAAAAATGAAAAAGAAAATTGATAAAATTGGTTCCCACCATGTCCTGAAAACACATAAGGAAGGCGGCGTTTCCCCTTGTTTTATGCAGTTACCTTTTCTTTCCGCGGTATTTTGAACTCTTAGGCTGCTAAGCGCGACTCACTGATCTTTTGCGGACATTGTAGATCAAGATCAGAACGTGCAGTCTGATCTTTGATCTACACTGTCCAACAAAGAGATATTTGTCTGCAAAAAATAAGTTTGAAATAGCATAATTCAGGTTTTTCCTATCGGCTTGAAAGTTTCCTGTCATTTATTTGGCAGGATAAGGGTGAAAGCATTGAACTGCAGGGACCTAGACTGTTGTACATGAACGGTGGTTGGTTGACGAACGTTTGGGGACATCTGACAGTTTAATTGAATTTATGACAAATGATTGATTTGTGTATTGTTTGCTGTCCTTACGAATTTAATACCTCTGTTTGATGTAAGTCCTTATCTAGTGAAGGGGAAACAGTTTTCGAAAAGAACATTAATTACTGTTGACAAATTCACTGAAACGTTATTTTCAACAGAATGGATTTCAAACATACCTGTTTGCTTCAACAAAAGAGTTGATCTTCCTAAAGCACCGGAGTGTCATTCTGCTTCAGCAACAGAAACATTTGAACGACATTTTGCGAATAGGGGGTTTAATGTATCAGCAAAAAGTAATGTTTAATACATCTGCAAAAGGTATCGACCCAGCTCAGCTTGCGCACTCTGCGCAAGCTGACCTGCGTCGAACTTTTCGCTATTGGTCAATTTTCTGCCTGTCATTAGACGATTCTATCCAAAGATTCAGTCAATTGTGAGACAAAATAGATTTTACGGATCCAGAATTATATGATGACTTGCTTGGTATAATGCATCGCGGAGATTCATAAAGCCCCCACCCCCATTTTTTTTTTTTTTTTTTAAGCACAGCTCCTTTAGTTTGATCCATATACACTGCAACCTGTACTTACATGTAAGTCAACAAGGTGTTCATCACATCTAAGATAGGCCTAGATATTGTCGTTCAAAGCTTTATTTTGTCAGAATATCTGGTAAAAATAGGGCAAATTTACACTGAGGCCTTTCCACAAGAACCTTGAATTACCCAGTGTTTTTTTTTTACGCTATTTAGGGGATGTTATTGAATTCAACTTGTAGATTCTTAAACATAGTATTGTTTTGAGACTGTTTTTCTGGCAAAAATATATTGATTGCCTCTTCGTCATAATTTATGAAACAGATTATTATTTGACTTTTATTTATTTATTTTATTTATTCTATTTCATTTCTTTTATTTTATTTATTTGTATAGCCAGGAAACACTTGGGTGCGTCACTGACCGCCATGATATGACCTAAGCTGTTAAAATGGCGTTAAACTCCAATACAAACCAAACCAAACCAAATTATTTGTATATTTATTTATTTTATTTATTTATTTATTTATTTATTCGTTTATTTTTATTTCTTTATTTATTTGCGAAAACACGTGAAAACCACAAGACGACTAGTGTCGAAGACTGCCTTTCATTCCTACAGAAACACTGGTACAGTTCGTTAGCCGTCAACCATTTCTAGCATTGTGGCTTTAATGCTCAGAATGTGGATGTCTTGAGTTCACTACTTGCATAGTATGCTACAGATATGACATGCAACACGCGAAAAAGGGCATTCGGACATTTGCGTAAAATGTCGTCTCGGATCAGACTGCGCAGTCCGCAAAACATAAAATTACATAAAAACGGAAAGTATCGTCTCGGATCAGCCTGCGCAGTCCGCGCAGGCTAATCCGAAACGACACTTTCCGTTCTTATGTAATTTTCTGTTTTGTGCAAGTCTACTGTAGGACAAAATCTAATGTAGTCGTATAGTGCCGTCTCGGATCAGCCTGCGCGGACTGCGCAGGCTGATCCGAGACGACATTTTACGCAAATGTCCGAATGCCCCTTTTTGCGTGTTGCAGACCATATAGTACCCATCAATACCAAATCAGCAAACTAAACCTCAAATGCTTGTCAGTGAATATGAGCCATGCTATGGCAGAAAGAGATTTTATACATACATATCTGTGATGTATCGTACTAAGCAGGTCTTTATATAATTACGGATTAAAAAAAAAATTGTCTAACAACAGATCGAATCACGAGGTAGACCGGTACTTTATACGCAGAAAATTTACCATAAGCAAAAAATGCGGAGGCTAACCGGGGCAAATACTTTTTGCAAATTCATTAAACCCCTTTTCACAAAGTATGGCTTATATGTTTTTGTAATGTATTTCCTCTTTGTAGCATTAATACTGGTAAATATCATGGCTAAAACTTCCAATCAGATTTTCTTTAATAAGATTTTGAAAAAAGAACCGACTGCACTCTTGGTTTTGATTGAATTGTGTATTTTGCTGCTTTTGAACAGAAATAAAGTGATATCATGGCAACAATTCACATTTTCATGTAGCTGTTTTATTTGTAGTATACGTCGTATGGCTGCAATGCATTTCCAAACGGACACCCTCTGAACAGTTCGAAAACCTTTGGGGTAAGACGCAAACGCTATAAACACAAGGTCAGGGAACCCTCTCCTACGCTATAAAAATGTTACCGACTCACGATTTTGAACAAAAAGTCTTTGAGGTCAAAAAATAAAGCCACATATTTCCCTGTAGTATGCAAAAAATATGGTCATGAATTATGCATGTAACCCTTGACCGTTAACCCTACCGCTAACGAATATGAATATATGAATAAAAAATAAAGCAAAAAGAGCCGGGAGTGTTCTTTTTTTTTTAGCTGATAATGTAAATGACATCGTGGAAAAATAAAAAATATTCTTGTTACAAGCATTTACTCCTTTTCTAACAATATTATGGGGAAAAAATGTGTGTCGCAGGGTTGTAAAACGTCGCTATGTATGGTAATACAGTGCTGTAGGTTTTTTTTTCGAATCCAAATTTCCTTGTCCAACTTGTCAAAAAGGAAATACAATATCATGTTATAACACAACTACAATTAATATCAAAAAGAATGAATTTAAAAATACTTTATCGCACTGGTTTGAAAAGAGCAAAAAGATTTTATTTTGCTTTGTTCATGTATAACTTCTTGAAACAAATTTGCGGTAGACAACTTCTTGGAACATCGTTGTGGAAAATGGATAATCACAATGCAATAAGGCTGATTACCAGCATTTCCTTCTTTTTCCCCGATTTTTTTTTTAATGAATCTAATGCAGGGCGTAACTCTCGTTTTAAACCTGTGAGAAGAGTTCACTTTTTACCACACAATCCCGAGTTTTAACGATCCTGAAAAAAGTGTGCTTATAAAAAACTATGGGGTAAGGAAAAAATGCTGGTAACCAACATTTTCTCCTTTTCCCTAAATATTTTCTGTCCCGTCGATTTCAAATTCCATCATTTGAACCACATTTGTTGTCTGCAAATGCTTATAATTTGGTCCAGTCTAAAACTTCGTCGTCTGGTAAAGAGTGCACCCTTAGGCTGCTAACTCAATCACCTTTTGCAGACAATGTAGTCAAGATCAGACTGCACAGAACGTGCAGTCTGACCTTGGATCTACACTGTCTGATAAAATTACCCTAAAATACATTTGAAGTAGTAAAATGTTAGTTTTTACTTTCGACTTAAAAGTTTTTATTTCACTTATTGGCAGGATGAGGATTAATAGTCTACAAGTTATTACGTTGCTGCACTCTTTCAAAAATTATTTCCGTGACGTTAGTTGTTAAAATGTTGTCATTTCGTCACTACAGGTTGATGTTACAGATGCTGTGGGCTTGTCAAACAAGCTTGATTTACTTACAGTTAACCTTTGATATCGTGGGCTGCTGCTCATTGACATGTTGAGTACAGTGCAGTACAGAGCTCAAGACAGAGGGAGTGACGGTAATCTAAATCCATTATTTCTCTTCCAACCCTATGTTGTGGGTACTCATTAAAATCGCCTTGATGGGACGATTCTAATGAGTACCCATAACATGCGTTTTAGTGGAGAATAATTAATATTTTCAATTTTGAAATCAAAACCACTCTTTCTGTCTAGAGCTCTGCTGTAGGTTGTTGGGCACTTTACTCATTATGGCTAGGCTAACAGAGAAACCTCTCTTTCCGTATCTTCTGCATATTTGGTATGAAAATGGACAAGTCTCGCGAGACAGCGAGATACGGTGCTCGAAATGTAGACAAATCATTGACTAACCCATAATGAAATTAAACAGATGAGAAATAAAATATATAAGTATATGGCTATACTTAGTAGACACTGCATCGCATTTAAATATGTAAAAATCGTTGCATTAGATTGTATTTTGTGAATGTTCCAATTGGTTTTTGTTAACTTGTGGTCCCTGTAATAGGTCCAAAATCGCGCCTTCAAAAGTTCCACACAGAGAAATAAGAAGTATTGTAGAAGTGTTTGGTACATCTACGTAGTTTTTATCTATTTATTTATATATTTATTTATTTATTTAAGGTACAAGTAAGGTACCAGCCTCCAAAGTAATGCTGCTGAACTTCCATTAAAATTCTGGCGGTGTTTCTTGGCCCAACTCAGAAGTCGAATTCTATATACATTTAAATCTACATTTTTACTCGTTTTTATGCATTTTTTTCCCCCCAATTTCATCTTTATTTTATGAAACTATAATCATTCTTGTATCTTTATGCCAAATGTTGCCCCTGACAATTGTAAGGTTGCACAGATTACGACGGGAAGAAAATGTATTTCATTATCTGGAGGCTATCCAGAGACATCATGTAGCCACAGTTTCCGGTTTAAACCGAAGACAAATCCCTGGAGTTTCTTTATCGCATACACCATATATCGATTTTTTTTTGTCTACGTTTACACATCTAATGATCTAAAAGCGTTTGTTTACTCTCTGGCTGTGAAGATGTATCCGTAAGGCACGTCGTACATGGTAACACACCCAAAGCATGTCGTTGTACTTAAACTGAGAGACTGGGCACTAAACCGCATATTTGTTTGATATTCTACAGGTGCAACATTTTCTGAAATATTTCAAAGGTTATTTCCGTGAAAGTTTTATTGTTTTATGTTGTCATTTCGTCACTATAGGTTGATGTTACAGAGACTTAAAGGTTTGTTAACCCTTTGGTTGCTGAGCGCGACTCGCTGACCTATTGGGGACAGTGTAGATCAAGATCAGACTGCACAGAACGTGCAGTCTGATCTTGGATCTACACTGTCCGATAAGGAGATATTATTCCCCAAAAAACATAAATTTGAAACAGCAATATTTGGGTTATTAATATCGAATTGAAAATTCAATTTCAGTTATTTAGCAGGATAAGGGTTAAACAAGCACGATTCACTCACAGTAAACCTTTTGATATCAGGAATTACTTGATGGCATGATAAATCCTATTATGCACTTGGACACAAGATATTTGCGAATAATCTTTTACTATACCCAGGTAAACATCAGTTGTTTGACCTTTGTCGCTGAGTTTTGACCCTTTGACTGCTAAGTGCGACTAACTGACCTTTTGCGGACAGTGTAGATCAAGATCAGACTGCACAGAACGTGCAGTCTGATCTTGGATCTACACTGTCCGATGAGGAGATGTTTCTCAAAAAAAAAATGAGTTTGAAAAATACAATATCCGGGTTTTTACTATCGGCTTGAAAGTTTCATTTAATTTAATTAGCCGGATGACGGTTAATATTGCTAAGCCCAGTTGCTCTGTTGGTTACATACAGGGCTTGAAACTATGAGGTCGAGGGTCCGATTCCCTGTCCCGCCAGTTCCTTTCCGGGTATTGGTGAAAGTCATTGCGATACGATTGATTTTTCTCTCTAATTGCTTATTACTGTTTCGACTATGGATATGCTAGAAAGCAGCCCGTGGTTTGGTAAGAATATTGTGTGAGATACTGTTCAAAGAAACTCCAGGAAAACAATGATAGGTGCACTGGCCGCCGTGATGTAACTGTTATGATAATGAAAATGGCATTTCATACATCATACAAATACACTGCAATTCTGAATTACTCGTAAATACTCGTAGTTCGACCTTTTTTCTTAGCCCAATTCTGAATTCCATTTTTATATGTCAGGCATTGCTAAAAAATGCCATTTAATGTTAACCTTATCTTACTAAATGAAATAACTGTAACTCTCAAGCCGAATGTAAAAACCAATATTTTGCTTTTTCAAAGGTATTTTTTTGCAGAAAATATCTCCTATTCGGACAGTGTAGATCAAAGATCAGACTGCACGTTCTGTGCAGTCTGATCTTGATCTACACTGCCCGCAAAAGGTCAATGAGTCGGCCTTAGCAGCCTACGGGTTAATCTTAAAGTTAGACATGTTCTGTACTATTTCAAATGTTATTTCCGTGACTTTTTTAATATTGGCATTTCGTCATTATAGGTTGACGTCTCAGATGGTACAGCGTTTCTTTACTCTCAACCAAATGTACAAAATTTTAAACTGTCCGCAAAATGTTAGTTAGCCGCGCCTAGCAGCCTAATGGTTAAATCCATTATTAGAAGTCTTGTGAAACGGTTTTTTTTTTTGTCTGTTTGTTTGATATGCGTTTTCAACATTGTTTTCATTTATATCGCGACAGCTGATGCACAGATCCATGCTCTCGGGAAGTTTCCTTTACAAGTTCTTACTTTCAAAACCTGCGCCTGCTTTCCTACATAGAAATCGTCAAGGCAATGTAAAGCGATGAAATACGCATGATTTCTGCCGCAATGAGCATCATTATATGAGTCATGCTCTGTGAAAAGGGGGCTTAGTGCATCTGCGAAAAGTATCGACCCAGGCCAGCCTGCGCAATCCGCGCAGGCTGACCTGGGCCGAAACTTTTCGCTAGTGGTCAATTTTCTGTATGTCAAAGGACCAGTCTACCACATGATTCAGTCGGATGTTTGCAAAAGTGGCTCTCATGGATCCATAATAATGGGATGAGTTGGGCTAGTGTCACGCATCACGGAGATGCATTAAGTTCCCTTTTGCTAGAGCATGGCTCAATTATTAATTGGCCATGCTCTGGCAAAAGGGGGTTTCATTCATCTCTGCGATGGATTATACCAAGCAAGTCATCACATAGTATTGGATCCATGATCCATTTCTTCTAACCAAAAGAATCATTAGGTAAAATGGCCCTTGGAAATGCAGAAATTAACAAATGGCATACATTTTCGACCCATGTCAGCCTGCGCGGACTAGACAGGCTGAGTCGACACTTTTTTCAAACGCAACAACCAAACTTTTGCCAGAGCATGGCTCAAATAATTGCCCAAGATGGATATCGAACCAATGTCCCCTGGGTTTCGAGACTTACACGATATCGTCTGAGCTACCGGACTCGGCTCTACCGTACATGCAAACGTGTTAACAGTTCTGCTGCTGATACCAGATTGATTTGAAGGCTTATCAGTTCATTGGATCAAATGAATACTCAAGGGCATAAAAATAAATCAAAACTAGCATGCTGAACTGACCAACTCTGGGTTCGTATACATGTACACCTACTATTCTTTATAATATTCTTAGTCCAGTACTTAGTAATTTTTTAAATTTCAAAAGTAACGTACGGTGACTTTTGGTTGACTTAGAACATCTGGTTTAGCAAATCAGAAATTGCGCTACTTTTGAAACGAGAAAATTCTCGAAAATTCGACTAAAAATATTGTTTAGAATTGTTAATGAAAACGGGCCCTGATTTTCATTGTCGCTGACCTGGGTCGAAACTTTTTGCAGATGCGTTAAGCCCCCCTTTTCACAGACCATGGCTCATTTATGATATTACTATCGCTATTGGTCAATTTTCTGCATGTCAAAGGACCAGTCTACCTCATGATTCAGTCTGTTGTTCGATAATTCCAATTTTATGGAATATCATAAGTGATGACTTGCTAGGTACCATGCCTCAGAGATGCAGTAAGCCTCCTTTTGCCAGAGCATGGTAAAATAAGATTTTCATTAGCCATACCTCTAGATCGCAGATTTATGTTATTAAGAATTAGCATTCTTTTCTTTAGAATTCGCCAGGATGAATTAGGTTAAAACTAACATTATAAGGTCATTTGTTAACATACATCACAGCGTACTTCTCGTCGACTTTAGTTAGACATAAAACATCCAAAACCACAATTAGTTAACAAAATTACCTTCATATTACGCCATTTAATCATTTCGGAAAAGATTGGAAAATAATTGTCATGTTTTAAAGGTTTGGTTTCATGGACATTCGATCGCCCGAAAATGTCAAAAGCTCGTCGTAATGTTGACAGAAACACGTCAATTATGACAAAACATTAAACTTATACATTACGTAGCGCCTGTCATAATGATCAACCAATTGTCCTTGGTGTATTCAGCGTGTCGACCAATCAGATTCGAGCGTTCCGCTCGCTGCGTATTGACCAGGACGTAACGCCCATTCCGGGACGTACGTAATCCTACGTTACAATTGACATATCTTCATTAACGTTGTTCGCACTTTGCCGGCCGGGCGGAATTTTCTCCAGCGAGTTTAGTTTAATGCATATTGGACAACGCGACTGAAAATGAGGTTCCTTCTTTTGCTTGTGCTAATCGGTAAGTCCAAACTTTAAACTTTTATGGAAGGTCCTTAGAAAAAAAATCCTGCCAAACCGCAGATCATAATTCCTTACAGGGTTATTTTATTATTTTTTTTTTAAACATAGGCATATTTATTCCGTGGAATAGGCCACTGACCCAATATACAATTGAGCTTCACTCTAGCAGAAGGGGATTGAACGCATCTCCGTGATGGATTATACCAAACAAATCATTACATAGTTACGGGTCCCTAAAATTCCATTTTGATTAACAACCAACTGAAACTTGTGGTAGAATGATCCTTTGATATGTCGAAAATTTTAAGGTAAGTAAAAAGTTTCGACCCATGTTAGCCTGCACGGACTGTGCAGGCTTACATGGGTCGATACTTTTTGCAGACACATTTAAGTTTTTTATTTTCCAGAGTAGTGCTCATTTAGAAAATGTTATGCAGACAGATTCGTGTATTTTTTATGCATTCTAACGCTGTTAACATTTAAGTGTTACTATAAGTGTCTTGTTAATTGGTCAGAAATCAGCGGAAAACACGGATCAGTAGAAAGCTAATACTATTTCGGCGAACAGTGTGGATTAAGATCAGACTAAATCGACTGATCATGGATGTACACTGTCCCCTAATTAACCCACAGGGTGCCTAGCATGATCCATGGCACTGTTGCACACATTGTGGGTCAAGTTTCCTGCAGCCTAACCTTAAATCTACAACGCTAGATATGGTGAGGAATTTTCTGTCGAAACAATACATTCGATATCACAATATTTTTTCTTTAATTCTCTACCTACCTTGACAGCATTTATAAACGTTGAATTAAGCTCGGCTAAAATGATCGGCTTTGACTTTGAAAGGGTTGAAAACATTGTGTGAAAAGGAGAAAATGCTGGTTACAACCATTTTCTCCTTTTCCCACAATGTTTTCAAAAGTATTCTTCTTTAGTGTCGTTAAAACACGGGATTGTTTGGTACAGGCTTTATCATACTGGAAATTTCTGCTTTGTAAACGTTTTTAATAGATACTCAGTGGCAAAAAAACGGAGTGTGTAATTTCGTCAATCGCACTTTCTCAACAAAATAAAAATTTACATTACATTTAATGTATTTTCAGAAAAGTTCAAGAATTAAGCAATTCTGATCCTATTTATCGTTTCACACTTCACAGCCATACTTGAAATAAAGGCATTTTTCGTACCACATATATCAAGCTCAGTCCGCACATGATACCGTGTAGTCTTGGCGCGGATTCACCAACCAGTCTTTATTGTAATTTCAGTCTAATTCTAGATTTGGAAAATAACGCAACTTGTGATTGGCCCAACCGTTTGGTTCAATCAGAAGCTGCGTTGCTTTCAAATATAGAAAACGCTTGAGAATAAGACTAAGAGTGTTCTAAAGAATGGTTTTGGAACATGGGTCCAGGTTTGGCATCACACTGCCCATGACTGGTTTAAAATAGTGTGGCCAGGGAGTTTCTTATCTGCAATGGAATCTTATTCACTTGTACCATATCATATAATCTTAGGCTGCTGAGCGCGACTCACTGACCTGTTGCGGACAGTGTAGATCAAGATCAGACTGCACAGAATGTGCAGTCTGATCTTGTATCTGCACTGTCCGGTAAGGAGATATTATTCCCCAAAACATAATTTTGAAATAGCAGAATTTAAGTTTTTACTATCGAAATGAAAATTTCGTTTAAGCTATTCAGCATGATAGAGGGTAAGTCTATACCAGACGACAGAACTTAAGACTTGTCCAGATTAAAAGTATTTACAACTGACTAATTATACTTGGTTCAAAGACAAATCGGGGTACACGCAAACTCACAATTAGTCGTTTCATGTCTTCTGTAGATGCTTTAACATTAAAACCTATAAGTTTCGTCGACTAAAAGTCTAAAGAGTAAATCGACATTTTCAAATTATTGGATAGTTGACGTATAAAGAAAATAATACAGTGTTCTTTTGACAGTCAAGATTTTTCTTTTCCTATGAATTTGCCCCAATGTGATGCGTGTAACATCGCCTTTCGTCGCCGAAAACCGTAAGGATTCGGCTAAGACTCGGGTAATCCGTAATCGATCGGTCGATAGATGCTGGATCCCCGCATCCATTACGGATTACCCGAGTCTTAGCCGAATCTGTCCGATATTTTGGCGATGAAAGGCGATGTTACACGAATCCCATAAGGATGCCCTATCCTTAAAACGAGATGAAGAATAAATAATGAATTCAACATA
This sequence comes from Hippopus hippopus, assembly GCA_946811185.2. NCBI lineage: Eukaryota > Metazoa > Mollusca > Bivalvia > Cardiida > Cardiidae > Hippopus > Hippopus hippopus. Next base: position 10,611,903 of record OX328098.1, on the reverse strand, counting down.
ATTAACCAACAAAATAAAGCATAAATTACCAATTTAAATTAATCAATTAGTCAACAAAGCAACTGTATTATGTTTATAGTTTTGTCTGTCAAAAATCGACGTTTATTACCGAAACATTTTTTATCGCTTGTATAACAAAAATGGAGGTCTACATAGTTAAACCCTTTTACCAGACAAACCCGTGTTTTATCGACCCTGAGGAAGAAGACCTTCGAAAACATTGATGGAAAGGGAGAAAATGCTGGTACCCAGCATTTCCTCCTTTACCATCAATGTTTTCTACCCTTTCAAAGAAAAATGCCACATTTAATTTATCTCTGCAAATGTTTTTTAATTCGCACAAGTCCAAAATTTGCTGTTGGTAAAGGGTTAACCCTATAGATTATACCGTAAGTAAAAAGATTAAAAAAAATCAGCAGAACAGAAACTGCAACGTTTGCTTGTCGAGGCCTTTACCGCACGACAAATTTGTAGACTAGTCCATATTAGCGCGAACTATGGAATTTTGTCTCAAAAGGGTAGAGAGCATTTGTGTATTATGTCAGTTTTTAGCATGTGCAAAAAAAAAAACTGTTTCCTTCTAAGATCAAAATATAATTTCATTCATGAACATCAACATATTGCATTTTCGCCACTTCTCATACTCTAAGAAAAGGGCATTTGATACATCTACAAAAAGGATCGACTCATGTCAGCCTGCGCAAGCCGCGGAGGCCGACCTGCAGACATTCATATATGTTCAGTCCGCATGATTCATTCAATGTTTCGAAAAAAAATGGGTCTATATCACGTGACGTCTGGCATGTTATAAAAATAAGCCATGGACTGGCAAAAGGGGGCTTAGTGCATCCCTGTGATGCAAATTACTAAGCAAGTCATCACATGATCATGGATCCATAAAATGCATTTTGTCTTACTACTGACTGAATTATGAGGTCCTTGGACATACAGAAAATAGACCAATTGCGAAAAGTTTCGGCCCAGGTCAGCCTGCGCGTACTGCGCAGGCTGACCTGGGTCGATACTTTTCGCAGATGCATTAAGCCCCCTTTTCACAGAGCATGGCTCAAATACTTTACGAAAAACGCATTTAAACCGCATCCCCCAGAGTGCTTAAGTTTAAGTTTAAGTCTTTCGACCAATCCGCTCGATAAAAACTGTGATATCTAGGCTACTGTTGGTCTATGTAATCATTTAGCTATACAGACAACCTGCTAAACAGACTACTTTAATATTTTCAGATTAATTACTAGCGAAGTAGGTCATCAGTGATCAGAACGGGCCATTAAAATTTAGACAGCGATTTGTTACTTAATATCACTTTTTTATAGCTAGACCTCGACCTGTATTTTATCAATTATGATATATGTATCGGTGATATTACCAAGGTCAGACGGGAGACCGGAGAAATGTATCAAATTGGAAAGTCTAGACGGTATATGGTGTTGACCGTAAATATCGATAAAAGTACTCGCTATGTGATCTCATCCTGATAATTTTGGTGGGGGAAAGGGTGAGGGAAAGGGCTGTTTTTGGTGCACTCACCCCTCCGTTGGGACTATTTCCATTTTACACTTCTGTCTCATTTTACGCTACAGAATTCGTCTAAAGCCCATTCCCAGTGTTCAAATATAATTATATCCCGCCTAGTCATTGGCCACTTTTTTGTGGTTTATACTTCGATACTTTGTAGCTCAGATGTTAACCCTTAGGCTGCTAAGCGCGACTCACTGACCTTTCGCGGACAGCGTAGATCAAAACCAGACTGCACAGAACGTGCAGTCTTATCTTAGATCTACACTGTCCGATAAAAAGATATTTTCTCCCAAAATATAACTTTGAAAGAGCCAAATTCATGTTGTATCTAACGGCTTAAAAGTTTCAATTAAGTTATTTAGCAGGATAAGGATTAAACCATATAGGCCATGCTCTGTAAAAATGGGGGTTTAATGCATCTGCACATAGTATCGACCCTGTGAGGCTGCATGTAGGCTGACCTGGGTCGAACCTTTTTTGCTTTTGATAACTTTTCAGCATGCCAAGGACCATTCTACATAATGATTCAGTTGGTTGGACAAAATGGATTCTGTGGATCCACTAATAGATTGATGACTTGCTTGGTATAATGGGGGGGGGATGCACCAAACCCTTTTTTGTTGGAGCACGACTCATATCTTTCCAACTGGATTTTCTTTGGTTGAAAATCTGAACTGGAGCAACTTTTTATACCATGTCAACAGGAAATATACTTTTCACATTTGAAATACGCAATGTTTTTTCGATCTCTTTCCGAAAATAGAGTGAAAGCTTCTTGACTTTTACAGTTGATATACCTTGTCTTGAAAAGCTGCTTTTTCGTATTGTTTCGTTTATTCGATATTGTAAAAGAAAAGGGAATATAATTCACACATTTAATGGCCCGCAACACGCGAAAAGGGGCATTCGGATATTTGCGTAAAGTGTCGTTTCGGATCAGCCTGCGCAGTCCGTGCAGGCTGATCCGAAACAACACTTTCCGTTTTTATGCAATTTTCTGTTTTGCACAAGTCTACTGTAGCACAAAATCTAATGCAGTCGTAAAGCGTTGTCTCGGATCAGCCTGCGCGGACTGCGCAGGCTGATCCGAGACGACACTTTACGCAAATGTCCGAATGCCCCTTTTCGCGTGTTACAAGCCAAAATTTTAATATAACTTTGCTCTGGCAAAAGGGAGTTTAATGCATCTTCGTGATGTATTATACCGAGCAAATCATTACAGAATTATGGATCCATAAAACATATTTTGTATAACGACTGGTTGAATCTTGAGGTAGAATGGTCCTCTGACATGCAGAAAGTTGACCAAAGCAAAAAGTATCGACACAGGTCAGCTTGCGCGGACTGCTCAGGCGTATTTTTCTCGCCCGAAATAATGTTGCTTTCTTTGAGAAAACCCAGACTCATGATCTCGATTGACCAAAGACTTTTGGCGAATACAAGATGTAGTATAAACTACCGAGAGTATTTCGAATACGAAGTCAGTACGACACTGAAATAACTTTACCAAAAAAAGTATATGAGCCCCTTTATGGCTACGGCACGTCCGCTAAAACAAGGTTTATATTTCGTTATTAATGTATATTTTCAGTCCTTAACTAATTCTTAAAACAAATTTATCTTCTGTTCGACGGTAATAATGAAGGTAAAAGAAACGCATGACAATACAAAAAAAAAATGATGTATAGTAATTCATCCAATTATATTAATAATTATTTTTAGCTTTACCAAAAATAACACAATGGACGCCAAAGACAAACATTCACCCTGACGGAAAGAAGCATTTCTCTTTTGAAAGAATAGATAACAATGCATGAAAAAGGAACAGTTGCTCGTTACAGTATGCAGATGAGCAATTTATGCTCCTTTCCATGCAGTTTTTTTGTGTGTGTGTGTGTGTCAAAATCATGCTAACATAGCAGGCTCAAAAGTCCAGTATGTTTTGGGTTTTAACTCCTTATCAGACAAAAAAAAAATTGGCTGGTCCAAATTGATAACATTGGCAGACCATGAATTAAACGTGGCTCAAACAATAAAATTTATCTTTGGTAGGGTAAAGAATCATTGCAAGAAAAGAGATATGCTAGTAAGCAGCATTTTCTCATTTTCCCATATTATTTTCAAGAGCCGTTCTCTTCTAGATGGTGAAAACACGGGTTAGTGTGGTAAATGGTTAAGGCAGTTCAGGCACAAGTCCGTAGATTTTTATTAATGGGTTTTAGGTATGTTGATGGATTAAGAAATACAAAGAAATTTGTTGTCTTTTCCTTAAGGATCGGAAAAAAAGTGATAAGTCATAATAAGTAGTAGTTACTAGAAAATTTATCACGTTATATCTTTGTAACAGCGTCAAACACTAATGACTTCTAGTTAAGTTGCAATGTATCATATATGATGTATAAGAGTTAAAATTAGTAACAAATCCGTTAAAGTTGCCAGTAACTCAGGGCATATGTTTGTCCACTTGAGCAGTAGGCCTATAATTTATACGTTAAGCCTTCTATATCAGTATCTTCAAAAAGTACCGATATGGGATAGTACTTTAGGGTTAAATGAGAAGATCCAATTATACCTTGCTCTAGACAATTTCAGTAAGTACACAAGAACATAGATCTAGGTTTTAGAAAAACAAATATAGATCTATTTTTGAAAATTTCGCACTTGATATCTAGATTTCCAAAGAATCACAGCTCGTGTTGTAGCTATTCATTGGGGTATTTAGTCTTTGTTAGTTTTCACAACAGAAATAGAAGTTATAAGCGTCGTTGTTGTTTTAAGAAGAGATCAAAGATGACTATATACCGGATATGTAGAGTATAAATCTCTAACATGTCCAATTGGGTACGCTTCATGTCATAAGATTATAGGGAATGTATGGTAGAGAAAGGTTCTAACACATGTTCTAGTAGGATATTGCGTCACATGACACGTCATTAAATCCTGGAAAAACGGCGTAAAATCTGTACGTATGACTTACAGCTTTTTCAATAGAATATAGCGTTTAATGATGTAATAGGAAAGTGCGTCACATAACACGTCATTCAACCTTATTTACAGCACCGTACAGCATTTCAGAGGCATGACTGTACACATGATTATGGTTGTAAATGAATTTAAATGTTTGGAATATTTGTCTTCTACTTTACAGATGATTCAATTTTTATATGATTGATTGATTGTACAGTGTTCAACGCCGTTTTCAACATTATTTCAGGTATATCGCGGCGGTCAGTGCACTTATCCATGCTTTCCTGTAGTTTCTTTTACCAGTACTCCGCACAATATTCTTTCAAAGTCACTGGCTGCCAATTTTTATAATGAGCATGTGCCATGCTGAAGGACCCGCCACATTTTGCCTTTCAAGGTCCAAATAATTGATCAACATAAAACGCAACTCGTCTTCTTTTTAGTAAAAAATGCAAAATGTAGTTTGTTAATTTTTGTTACCTTATTACGCAATTCCGGCTTACCGCTGAACTGCTTCACCTATTCTAAGCTTTGTCTGGTTACCTATATTTTATCCTTTTCCCAGTGTTTTCAAATGCATTCTCTCAACGGGTCGAGCAAAATGGTTTTTACAGCTCGGGACTGTGGTAAATGGTTACAAGAATAGTGGAAAATTTAACAATTATTAAGCAAACATGATTGAGCTTTGTGGTTTAGCTTTATCACTACTAAAAACAACTAATTATACCAACATACATGTATATCAGTTTTTTTTTTTTTTCTCGCCAAACCTATTTCGGTATTAAATTAATGTGTGGACTCACTTTTTCAAAACGTCTCATATTCACATTAAAATATTGACCTTTTCTAGTTGTTCAAAGCTAGCTTTAAATACTGAAACGATTCCTTCTGTATTTGAAACGTTAGTCAGAATCTATTTAGCCAGATTTGTCAGCAATGCTGTATCTTCCTTTGAACTCCCTAGGGTGTTCTATACCATTAGTGCTTGTACAGATTCCTCTAAAACAACATATGAAAACTATTCCAAAAGCATAGTGCTTGTTCGAATCATTGGAGCGGCTGAAAACTAGATTTCGTTTCGCCAGGTTTGCAAACCTACTACAAGAACTGATAGACTCATTTTGTACATTCTTGATGTCACATTTTCCGTCCAAAACTCATGAAAGTTGCACAGAATATTCGTGTAGATGATATCAGCGGGTTTGAGAATGGGTCATGTTTAGTCAAAAAGTAGACCATCAAGACAAATCTTAGAAAAAGCTGTGTACTCCCTAGAGACCACCTTTGGTGTCAAATATTCATGAAACTTTGTCAAAACTTTCGTCTTGATAACTCGAAAGAGGGAAATGGATCGTGTCTGGTCAGAAAAACTTTTTAGCCGTCGGTCAATTTTCTTCATGTCCAAGAACCAGTCTACCTTATAATTCAGTCGGTTGTTAGACAAAATGGATCTTATTGATGCATAATTATGTAATGACTTCCTTTGTATAATGCTCATTAAACACTCTTTTGCCAAAGCACGGCTCATAAATTGATTTATGATAATTTGAACTTGTCGATCTTCGGCAACTGGCTGGTAGCAAAGTAGCTCGGTTCATTCAGAGTTCCATGATTTTACAGTAAACTGCCCTTTTTAGTATACCATCCTGGATATTGTTTTTTGATAATTTAACTGTATGAAATATCAAGATTGCAAAATGGTAGGGGGGGAAAGGTGGAGTTAATAATCCAGTTCTTAATTACTTGTAAATACATAATGACTTGCATCGGTGGAGGGGAAAAAAACGTGACAAATAGTGTATTGCGTACTAGAAAAAATGCGTCAACACTCAATTCATTTGAAATCAGAATTCAAAATATTTTAATGGCGTTTATTTATTTCCAACCCTGTGGCGTAAAAGTTATTAATTTATCCTCTTGACGAGCAATTACATAAAAACATATTTTCCGCTGCAATAGCCGTCTATAATAAGCTACTGCGGGCGGTGTAGATCAAAATCTTTTCGTACAGTTGGTGCAGTCAGATCTTGGGTCTACATCGATTGCTTCCTGCTTCAAAAATTACGTTGAAAACAGTGCTGTCAGTACAACCGATTGGTATCTTTTAATCACGAGGAAAAACATAGCATTCATTCTGCTCTGAACATTTATTGTTAAAATCTCCAATGTATCGGGACGAAAAAAAAAATTTTTTAGCAAAGATATCTACGTTTATTTAACGCCCTCAGCGTCAAAAGCAGAGATAGAAGTTATTGCAAATGATATAGATCCAGTCTGATCTTGTTCTACACTGTTTGAAAAGGCCCATCATATTTCCAGTTCGATGCTAAGAGATAAAACTATACAACACATTTAGTATAAAAAAATTATACAAGATATAACTACCAATCAAATATTATCGGGGTTTTTTTTTAATAGTTACCAGTCATCCAAGCGTTTTTTACCCCAAAATCTGTTCTTTTTAACACAATTTATATGCGTCGAAATGTTTATTTACACTATTAAAATTTCAATCGAAATTAAGCGTTGCTATAGCCTGTAAAATATCACGATGACAGCCGTAATCCCTAGGCGCATTACCGTCAACAATGCGTACTTACGCGATGGAAAGTAGAGCAGGCGGTCAGGCAGATACAGTAAAATACCCAACAAGCCAGCTCAGTGGAAAGATAAAACCAGGGGCGTTTTTAACCTTTATACTGCTGAATAAGTTAATAGTACTTTCAAGTCGATAGTTAAAACCAAAATGCTGCTTATTTAAAGTTATTTTAGAGGGGAAATATCTCCTTATGGGACAGTGTAGATTCAAGATCAGACTGCACGTTCTGTGCAGTCTGATCTTGATCTACACTGTCGGCAAATGGTCAGTGAGTGGCGCTTAGCAGCCTAAGGGTTAACAATAATATCTAAGTATTGTTGTAATTCTCTGAAGTCCAGAACTAGCCAAATGATTGGCTACAACACTCTTGTGTCAGCCAGTCGGATGGATAGTTTTTTTTAGAGATGAACTGCGAATAGTTTATATCCATTTTGGTTTTTTCATGACCAAGTGGTTTAGGTATAAGATATGCAACCTGGCTGTCACGACCTCGAGCACCACCATAACCGTCCATGTTCAAGATTGAAAAGCATTTTGCCGATATCAAAGTACCGGAACATAACCAAGGAAGCAGGGTTAAACGTATTGTCGTTTCAAAATGACTGAAATTTTTGAAAACAACATTTATGAAATTGCGCCGTAAATTCAAAATCTGACCTTATAAATAATGCGTCACACATACATTGGTTTCTCAAAAGAAATATATTTAATTGCCCATATGAATCATGTTTTCCAGGATAAAATTTAACAGTTGAGCAATGCTATGTAAAAAGGTGCTTTAATGCATTTGCAAAAAGATCCATGTCAGCCTGAACAGGCTCACCTGGGTCGAAACCTTTTGCTTTTGGTAAATTTTCCGACACCAGGGAAAAGGACATGATAAAGGGTAAGATCAAATGTATCAGGTAAATCTTTGAAGGTCGGCCATTAAAACATCGACAATTTACATATTTAAATTAAATAAAATCACAATATTTTTCGTAATTAATGCATTTCAATACTAAATTACTTGTGTGGCTTTATGATAACGACATTTCATTTTTGATCCGTGACAATCGCTGGTCACAAGGTACAAAAAATATTTAGAATGAAGTTACCAAGTTCCAGGGATCTTTTCTTGAAATAGTAACGCTACAATCGAAATACTGTTGACGGTTTTTAATTTGCTAATTCAACTTTTATCCTGCTAAATAACTAAAATGAAATGTTCAATTCGATAGTAAACACCTAAATATCGCTATTTAAACCTTGTGATTTGGGGAATACTATCTCCTTATCGGACAGTATAAATCCAACATCAGACAGCACGTTCTGCGCAGTCTGATCTTGATCTACACTGTCCGACAAGGAGATTTTTTTCCCTAAAATACATTTAAAATATCCAAATTTGGGTTTATACTATCGACTTAAAATTTTTCGTTTCACTAACTTAGCAGAATAAGGATTAATTCTATCGATCGATCTATACTCGTACATCATATTCCAGCGGACTTGTGTCTGCATTTAATGATACCATAATGGTTTCATAACATCCGAGGACCATTTGAAAGTAAAACAACTTCTGATTGGCTCAACCATTTGGTTAAGCCAATCAGGGGTTGTGTTACTTTCAAATTTGGAAAACCTTGGAGAATAGAATAGAACTGAGAGTGTTTTTAAGAATGGCGGATGAATACGAACCCAAGCTCTATGTAAAAATTCTTTCATAAAATTTTCGATGTGCATATTTGTCGCTTAACATTTCATGACAAGGTGTTTGCAAAGAGTCAGAGCTTTTATGACATAACTATGGTTATCATTATAACCAGACATAAGTTTGCTGAAAAATAGATAGAGGATATTTGTTTATTTCGGTGAAAGATCGACATTTATTTCATCTCGTGAAAACATCATCGGTAATATTTTCACTCATGGCAGCTACCCGTGAAAATATTACACATGATGTTCATGAGATGAAATAAATTTCAATCTTTCAACGAAAAAGAAAAACGAATAATCTATTTAATGCTTCTAAGCCTTTTTTGTTGGGATTTTCATCAAAATCCAGCACCGTTGTTTTCGGTAATTCCCCGTGGGGTACCCCCTCTAAATAGCAAAGCATTACAATATTACGTAAAGCGCGAGAAATGTAGCGTAAATGCTCGTGAATTACGTTATATTTCCTTGTCTTGTTAAATGGCACGAACTGTTTACCTAGGTAACTAGTACGCGGGAACAGTTCAATTAAAGAGTTAGAAAATATGAAGTCGGTATCTTTTACTTGTAGTAACCATGAAATATCAAACCATATTTCACTATTATTTTTCGATAAACTACCGAAAAGCATAAAATAATACAGAGATCTATCTATAAAAGTAAGAACAGAGGACAGAAGTAGCCATTGTAGCCTTTCGTCAAAATTCTATCGTTTTTTTTTTCATGCAACGTATCAAAACCAAAATTCACATGATTGTCCCTTTTCTTATGTATATAGAAATAAGCTATCCTTTGGCAAAGGGGTCTAATGAATCTCCTTGATGCAAGTCATCACAAAATTATTCATCCGTGAAATCTATTTCGTCTAGCAACCGACTAAATACCGTTACGTCTTCTTCGAATGCATTTAACTCATGACACATCTCTCCCAATTAACCTGATTTTGACGTCACAAAGTGAATGTCTAAATAGGTTGAAATACACGGCCACGTTTTCACAAGTTCAGTTCAGTGTAGATCTTTTGTATTTACATAAAATGGTGATTGTGGTTGCAAATAAGCATGACTCTGACGTAACATAAGTGCATTCGTATGCACGAGATATTTTTCCTGGAGGATACGAAAGATAAATTATCATATGCAAATTAAGATGTTAATTCACAATCATAAAAATGTCTAAAGCCTTGTACTACACAATGTCTTGTTTTTTTCAAACGTGCACAAGGTTTTTCAAAACTCGAAAAAAGGATAAAGTGCTGGTAATCAGCATTTCTGCTTATCCACACAATCTTTTGTAAGCTCAAACAAAATTCACCTTCAAGTCGTTGTCTCGTGTCTGAAAATGTTTTCGGTATGAACAAGTCTAAAATTTCGTCGTCTGATAAAGAGTTAATCGGACAGACGACATTAACCTTGATATACAAGTGATGGGCTGATGTTCTCCACAATCTGACTGTGCAAAGATGTCAGTGAAATTAATGAAACAAAATATATCGAATGTATGTCAACACTACGAATTAACTGCATAGACGTCAGTAAACACAACAATACATATACAACAAAGTTTTGCATCACCTCATTTTGACTGTAGTAGCGACATCTTAACCCCAAGGCTGCTAAGCGCGACTTACTGACCTTTTGCGGACAATGTAGATTAAGATCAGATCTACACTGTCCGATAAGGACATATTTTTTATAAAAACAAAATACCTTTGAAACAGCAAAATATTGATTTTTACTATCGGCTTATAAATTTTATTTCACTTGTTTAGCAGGATGAACATTTACTAGATCTGTTTCTAGTACTTTAACCTTGTACAAGACAACTCCATGTTTTAATAAAGACCCCGAAGGAAAAAGAAAATGCTTTTGAAAACGTCGTCGGAAAAGGAGGAAATACTGGTAACCAGCATTTTGTTCATTTCCTACATCGTTTTCTATCCTTTCAAAGACAAATTCAGTCAGATGAGGCACATCTAATTTGTCGTCTGCATGTGCTTTAAATTTGAACTTGTCTAAAACCGTGCCGTCTGGTAAAGAGCCAACCCTTAGGCTGCTAAGCGCGACTCACTGACTTTTGCGGACAGTGTAGATCAAGATCAGACTGCACAGAACGTGCAGTCTGATCTTGGATCTACACTGTCCGATAAGGAGATATTATTCCCTAAAACATAACTTTGAAAAACTTTTAAATAGCAATATTTGGGTTTTAACTATCGAAATGAAAATTTAACTTTAGTTATTTAGCAGGATAAGGGTTAAGTAATAAATTATGCAAGGCCAACTCTTGAGGAATGATGCCAAAAACCTAGTGTTTCGTTGTTTTATATTTTAAGAAAAAAAGTGTTGTCATCCGCTGACATCTTTTGCCGCGTGGACGTAAAACTTCACTTTGAGCCGCCCTTCAACTTTTCAATCCTCGACCAAAGTCATTAATACTAGCACTACTAACATAACATAAATCATGTAGATCTCGTGATGATGACCAAACACTTCGATACTCACCGCTTAAAATTTCATAAGTGGTGATTTTTATAAGTAAAAATTTTTTGGACACCAATATGGCGTTATTAAATCCGGACTCAAGTTCGCTGGAATATGATGAATAGATCGATCGATAGAGCTAATCACAAAACACAAAGGCAGTCATTTACCTTATTATTTCGAAAGTCCCCCCCCCCCTTTTTTTTTTTCAAAAGTCCCCCTTTTTTTTGTACAGTGAATCGAAACAAAAAAACACGTGATTCCCCAAGTTGGAACCTGTTGTGTAATTTGCGGCCTGTGATATCCCAGACATGCTCAAACCACTTTGCAAGTCAAAAAAAGTGTTCTTACGGCTATCTGTAATAGCAAGAACATATACAGTCCTGGCACTTTTCATCCATGAACACTTTAGGATATGTATAATAAAATTAGGTGCAACGATACTGTCCAAGATGTTTGCGATGTACCAGGTCAAGTCAGATTCATACCAACAATATTGAGTTTATCAATACCACCTGCATCCCCGGAACATCGACGAACGGATTTTCCTCTATCGATTTTGATTTTGTTGTTGAATGTTTTAAAAAGGACTTCTGCTAGATAGTTTTGAGCAATACCCTGCTGATTTTATTCGATATCTGACCATTCTGAAACGTTTAACACTGCAGCAACTTGTCTCTTCAAGACGCTACTTAACTTCAAACCAATGGTCTTCGAGAACACTGATGATCCTTTCGTTCATTGGCTGATGGTTGACGACTGATGGCCAGCATTTCCTGTGATGACTCTTGCACATTAAACCAACGCCATCATTCTGTTGTAGTCAATTGTAGACGTACAGTAATCGCCTTCCAGATAAAGAGAGAGACAGAAATAGATGCAAAAATATCACCAGGAGAGACAATTCAATCTTTCAGAGACATATCTGAAGATGATTCTCCTCGGAAATGCTATGCCTCCCACCGACTTCAAACATAACGGGCTTTATCCATTCAGTCTCTATTTAGGGATGACTTCATTTTCATAAGGTTTAGTTTATTTTTACCCTAGGACCGCATTTAATGTAATATTTTGAAGTGTTAAATTACTGATACAGGTCAAGGTCATAGAGCCAGCTGTCATAAAAAGACAATAATTAGTATATAAATCCTGAAGATCAAAGGATTTAACAAAAGTAAATTATCAATGTGTCAAATAAGAACTGTTAACCCTTTCGGCCCCATAGGCGAAAACAGTGACTATTGCAGGCGGCATAGATCAAGATCAGACTGCACAGAACGTGCAGTCGGATCTTTGATCTATACCGTCCGCTTGTGTGGTCAAGCCTATACAATCAAAATCTATGTGTCAATGGATTGTATTAAAAGCCGTTGAAAAAGGTCGAGTTTAATTATTTGGCGCTGAAAGAGTTAACAGGATAAAAATTTTCCCACAACCAATCATTACAAAACACTTTTAAACCAGACAGCGCCTTTACATCCAGTGTGAACTGTTTACTAGGGTACAAAATGAATGTAGCTCAAATGGTGGGATTTGACTTAGGTTAGAAAACATCATAGGAAAAGGGTAAAAATGTCCGTGACCATCTTTTTTCTCCTGTGCATGCGATAGCTTCAAAAGCCTCTTCCCTCAGTGTCGTAAAAACACGGATCTATTGTGAAGGGTAAACTGATCAATGTACTCTATTAAATATGCAAATTTTCTTTAACCAATTACTATATACTTAAGTTATTAGGGCAAAAAAGTGAAACCACAGGAGAATCATTAAAAGCAAATAAACTTGTCTCTCAATTTTTCAATGATATTGTAAACTTTTTATGAAAATAAAAAAGGACCAATATTTCTCTGCAACAAGCAATTGTATGTTTCCCCCCACCTACCCCCATTAATGAAAGTATTCTCTGTTTTATAACACTGGCGAAAATACATGTTAAAAACTAAGTGTGAAAAGAAATTTTCTCGTATTCCCACAATGTTTTCTACCCTTTAGAAGACTGCATTAGATTCGTCACCTCTAAATGCTTTCCATGCCAACAATATGAACACCCAGTAAATAGTAAAGGTACATGTATTAAATATGTAATCAAGAAATTCTGAGATCAATTGCATCAGGCGCAGCTGTTCAAGGGAAAACATCTCTGCACAAAGCTCTAAAGATCTCCAATCTAGTGCTGATTAAAGCCAGGAAAGACGTGAATAAATGAGCTGTTACTGTGATAAATAAATAGACTACTTTTGAATGCGACATAAAACATTCGTTCCATGAAACAAACAAAGAGATTAATAATGATTAATCTATGACAACTGAAGCAAGTCAATGTAGCAATAATGATAAACTTTTTAGGCGTAGCTTTTGAATAAATTAAAGATAACAAAAAAATCTAGATGGGGGAAAAAATAGAATCGTGATTCAAGTGATGAATGGTCCACATTGCTAGGATACACGCAAATGGATGCTGTGCCTAACCAGAGGATAGTATAATAGTCCCCTCTCTATTAAAAGTATTTGAACGCAACAAATGAAATGTAGGTAGAATGATACCGTATGACATGAGCAATGCTCTGTGAAAAGGGCTCTTAATGCATCTGCAAAAAAGTATCGATCTATGTCAGCCTGCGCAGTCCACGGAGGCTGACATAGGTCGAAGTTTTTGCAATTTGTAAATTTTCTGCATGGCAAAGGACAACTCTACCTCCGGATTCAAGCGATTCGTAGATAAAATGGACTTTTAATATCCATAGTAATATTATGACTTGCTTGGTGTAGTGCATAACAGAGATGCTTTAACTTTTTACCACACAGTCCCGCACTTTAGCGACCCTAAATATGGCATTTGAAAACATTATGAGAAAGGGAGAAAATGCTGGTAACCAGCATTTTCTCCTTTTCCCATAATGTTTTCTATTCTATCAAAGACAGAAGTCATCCTCTGAGCTACCTTTAATTGTCGTCTGCAAATGTTTTCACTTTGGTCGACTCCAAAATTTGGTCGTATGGTAAAGGCTTGAACCCCCTTCTTGCCAGAGCGCTGTCCATTTATATGTGTGAAAGCACCAACGTATATTTCATGCAAGTCAGCTGCTAAATGTTTCGCGACCAACTGACAAACCACTGTACATTCTTATTTAACCCATTACTCTACTTTTGACGACCCTGAGAAAGAAGTATTTAGAAAACATTGTGGGAAAAGGAGAAAATGCTGGTTACCAGCATTTTCTCCTTTTCCCACAATGTTTTCTATCCTTCACAAAACAAATTTCAAATTTTCAGTCACTTTTATTTTGTCGTCTGCAAATGCTTTCGATTTGGACAAGCCTAAAATATTGTCGTTTGGTAATGAGTGAAGAACAATAAAAGACTATCTGTCTGATTGGACGGGACACTCTGTCTCGGCCAATCGGGTGACCGTATTTATTTATTTTTTTTTTTTCTTCTTATAGATTTAAATTTTAAGAATTGGTCAATATGGTCTTGCAAGCCATTTGTGGCTCCAACGGAACGTCTCAGCCAATCAGATTGCATGTCTTGGATTTAAGAATTAGAAGTGAATGATTGGTCTTCATGTACATGACCCCATTTTCTTCTTTGTAATATTATTACAGCGCGTGACCACATGAAATATTGTATTCGGTTTAACCTGTCACAATTAGACTTGACCAATGCAATAAAATCAACGTGTACATCGATTTTCGCAGGTTACTGACCGATTGCTTGCCGTGAAACTATCAAGAACTTGTCAAATAAAAGTCATACCAGATGTAACTTGAAAGATTGATTGATTCAGTGACAAACGAAATATGCTAATTCGGCTGTTTTGTAACATTGACGGCGTCGGGCCATGTCTTTTCTCTCGTCGTTTCTGTCGTCAATATCATTGTTGTTATTGTTGTTGTTTAATGAATTATTTATAGTGTGACTTTAGTGAACTGAGACAAAATTGTGCTTCGGCTCACTCTTCCTGCATTTCCGTGAAGACTTGTTTTATGTCATTTTAACAGGGTTAGATAAGACAATGTAACAATATTTAAGGTAAATTCGTCATATTGGAAGACGAACCTACCAGAAGTAGGTTCACAGAATATGCAGTGTCTCAGATCTTGTCAACCTTTCCACCAAATAAAACTTCTAAACGGCCACTGTGAAGCTGGAATTCCCACTAGACCTTTTTTTTTTTTGGCATCCGCTGTCCAGAAAAGAGACATGTCAATTGGTTTGATATTTTGGAGAATAACTGACCAGAACAAAAGCAATTTTCAGTCTAAGTCTGAAAAGAATATTTTGACGTGTACCTTTGAAAAGAACTTATTTAACATTAATTCACTGAACACGGAAAATTGAAAAATCCTTTGTTTAAAAACTTCATGCTCCTTCTCTCGGTTTATATTTTTTGCAGTAAATAATTCTCATGTTTTTTCTTGCTGCTGGCAAAATTTCAGTAATTTATTATTCTCTTTTTAACCTGTTTTGACTGACAGACACCACGCATGCGCAAAACATGTGTTTTCCCTTTTTTGAAAAAGAAATGCCTTCTGTTGGTAAAATCGAGAATCTTTTCACTGCAATACCGTGGCTAACGTCTAGATATATGTTACAATTTGTTTTTATTTACTTGACTATTACTTGGTCAAATCTACAGGTGAAACAAAAGTGGCCGGTTGGAAGTTCTGGTTAGTGTACTATAACAGCCAATGATAACAATAAACATGAGGACAGTAGTAAAGTCAATAACAAGGGGGCGTATTATTCTGAAACAAATACTTACACGTAAAACTGTTGTCTTTTTATTTTTGTTTTTCGCTTAAGTCTCCTTAATATCTCGCACTGACTCATTCCACCAGAACTACTCTGATTTTTATATAGATCTATTCATATTTACAACTTTTGAAGAGCTCCCATTCCATACCTTATTACTATTTTTAAGGGAGAATATATCGTATACAGTAGTAATAACCTATTATGTTTAAAACTACTGTTCCTTTTCTCAATTATAAATATGAGTCATGCTCTGTGAAAAGGAGGTTTAATGCATCTGCAAAAAGTATCGACCCAGGCCAGCCTGCGCAGTCCGCACACAAACGTTTTGCTTTTGGTAAATTTTCTGCAGTTCCAAGGACAATTCTACCTCAGAATTTAGCCGATCGTTGGACAAAATGGATTTTATGGATCCATAATTATATGATGACTTACTTGTTATAATACATCACGGAGATTCATTAAACCCCCTTTCAAAGAGCATGGCTCAAACATAATTGGCCTGCAACACGCGAAAAGGGGCATTCAGACATTTGCCTAAAGTGCCGTTTAGGATCAGCCTGCGCAATCCGCGCAGGCTAATCCGAAACGACACTTTCCGTTTTAATCTAATTTTCTGCTTTGCACAAGTCTACTGTAGCACAAAATCTAATGTAGTCGTAAAGTGCCGTCTCGGATTAGCCTGCGCGGACTGCGCAGGCTGATCCGAGACGACACTTTACGCAAATGTCAGAATGCCCCTTTTCGCGTGATGCAAGCCAATTATATCAACGTCGTCATTTGTATATTAGATATTGCTAGTATTATGGACGATTTTTCTTGTATACAAGTGATTGACAGCCATTGTATATGCTTTCATTGATTTCTTCTTTTTCTTTCAGGATGCGTTGCTGCGACTGTTTACCGTAAGTACTATTCATATCTGTTTTTTTTTTATCTAAATGTTTCATTAAACGTGTGTTGTGTCTCTCTTAAGCGCATCTCAATGCACGTTAGAGGACAGGGTAGATCAAGATCAGACTCACAGAACGTGCAGCTCGTCTTGAATGTAGACTGTCTGATAACGTTAGATTTTAACTGCGAACAGAATTCTGAATTCGTTTTACTGTAATATTACTTGGTTTTTTTAGCATTTCAATTGTTGGTTAATCCACCTGTGCGCTAAATATATGAAATGAGTTTGCATTTAATTTAACGAGAATAGAAATCAAGCCTTAGGCAAGTTCGGCAACGTTTGTTTCTAGTCGACGAGTTTAATAGGATTTTACCTCAAAACTCAACAAATATCAGATTCTTCACATGCTTGTATCTCAAGAATCATAGTTTATGATGTGTTTTATATAGGCATACATGTGCATGTGTATTGAAACTTACCTGAAACCTTTTCGCTTCTTTGACAGTTGTGTACATCATTGACGAAAACTGGCATATCATGACTTTGTTTTGAATCTAAAGATGTTATAATTCCATTTTGATAGTGAATTTCACAGAGAAGTCTAGATTAGAAATGTTTTAGAAATGAGGCGTATGATCACAGAGCTTTGACCAAATACAGCACTATTGGCTCAAACGTGAGTAAGATAAGAATATTCGTAATGGCTGTACTACACTGAAAATAAGTGTAGTTCCATGATAAATAGGATTTTCTGCCCCCCCCCCCCCCACCCCTTTCTTCTACAACCTAAATCTTCTTTTGTTCACAGTGACTCATGTCGTAGAGAGATTCTAAATGCTTTATGGGTTATTCCCCTCCTTTAGTGAGCGGGGGGTCATAAAAAAAATGCAAGATTGTGGCTTTACTCGGTGGATGACCCGAAAAATAAAGCAGTTTCATTGGTTGAAAAAAAAGCCCATCTGGTACTTGTTCAGTGCGCCAACAATCTTAGTCTTTTTATGGCGATGTCCTTTTTGCGGTCTCTTAACAACCCCGGCAATGATTGCTTTACCTGTTCTGTAATTATTTTGGGTAACGCAACGTCAGAAAATATAAAGAGATAAACTTGGGCTTTTCACCCACTTGTTTGTAGATTATGACAGCTAGTTAAACTCAGTTACAGCCGTCCCAGTGATAAAGAAGCCTGTCTTTATGGATGGTCTACAAAGGTTAATTCTAGTTTTCATATTCACGGTGATTGTCGTAAAAAATGTGATTTGTCATGGCCACGTCCATAAATAAGAGCTCAACCTTAGTTATGACATCACATAGGCAAACATGTCTATCAAAATTACGTCAAAAACGTGACAACTGTGTACAGTCGCTTCATTAATTCTGCGCTGTAGATTTTCAGTATGGGGGGAAAAATCGAAATAAATCATTTTTAAGGTTGTTTCGCTTTCACACAAACTTGCGGGCAATGTAGATCCAAGATTATACTGCATGTTCTATGCATTCTGATCTTTATCAACGATATCTGCGAAGGCTAATCAATTCATACTCGATGCTTACAGGCTTCAAAATATATTTGAGGAGTTCTCTGAGAAAAAAAGGGGTTTAATACATCTGCAAAAATATCGACTCGGGTCAGCCTACGCAATCTGACCTGGTGATTTTATGCATGTCCAAGGACCATTCTAGGTCTACCCCAAGATTCAGTGAGCTCTTAGACAAAAAGGATTATAATTGGCCTGCAACACGCGAAAAGGGGCATTCGGACATTTGCGTAAAGTATCGTCTCGGATCAGCCTGCGCAGTCCGCGCAGGCTGATCCGAGACGACGCTTTCCGATCGTGTGTGATTTTTTGTTTCACGCAAGTATACTGTAGGACAAAATCTAATGTTGAACGTAAAGTGCCGCCTCGGATCAGCCAGCGCAGACTGCGTAGGCTGATCCGGGATGACACTTTACGCAAATGTCCGAAAGTCCCTTCTCGCGTGTTGCAGGCCATATGGATTCATAATTTGTGATGACTTGCTTGGTAAATGCATAGCAGAGATGCAATTAACCCCCTTTTTACTAGAGAAAGGCTCATATTCATTGCTCAAATATACAGCTGTTTGTTTGGCTGGGACAGAAAGCTTTCAAAAGCGTCGAAAAAATGGACACTTGCTTGTAATTAACAATCAATTAATCTTTTTTTTCTTCTATGTTTTCCACATGTCCATAAATTATTTTTACTTGCCTTCAGCGGTGTTTCTTTTTTCCTTGTCTTGTCATTTATTAGGTTTTGATTAGTCTACAATTAACATGTACAGAAATGGAATAATTTTAACCTCCCGATGTGGGAGTATTTATGAATCATTTATCGGTTTTGAAAAACACAATTATAATAATCACATTAATAATTATTTAACAAACCATCTGTCATTGTTTGTCATGATGTCACGACGTCATTTATCTTCAAATCTGATATACATGTATCTGGGGGTCCTTCGTGGCTCTGTTGACAAAGTAGTGGATATGTAATACCGAGGTTCTGAGATCGACCCCCGCCGTCTGGTGGTGCTAGTTGAAGGGGGGCGTCCTTAGACAAAACAATGTACAGCCCCAGTCAAGTAAGTGGTAGACTGCAAGTAATAGTGTGCTGCCACGGCTGTGATACTTGTGAACCACTGTTGGTGTTAAACACTATTTAAACAATGAAATATGGTCTGCAACATGCGAAAAGGGGCTTTCGGACATTTGCGTAAAGTGTCGTCTCGGATCAGCCTGCGCGGACTGCGCAAGCTGATCCGAGACGACACTTTACGCAAATGTCCAAATAACCCTTTTTGCGTGTTGCAGGCCATATGATGTTTCAAGGGGGGAAACCTCCGCTGTGTTTCGTTTGAGATACATTTCGAGTTTCAAAACTGAGTTAAATCGACTTTCAACTACATTCTGTTTCGACATGATAAATAAAAATACTTTCTTGCACATCTTGATCTACATGTTTATTCATTGATGGCCACAAACCAATCTTTTTACAACAAGGATTCACAATCCTCTTTTCTTTTTATAATTTTCTTTTGTTCCGAAGAAAATAATGAAAACGGAATATAACAATTAGTATGTATGATTGTAACTAATTACGTTGTTGTTGTTTCATTATTATTATTATAAATTTATTTTGTCATATCCTTTTTTTCATATCTTTGCATTGATCCTAATGTTTATATTTAGGACAACCACGAAAATGGAGAAAATATCAATACCGTAAGATCGATATACTAGCTGTAGTGCTATCTGCTTTTGATTCTTGTATATTGCTTATTGAATGCATTGCTTTGAATTTTGACTTTTTCACCGCCACTGTTGACTTTAAAGAGGATAATTGTCTTTTCGGTGTATGGTCGAAATTTCTTTCATAGAGTGAAAAGCAAAAGCCCGATTTTCGCTCGCAGCGAAGCCATGAGTGAAAATGTGTCCTTTGCTTTTCACGAGATGAAAGAAATTTCGATCATACATCGAAACAAACAATTAGCCAATTTCTTTTATGTTGTTCACTTCAACATTTCTTTTCACGTCTAATTTTGCTCGTCGTGAAAAAAAAAATGCGTTTTTCAAGCAAAATAGATCTTTTCAATGCACTTGGATATGGACTCACTGTATTAATGACGTCAGATGGTATGATCCCATTAAGATGAAAATACCTATACAGAAATAATCGGTTACAAGGAGTTTTGTGCAAAAAACTTGAGCTCTTCTTCGAATATTCCCTTGGGTTTTTAACTTCCATGAACACAGTGTACAGGTCTGATTTACACAAGGCTACAACTGGTTTCCCTAGTGGTAGATCTTTAACAGGTGAAAGTGGTGTCTCTGATAAATGTATGCATAGATATTGCATCGAATCTAGAACCTGTTTTGTTTCGACGTATAGCCTTCGAAATGTAAATGGTAACAATCATTGATCTAGACTATAATATTGGCCTGCGACACGCGAAAAGGGGCTTTCGGACATTTGCGTAAAGTGTCGTATCGGATCAGCCTGCGCACTCCACGCAGGCTAGTCCAAGACGGCACTTTACGTCAATATTAGATTTTGTCCTACAGTAGACTTGCGTGAAACAGAAAATCACACTCGATCAGAAAGTGTCGTCTCGGATCAGCCTGCGCGGACTGCGTAGGCTTATCCGAGACGACACTTTACGCAAATGTCCCTTTTTGCGTGTTGCAGCCCATATCAAAACACAATGGCATTCCGTACCGGTATAACTTATTTGCTTTATGTTACTATGTGTGGGCCGTGTCAAAATGCGGCTTTAATAAGATATGGTTTTCATGAATTTCAACTTTTCAGGAATCAGCGGACTGATTTCAAATGAATTCAATAATGATTTTAAAAAAGAGATCTGTGGAAGAGAAAGCTTTTTTTGACTGAATTGATTAATTGGCAGATGAGTTCCATATTACAAGTGTAAAAGATCAAAATCCATCACAAAATATGACAAATCTCGACAGTCACTTTTAAGAGCAAGTTTTGACGATTAGTTACACAGGGACTTTTTTGTACATCTGTGGTTATTCTATCAGATAGCCTTTCAACATACGTGTATATAAAACCAAACGAAGAGTTGAAAAATTTAATTCTCATAGCCATGCTTTGTATTTGCTAGTATAGAAATGTGTATCTGTATGTGTACGCTTTTATATATATATATTTTTTTTTTTTTTTGGCTAGATAGAAAGCTTAAGAAAGAAAGGGAGAGACATGTTGCACTTAAACTACATTGGACATGATTAAAGCGACACTAGCTGCCAAATGTAAACAAAGCGGGTATTAAAATGCATTTAGATTTAAATTTTACCAGTATGGAAATTATTGTGAAGATTAAAATTTACATTTTACGGTCTATCCAAGTGTTAGTCACCGGCAGAGAAATTAATTTCAAAACTAGATTAAAAGTTGCAAGGTCACTCTATCTTTTGTTTACTTTTTGCCTAATTTCGAAATTCATTTTTTCTGCCATGGACTGAGACTTGGACCGACTACAAAATAACAGATTGTCATCCTCACAATGGCCATTATTGGGTCTGCAATGAACAATCTAATTCATGGCTTTTTGCTTTTCAGGGTCGTAAAAACTCGGGATTGTTTAGTTAAGGTTTAATTAAGATTTCATAATTCTTTCTTCACTGATGCCATACTATGTTGGCTGTTTTGGGCTAAATAACAAAGGTGTGTCGTACCATTCAAAAAGTTGAAGTAACCGATTGTTCGTTTGAAGTAATACAGAAAACATCGAGGAACAATTGCCTTCAAAATAGAATTTCTCCGTTTTTCTCTACGTTTTCAAAACTTTAATTCGGTTTTGCTATCGTCTTTGATTGATAGTTACAAACAATGGACATTGCTTAATGATTCTCGCTACGGAGTAATCGATTACGAAACAAGTTTTTCAACTCTATTTTAATAACATCAAAGGAAAAAAATTAGTTAAATGATCTGTTAAAATGATAAATCAAGCATACCTGACAGGAAGTCATTTAGCAGCCTGATTAAAACTGTCCTTAACTTTAACATGGGAATACGGCTGTGACGTTGTAATAGACAGGAAATGGAGGACGTGAGTGAGGGAAACGTCACGTGACAGCCAGGATGTAATGACGTACTTTTGTCAACGTTAATACTGAAGATTGCATTATGCTCTCAGACAAGTTATGCTAAAAATCTTTGCCAATCGACAAACGATTTAGACTTGTCCATATTTTAAGCTTTTGCAGACAACAAATGAAATCTGGGTCAAATGATGGGCAATGTCTTTTAAGAGTACAAAAAAACATTGTGGGAAAAAAAAGGAAATGCTAGTTACTGGCATTCTTTCCTTGTCTCATGAAGAAGTTTTCAAAAGCCTTCTTCCTCGGGTTCTTAAGAATAAACGGTCGTATGATAAAATTTTAAAAGTGAATCATTCATAAGAAATGCGTAAAAATCTTGCAAAAATACATAAACCTGCTGCAGAGTTTGTAGTGCCGACGATCACAAAAATAGTATTTTTTAGCATTTTTTTTTTTTCCTAGGGATTATGTGATTGAAAGCTCTATTAGAAAAATGAAAAAAAAAATAGAAAAATACAAGGCTGCACTCTCTGAATACTGATCTTAGTTTACACACTCCATGAATTAGAATCCACGGTCTGTTGTGGCAGCTGCAAACAAAAACTAGTAATTCCATCCATATTTTTTTTTTTTTTTTTAATATACATCTTCCTTTGATGATATTTGCGTAGAGATTAGACTAAAACAAGCCTGCACCTTGGACATAAGACACTGAGTTTTAGAAGATTGAAGAAGGAACAAAATTTAAGGTGACACTGTCTATCGTTACAAATTAGAGGTCGTGCTCATTTACTTGTCTGTAAAATATATCTTGCTGACAGTAATGCGATCTGCATTTCCGTTGAAGACTGCGACAATAGCAAGACAAATTTATCTATTTATCTATTTATTTGTTTGTTTCAAATTTAACAGTCGCAAACTCGCAAACGCGAGCTAAAATGAAAAAATGCGAGTGTCAAATTCTAACAGTCGAAATAATTTGCGAGTGCGCCGGAAAATGGGCAAACCTACCGCTTAAAAATCTGAATTAATCCATAAATGCGGTCGTTTTTCGTGTACAATGAATTGCCGTAAGCGGTGTAGTACTATCCTTTGAGAGTATCACCGACCACGTGACCGGTATTCGTGGAGACGTTTGTTGCGATATTGTAAATACATGTATACGATATTTAAAGAGGCCCTTATACTCATTTTCAGCCATTTTTTACTCATTTTGTCTTTATTTTATCAACCTATAGTCATTCTTATACCTTCATGCCAAATATTGCGCCTGACGGTTGAAAGGTTGCTTAGATTACGGTCGATAGAAAATGCATTTCGCTGAGTTGCGGCCTTCCATGTAAACAGACTCGTCGTTTCCGGTTTTTGAATCGAAGATTTCAATATATCCGTTATACACTCGGGTAGATTCGTATGAATATCATGCATTCTGTCACGTGACTATATTTGACCTTCGCCCTGCGTCTAATGAGGTAAACAAAGGAAAATGGAGGCTTCTCTGTTGCAGCCTCGATTTTCAAACGGAGGTCGCGACCTATATGCAAATTACACCGTATTCGACTCTAAGCGGAAACCAACGATAAATTTCCGTGACGCACCGCCATTGTTTGCAGCTTCGATCGTCAGCCAGTTTTCTTCTGACCAATGTTCGGTTTCTGATACAAATCTCCGTGTTTCTTTTTTTGCAATTACACCATATATGTCAGTAATTTATCCATGTTTACACAAAGGACTGATTTCTGTACCATTCTAAATTGTTTGAAATTTAACAGCGTTTTTGCTTACCGGCTGTAAACGGGCATCTTTAAAGCGCGTAGACGATTCTGACGTTGTTTATACGTCTGCATTGCCTCGCTGAGAGTATGGAGCGGAAAATATCCATTTTTTTTCGGCAAAAGGCCGGATTCCTTGACATCGCCAAAATGCACAGACCCCAATGGGTTAAAATATTGCTAGTACAAAATTTATTTTGGCTAGTAGAAAAAATGGTCACTAGCAAATTTTTTCTAGTTGAAAAAAAAGTTAAATTTGACCTCTGTCAATGGATGTTGGATTAGCCATGTTTCTCAGTTCTCCATTTAATCTCCATTTACTTTCATTTGCGAGGCCTTTGATGTCCTATCGCAATATTAAAAATGAGATTTTAAATTTGTAGTCTTCTCATTTACTGACAATAACTTAGCACATTTGTCTACTTATATGCAGACAGTAATGTTTACATGTACCGTTTTTTCGGCTCAGCTGACTACGCTGGATTTTGACCTACTTCTCAGTACTGATACACCCAAATGAATGAATAATGTTTTGCGATTGGAAAAAAATGTGTACGTGTTTATTAGGTGGACCTCTGCTGGCCTTGTGCGGGCACATTTTTCACACCACATAATTTTTACCAGCAACTCCTCCTTTTTCAACAATGATTTGGCTTAACATCTAAAAGTAAACATTTGAAAATTAACATTTATAATAATGTACATGATTGAAAATTCCATTTTCAAAAATATACAAAAGAATGAGGAAAAAGAGGCAATTGATGGCCAGATTATTTTTCATATCAAACCACAAAACACTTTCAATATTCCTATCCGAGTACCTGTCACGCCGTGTATCTTATTATTAAAAAATGCTTGTTTAAAGTGTGAGTGTGTATCTGTGCGCTTTTTGGTCGTATTTAAATCTTCATATTCAACGAGATTTAAATGAGTGTCTTTACTTATGAGATTTGATATACTCTTGCATATTGTAATTTATACATTTACTGATTGTTCATATGTGACTGTAAATAGTGTTTTGTACTGGTATTGTAACCATCAGCTATACTGATATTCAGGTATGTTTGCCTCTCTTATAATTTACATACTATAATCAGATGTTGCTTTTTTACACAACATATCCAGAGTAAACATTTTCATTATGTGCCAATTGCAAGAAGGTTTGGACTCCTCTGTAAAATTGAGAGATTTGTAAACATTTAGACAAATGGAGCAGTAATTCAGGATGAGAAACTTCTCCATTTTCAAAAAAGTTAGCTGTTTGACAAACGACAAAATTCTGGACTTACCTGATTTAAAGCGTTTGCCTATGACTTAAAAAAATCTACCAAGCTTGTTATTGGAAGGGTAAAAAACATTGTGAAAAAAGGAGAAAATGCTGGTCATCAGCGTTTTCTTTTTTATTTCAACTTTGTTTTTAAGTCTTATCCTTTAGGATAGTTAAGAGCCGGAACTGTTTGGTAAGGGGTTTACATTTTATTCTACATATGGCCTGCAACACGCTAAAAGGGACATTCGGACATTTGCGTAACATGAGGTTCCGGATCAGCCTGCGCAGTCCGCGCAGGCTGATCCGAGACGACGCTTTCCGATCGTGTGTGATTTTCTGTTTCACGCGTATACTGTAGGACAAAATCTAATGTTGAACGTAAAGTGCCGTCTCGGATTAGCCTGCGCGGACTGCGCAGGCTAATCCGAGACGACACTCTACGCAAATGTCCGAAATTCTCTTTTTGCATGTTGCAGACCAATTATAAGAATTATTTGTAGAAATTCAGTACTTGGTTTCAAGACAGAGAAGTTCAAACTAACGCTTTCAGTGTAATTGGTTATTTTTAATTTTCAGATTTTGTCTTTCAAACACCTATGGCACTTCTTATAACTAGACCGTTTTTGTCCAAACAACTGATAAACTACTCCAATGTGATTGGAGAGAGATAATTTCAGTAATATTCGGTCACTGAATTTATTTATTTCAATATCGCATCATAAACGCCTGATATTCTACTTTTCAAAATATGCAATTACTCGACTGACCCATTTAAAATATGTATCTTGGTCGCCTAAATAAACCTGACACGTTGTTGAAAATGGCAAAGAAAAAACAAGATAACAAAGCATTGGATTTAGATCCACTGCAGAATGGTCTTGGTTTAAGAAGAAGTTTATGTAAAACAAGTGCCATTCGGTATTACAACATATAATAATTATGAACCGTGCTCTGTGAAAAAGGGGCTTAATGCATCTGCAAAAAGTATCGACACAGGTCAACCTGCGCAGTTCGCGCAGGCTGACCTGGGCCGAAACTTTTCGCCATTGGTCAATTTTCTGTATGTCCAGGGCCCAGTCTACCTCATGATTAAGTCGGTTGTTAAAAAATGTGGCCATTGTGGATCCATTAGCATGTGATGGCTTGCTTGGTATCATGCATCACGGAGATGCATTAAGCCCCCATTTTGCCAGAGCATGGCTCATATAAGAGCGGCATTCTTGCAAAAGGGGGCATAATGCATCTCCGTGACGCATGATACCATGCAAGTCATCACATACTTATGGATCTATAAGATCTATATTGTCTAACAACCGACTAAATCATGAGGTAAAATGGTCATTTGACATTCAGAAAATTTTACAATTGGCTAAAAGTTTCGACATATGTCAGCCAGCGCGCAATGCACTGACTGACATGGTCTGATACGCTTTTGCAGATGCAGTAAACACCCTTTTCACAGAGCATGACCCATATACAAGATTACTGCACCTTGTTTGAACACTTCTATGTGCACACATATATTTGTAATATATATGCTTTCACGTTGCTTATACTATATATGGAATTATTCCAGCAGGGCCCCTCCCCAAAAAGGTGCACACCCATTCGCACACCCACAGCACTAAAGTTATAGAGAAAAAGGGTAAGTTAGCACTGAATACTGAGTAAAGCCTGTTTTCGAACGCAACTATTTAACGCTTTATTCACACAATCCTGAAATTTCAACGACCATCGGGAAGAGAGAGTTTGAAACATTGTGGGGGGAAAAAAAGAATCGAATCCAATCATTTGTCGTCTGCGAATTCTTTCAGATAGGACAAATCTAACATTTTTCTGTCTGGTAAAAGCGTTTACCCTGCAACAGAAAGTATCTTCTACTTCGATGTAAATAACTAGTGTGAATTTTTAAACCCTTATCATGCTAAGTAAATTCAATGAAACTTTTAAGTCGATAGTAAAAACCGGAATAACGCTATTTCATTTTTTTTTGGGGGGGGGGGGAAATATTTCCTTATCGGAAAGTGTAGATCCAGGATCAGACTGCACGTTCTGTGCAGTCTGATCTTGATCTACACTGTCCGCAAAAGGTCAGTAAGTCAGGCTTAGCAGTCAAAGGGTTACGTATACAAGACAATTTAAGCCTTTTCAATCATAAGAAATAAAAAATACTTTTGGTCCATTAATCTAAGAAAATGTGTTTCTCTACTGTATATGATTCTATATTACGAGAAAGAATTCGGATTCGTGATCCTAGGTTTGAATTCTGCTTTATTGAAATCATATATTTGTTCTTAGTTTAACTTAAGATTTCGAAAGAATACAATTTCAGCTTTTTTTTTTTTTTTTTTTCTTTAATCATCAGCCGAAGGAAAAGTAAAAGACTGCCTAAGCTGTGGATTTTATAGCGAAACATAGCAATTTATAACAGTTACATGATAAAAATTATAAAAAATTGTTTTCCGAGGCTTAAAACTTGGCGTAATTATCATGCCTTGAAGAGTACCAAAGTTTGTTTCAACCTGTCTTAGCTATAAGATATTTCTCTAACAGCTTTAGAAATTTTTTAATATTTATTTAACAAAATTGTAAAACCAGGCACCCACACTCTTATTGCAATCGGCGCCATGAGTAGCTATAAAGGACGGCGTAGATCAAGATCGGACTGCACATATCGTGCAGACCGATCTTGGAAATACACTGACCGCTACTTGAATCTACGAAATTTATGACAGAAAGGTTTCTCAATTTGCCATGAGAAAAAATAGCACATAAAACTCACGGGTTACTTGGCGGTCAAAAGAATTAAAGATAAAGATTTCTAAGTTTATACCTACATTTTGGACAATCTCTAACATAAAATGATTTTTTGTTTTGTTAATCTGTATTCATTGGCATTCTCTTTTCTTGCAGTTCCCGTTAAAGTACCAGTCCGTAAGTATATAAAAACTTTGAAAATTAGTATTTCGATATTAATTGTGGAACAAGTTCTACTACGTTTTATGATTCTCAGTGATTGCTTAAGCGCTTCCCGCCTGCCCTCTACCCACCCACAATGCTGAGTGATTCCAAAGATCAGTCATTCAGGGACTCGAACCTAGAGCCAATGCAATCAACCGAATGAGTTCTAACTTTTGTGATTAAGTTGTGAAACAATTACTACTGGTTTATAATAGAAATCTCGATAACGTTCGAAAAATTTCATTGTTTTCATGTAAGAAAACACATGTATGTTCTGAAAACGTCCATGATTTATATTATATCAATCAATCAAATGAAACAAAAGTGCACTAGTATCCAACAAACTGCACACACAGACACACGCACATATGTGTATATATATATGAGCCATGCTCTGTGAAAAGGGGGCTTAATGCATCTGCGAAAAGTATCGACCCAGGTCAGCCTGCGCAGTCCGCGCAGGCTGACCTGGGCCGAAACTTTTCGCTTTTGGTCAATTTTCTGTATGTCCAAGGACCAGTCTATCTCATGATTAAGTCGGTTGTTAAAAAAAAGCTGCTATTGTGGATCAATAATGATGTGATGACTTGCTTGGTATCATGTATCACGGAGATGCATGAAGCCCCCTTTTGTCAGAGCATGGCTCATATATATATATGTAATTGTGTATTTTCTCCTTGCAGATGTACCAGTGCCTCAACCATGTAAGTACAATGTTTGTTCTTATTCAAAGTGAAATAGAAACATTCCAGTTTCGATATGAGTACCCACAAACCAGAGGTTTACCATTTCTTTACATTTCAATGAAGCAAACGTATAACATGTTTTGGACTTTTTTGAGGAAGTTCAAGGCAGGAATGATTTTCCTTCTGCACCGCAAAACAGTTTGCGACTTTGTTACTTGAAGCCAGTGGTGTAGCGTAAAGGAAAACGGTTTATAATCCCTGTGCTGTGCACTAGAATACTGTCGAAAACGGCATGAAAAACACATACAGCAATATGGCTTGCAACACGCGAAAAGGAGCATTCGGACATTTGCGTAAAGTGTCGTCTTGGATCAGCCTGCGCAGTCAGCGCAGGCTAATCCGAGACGGCACTTTACGACTACATCAGATTTTGTTCTTCAACAGACTTGCGCAAAACAGAAAGTTACATAAAAACGTTAAGTGTCGTTTCAGATTAGCCTGCGAGGACTGCGCAGGCTGATCCGAGACGACAGTTTACGCAAATGTTCGAATACCCCTTTTCGCGTGTTGCAGGCCATATAGGATAAACGTATTTGCCTTCCTTTAACGAATGTAAATGAGATAAGCCAATGAAATAGTTTTGGTTCTTGTATGAATATAAGAGCTGATATTGAAGCACTTCTGTTAAACTGTTTGATGTATTAGAGTGTTGTCTTCATAAAGTACCCTATCTAGGTGCTTTCGTCGTTCGGCTGGCTTGACTATGAAGTTTTATTTGGGAATTCATGATCGTAGAAACTTAATTTAATTCGTTTTCCAGAGGTGCCTAGATCTGTTTTAGGTGTCTTTTTAATCTTTGTATTTTTGAAAATACTCTGTCTCTTAAATCAAGAAAGATGCGAAAGATGCAGTCGGCTTCGTAAACACACCCTACCTACCTTATGAAGTGTGATTTATGAGTTTTTTCACCTTGCTCTCACCATTTCAAAAATAATAAATTTACAAAGAACGGGGAATTTCTTACCTATACCTCATTTGATTCGCATCTTGCAGCAAAACTAAAAGAGCCCTACTCATGCAAAAGGAGGGCTAATGCATCTCGGTGATAAATTATACCATCACAAAATCAAGGAACCATAAAATCCATTTTGTCCAACAATCGATCCGAATCATGCGGCTCTAAATGGTCTGCAACACGCGAAAAAAGGCGTTCAGACGTTTGCGTAATATGTCGTCCCGGGTCAGCCTGCGCACTGCGCGCAGATTAATCCGAGACGACACTTCCCCTTTTTATGTAATTTTCTGTTTTCCGCAAGTCTACTGTAGCACAAAATCTAATGTAGTCGTAAAGTGCCGTCTCGGATCAGCCTGCGCGGACTGCGCAGGCTGATCCGTGACGACACTTTACGCAAATGTCCGAATGCCCCTTTTCGCGTGTTGCATACCAAATGGTCCTTTGACATGCAGGACTGAGCAGGTTCACCCGAGTCGATACTTTTACAGATGCTTTTAACCCCATTTTCAAAGAGGATGGTTCAAATACATATTGGCTATCCCCATTGAACCAGAAGATTCTTCAAAGTCGCCTGCACTGAGTTTGTTTTAGGAGGTAATGTTTTAAATCGCGCGTTTATTTCAGACCCAGTCCATGTTCCAGTGGAAGTAATAAAACATGTACCAATTCATGTTGTGAGACACGTACCAGTTCATAAGCCTTGTAAGTTGTAGAAAACATTTTATTTTTAATTTGTTGGGGGCTAGTCCTCGGTGCGTTGGCGAACACTGTAGATCAAGATCAAATTTAACAAAACCTGCAGTTTGATCTTTGATCCACACTTTTCAATATTTTGTGAGGTATTCAAGGCTGAGCAATACAGTCTTGAGGATTCGCATTACTTTAAAGCCAAGAACTTGTAGGAGAATATATTACAGATGGATTCATACAGCAGTAAAATAATAAACAAACTTGAAATAACCTATATATGAAAACCTGTGGTCTATTCACATGATATAGTTTGCTTATGAAGTTATTACTTATAAGTAAGAGTCGTAAATATACTTTTGCATATCATACGGGTATATACTTATACTTACCCCAATTTACCCCCGGAATATTCATACTTACGTGAATAAATGCATTCTCATGACACCACCAAAGTAAATGTACTTAATCCTTAACCACACAATCCCGAGTTTAAACAACCGAAAAAAAATGCCTGTTGTAAACATTGTGGAAAAAGGGGGAAATGCTGGTAATCAGCATTTTCTCCTTTTCCAAAAATGTTTTCTATCTTTTCTAAGACTGATTTTATAATTTGTGCAAAATAAAATTTGTCGTCTGAAAAAGCTTTCAGTTTGGACCAGTCTAAATCTTTGTCGTTTGATAAAGGGTTAAGTAAGTTTCTTCACTTACATAGGTAAATGTGTGTATGTGAATGGAGCCTAAGTATCTTTACATGAATTAGTACATGTGTACATGTGAACAGGACCCAAGTGACTTTTTGTAAGTGAGTAAATTGGGCCAAAGTTTCTTACTTACATAAGTAAATGTGTGTATGTGTATGGTACCTAAGTATCGTCACTTACGTAAGTAGATGTGTGCGTGTGAAAGGAACTTTAGTATTTTACTTATGTAAGTACCTAAGTACCTTTACTTACGTAAATAATTGTGTCTATGTCAATGATACCTATATGTCTTTACTTACGTTTAAAAGTGCATATGTGCGTGAAAATAAAGTTTAAGTACTTCTATATACCTCAACCAATGTGAGCATGTGAATCAGACATATAGGATCTGACATGAATTGGCGTTTGAGATAAAATTGTATTAAACGAGTCTAGGGAAAATGTTATTGAGCAAGGCTTTCACAAGTTTAATAAAATTTTATCTTATATGCCAATGAATGTCAGGCTCTTTTTATCACATAACGGTATTTCACAAATTATAGATCAGAAGATGTAAAGCCATCTATAGATGCACCCTTAGTAATATCCATGAAACGTGTTCGCTTCTATGAGTACGCACAAAATGACGTCACATAATTGTGATATCAAACGTGTATAAGATAAGAAAATTCGTAAAGGGTATATTACACTAAAAATAAGGGAGGTTATGTGATCAATAAATTATCTGTACTTACGTAAGTATTTGTGCGCATATAAAAGAAGTACACAATTTATTGACGTCTGTTGTAGTTAATACTATTTTTGCTACATTAAAAAAAAAGGTGCTCAGTATTTCAGTCATTTTATTCTTATATCTTAAAATTTTCTTTCACAGACCCAGTTCCAGTTCCGAAACCCTACCCGGTTATAAGAACGGTCGAGAGGAAGGTTCCTGTGCCGGTCGAGGTCATTCGTAAAGTACCAGTTGCTGTGCCCAAACCAGTACCCGTACACGTCAAAGTACCAGGTATTTGCTTTAACTCTTTGTTACCTATTTTAACCCAAAACTTTGCGCACCGTTAAACTATGGTGTATCGAGGCGTTAAATTCGCGAGGTACTTAACCCTAAGGCTGCCAAGCGCGACTCAACGAACTTTTGCAGACAGTATAGATCAAGATCAGACTGCACAGAACGTGCAGTCTGATCTTGGATCCACACTAACCGATTAGGAGATATTTGTCTTCCGAAAATAACTTTATTTAGAGCAATAATTGGGCTTTTACAATCGACTTGAAAGTTTCATTTAATTTATTTACCAGGTTAAGGGTTAAGACTCGGCCTTGTGCTGGTGGAGTTCAGGAAAGACATGAACAGGCGAGCTGTTTCCGTGAAATGACTGTTAAAAGCGGCTTAAACACCACTCACATCATAAAACTCAATTTAGATAGATAAAGGTCAGTGGGGGATAACGGAGAAATTGACTGTTACGTATTATATGTAAATTACTATTTCAATCATTTTAGTGCGTGTTAATGTACCACATGCTGTACCCGTCAAGGTTCCCTATCCAGTGCGGGTACCCGTCCATGTTAGAGGTAAATATAAAGAACGAGACCTTTTTTTGTTGTATAGTAACCGATTGTTACGCATATTTATTCTTACAGTTCACGTTCCAGTGCCCAAACCAGTTCCGGTAAAAGTGCCCGTACCCCACCCAGTCAGAGTGCCAGTAAAGGGTATACATGCATAAATTAATTAACTGCATGCCGCCGCTAACACATTTCTCAGCCCTATCTATTTCTCCAACCTTTTCATCATGCAGTCTCTAAGTTTTTTCTTTTGATCTCAAGTAACAACTTTCTCAACTTATGTTACCACACGTGATAAAATAGTTTGTAAATAAGTTACGCTTTTTCCAGTTAGAAAAAGGAAAAGGATTGATATAAAACGCTTTTATCATTCATGTTTATCATTCATGTTTATCTGACAAAATATGGGCAGAGTAAATAAAGATCAAAATTACCATAAAATCTTGTCTAGTTTTATTGTCTGGTCTAAAAATAGCATTGAATTGCGATAGCAAAGTAACTTCTACTAACTAAAATTTTCAATTTCATTTATTCAGCTTTGTAAGGATCAACACTCTTTTGAGAAAAACAAATGCAATGATCGTACTAATATATATGAGCAATGCTCTAGCAAAAGGGGGCTTAATGCATCTCCGTGATCCATTAGACCAAGTAAGTCATCACATAAAAAAGGGATCAATAAAATCCATTTAGTCTAATGAATGACCAAATCTAAGAGAAGAGTGGTCCTTTGACATACAGAAAAATGACTTACAGCGAAAAGTTTCGGCCCAGGTCAGCCTGCGCGGACTGCGCAGGCTGACCTGGATCGATACTTTTCGCAGATGCATTAAGCCCCCTTTTCACAGAGCATGGCTCATATATATTGGTTAACAATTTCTTTTGATTATAATCTATCTAAGAATAGACTATCTATTGAATTCTGTTTACACGTGCTACAAATTGTCTGATGGTTTATATTCTGCAACATATCATCAGTCCATTATGTTTGTTTTGCGACATATTATCCATGAACTTTTTGTTTCATTTTGCGACATATCATCTATGAATTTATGTTTGAATTTGCGACATGATAGCGACAAATTTATGTTTTCTTTTTTTTTTTCATCATATTATCGTTTAAGTTACATTTGCTTTTATTCATGACAATATATATCACTTTTTTCATAACGTCCTGTTATCACTTAGTTTATGTTTATTCTGGCGACACTTTATCTGAATTTATGTTTGTTTTGCATCCACTTATGTTGGATTTTACGTCTGTTTTTACAATATCAGTTCCGGTTCCGGTTGATAGACCTTACCCTGTGATTAAAGAAAAGAAGGTTCCCGTCCCTGTCCCAGTACCCAGACCTTACCCCGTCGAAAGAAAGGTACCAGTCCCAGTGCATGTTGATAGACCGTATCCTGTCCCCCACCCAGGTAAACTTAGGCGCTTTGTTAACTATTAAGCTGCTAAATGCGACTCAAGGCCCATCTTTGGACAGTATAGATCAAGATCACAAAGAAATTGCAGTCTGATGTTGGATCTATTCTGCCTGATATGGTGAGACTATTACCGCGGAAAGAAATCATTGGCATGTTTTATTTTCTGATGGAAATTTCACCATTTTTGTTTTGTGGTCAAGAGACTACATTTATATATCTAATACTTTTTTGCTTACAAATATATTTACCTTCATGACTGAGTTCAGCATCCCCAAAGTTTGCAAACTGCAAACAGATAGGAAAGGGAAGTGTAATTAAAAAAATATCTTATTTGTATATCCTTATAGTGATAATTAACCTCGTAAGGTACTTTCAGATTTTCGCCGTAGTTTCGCTTGCAAATGCTTGTGGGAATGTTACATGATCGGTACCACTCATTGACCATATGGAGTAATATTCATATAGTTGCGATAATGTCATACCTGGTCTCATAAAAATAGACGGAGATGTCAATTGCAAAACTACAATCACATTATTTAAACGCCAAAACGTACCTTTTTTTCTGATTGTAACCACCCAGTTTCATTTCTGGCATAGAAGAGTATATTACTACATGTAGTTATATTTTTAAGTGGTTTACGAGAAGTTTAGATTCACGGCATAATTCCTTTTCATCCAGTTTGTCTCGTTCACAATTGTGAAAACGAGAGACAAGAATGTAAATGATATCGCTTCCAATCTTGAACTCTCTTTTCTTTTATATATTTATTTCAGTACCAGTCCAGGTGAAAGTACCCCACCCAGTTCCCCACCCAGTTAAAGTACCAGTACCAGTTGACAGACCCTGTGAGTTTCTCTCAATTAAAGTCTTTACTCTGATTAACTGTTTCCTTCACCCTTTACAAAACTATCTCGAGTTTTAACAACTCTGAAAATGAATGTTTCATTTTAAGAAAATGAGAAAATGCTCGTTGCCAGCATTATCATTCTTTCCCAATATGTTTTTCGCCCTTTTCAATTCGTTTTATTCGAGTGGACCATAATTCGTTGCCCGAAAGTGACGATGCAAACAAAATCACTAAATGCGTGCAATCGTCTAAGTTTCTCGGTAAAATTAACACGATGTTGTCTGGCGATTGATGTTGCGTTAAAGGTTGATTGAACTCTCGAAAGAGATGTAAGAGTGCCAGAAAACAAGTTTCCTTTCATAGATTCCAATCAGACGAGAATAGAAAGCGGCTGTCGTTGTATTGCAATCTAACGCAATGTGGACTGTACCTTGAAGAACCTAGAATTTTAGAATACAACGCAAAGAGGAGTGTATCTAAAGAACCTAAACTTGACTACAATTAAATCGATCCGTGAGAGCAATGAAAGACTTAAACAGTCTGTTCGGATATATCTTTGCACTTGTTTATACGTATTTAAGTAGTTGAATACAGAAGGTATGAAGAGACTCAATTGAATACCTAAAATATCAGATTGGAACTTCTGCAACTCCCGTCCATCTTGTTTTCGTACCTGCAGTAAAAATATCTACACCATGCCATTTACAAAAGGTGGGGGAGGCTGTCAGATTATGATAACTATAAATTCTGACCCTGAACAAACTAGCATGCTGATTGATTGAATAGAAAATATAGCAAGATAGTTGATTGTTTTCTAAATCTCAAACAATTAATTTTTATCTGAACATACAATGTAATTACTTTAAGGCGGGAACTTTTCACGTTACAAAACGCATCCAAATCACTATTTATTTCATTTTGCATAAGTACATGTGTCCCGTAAATAGGTCATGCTGCTACTCACTTGGCATCCAAGTAATCATCCAAAACTGGCAATAGCAACCACCATTTCCTCCTTTTCTCACCATGATATCTCCCATTTCAAAAATAGAGATCTTCCTTTGGGTCACATTTCATTTGTCCTTTGCAAATGCTTTCAATATGGTGGAGTCCAAAATGTTGTCGTTTAGTAAAGAGTTAATACATGCCACTATCATGAATCTGATCATAAACCGCAAAATGAGTAACCATTCATTTTATTTCATGCTTTCCGGTAGGATATCGAGAAATAGCGGTGAAAATATTTTTCGATATTCCACGGGTACGACCAGTGAAAATACCGATTTTTATATTCTAGTTACCTAGGTAAAATGCGCGTGACTCACAACCAGATGGAAATATGACGTCATTTACCTTACATTTCTCGCGCTTGACATAATATTGTAATGCGTTGCTATGCGGAGGGGGTACGCCACGGGGAACAACTGAAAAGACTGTACTGGAATTTGATAAAGTTCCTCCCAGAAAGGGTTAAAAGCATGAAATAAATAGAATATTTGTTTTTTTTTCGGTGAAAGATCGAAATTTATTTCATCTCGTGAACACCATCGGTAATATTTTCACTCGTGGCTGCGCCACTCGTGAAAATATTACCGATGACGTTCAATCGATGAAATAAATTTCGATCTTTCACCGAAAAAAACAAATATCCTCTATTTATTCTATTACTTAAAGTAGGTCAAAAGTCAGATCAATGAGCTACACCAAATAAATCGCGTTAAATTCATCCAATCATGTCCAAACATGTGATTTGGGCTGCACACATTTATAATCACAATTGTGTTCTTTTTGAATCGATGCAAGAAGAAAATATTACTGTTCTCGACTCGCTAGTGCATTCGCTTTGGTATGTTTATTCGTTCACGCTATTTCTGAAAGCTATTTATTGCACCAACAACCTTAAACTAGACTTGTTAAAGGTGAACATGATTTTCTTTACCATTATATCGGCCCTTTGATTTTGCCGATTACATCAGTATTTACAGCGTAAAGATCAAGTCGTAAAACCGGATGTCACGTTTCTACAATGTATTATGGTCTACTGGAATATCACAAATGACGAATTTTAATGTATGGAATAATCATCTTTTTGTCATTTTTGCTGTTTTTGTAGATTTAAAAATAGACTGCGTGGCTGTGAACTAATTAAATCAGTGTACATTTTCTATGTACAACAATCTATTACAGTGTAAGTCATTGGTGTAGCGTTAGAGCGTCGGCCTCACACAACATTATTTCCGGGTTGGAATCACCGGGTAAGTGGGGTCAATCTTTGAAACTACTCACATCACAACACGAAAACTGTTCAAGATATCCAAGAAGCACTCATTGAGATTGTTGCTTACCTTGTTTCGCAATCCATGCAAAATAAGTAAGTTTAAATTAATCATACTTAAACCTATTACAGACCCAGTTGTCGTTGAGAAAAAGGTGCCAGTGAAAGTACCAGTGCCCGTACACGTACCTGTGGACAGACCTGTGGCAGTTCCCGTACCTAAACCAGTCAAAGTACCCGTCCATGTACCGGTCCATGTGCCAGGTAAAACATTGAAATTAATCGCATCACGACATTGGAATTATTTACATAGAAAACTCCTCATGAAACCCATGGATTGCTAAGTGCTACATTCCTCCTTAGCGGACAGCGTAGATTAAGATCAAGCTGCACAGAACGTGCACTCTTATCTTAAATCTGCACTGTTTCATATGTTGAATGTATTTATTGAAAAATATAGAAAATTTATTTAGGGAGACAGACTGTAACTATTGGCTGGAATGTATCATTTAGTTTATTTGGCAGTATAAGGATTGATAGAAAAAAAAAGTTGCTTAGATGAAGTACTCGAAGAGGATCATATGGCTTTGCAACACGCGAAAAGGGGCATTCGGACATTTGCGTAAAGTGTCGTCTCGGATCAGCCTGCGCAGTCCGCGCAGGCTAATCCGAGATGGCACTTTACGACATTAGATTTTGTGCTACAGTAGATTTGCGCAAAACAGAAAATTACATAAAAACGGAAAGTGTGGTTTCGGATTAGCCTGCGCGGACTGCGCAGGCTGATCCGAGACGACGCTTTACGCAAATGTCCGAATGCACCTTTTCGCGTGTTGCAGGCCATATGTATTTAGTACAAGCGCTTAATTGCCCACATAATAGCACAAGTACAGATTTAGTTTTCAATGAAGCAATGAGGATCGAAAATGTAAAGCTTCCTCCACAATTACTGAAAATTTCAAAACTTACAATGAAAAAATAAAAAAAAAAGAACATGGAAATTGCTCATCCTTTCAAAAATCTTTTTCACTATCAAGGGCTGACTCATAAATTGTGAGCCTCATATGGAAGGGTTTGACTGATGGGGGATATATTGCATTTTTTAACATAATCTCTCACAGAATCTACATTTTTCACAGCAATGTTTAAGGGTCTTAATGTCGATTTTTAAAAGAAGTCTTTATTTTTAACTAATAAAGCGCTGGAACCGACTTAATT
Source organism: Hippopus hippopus (assembly GCA_946811185.2). NCBI lineage: Eukaryota > Metazoa > Mollusca > Bivalvia > Cardiida > Cardiidae > Hippopus > Hippopus hippopus. The sequence continues at coordinate 10,572,958 of OX328098.1, read as the reverse complement.
TTTTTTTTCGGACAGTGTAGTTCAAGATCAGACTGCACAGAACGTGCTGTCTGATCTTTGATCTGTACTTTCCGCTACTTTGTGACATATTCTGGCGAAAGCAATCTTGAAATGACAGTATTTCAGATGTCTTTCCTAATCGAAAAGGTTATTTTCAGTAATTCAGCAGTTTAAGGGTTAATCGTACAGAATCCCTTCTGCATGTATGACGTCACGTCTGACAGAAAGTCGGTACCGGATATGGCTTTCTTTCAATTTTGTAAATAGAAGAAAGTCTGATGTGGCGGGATCGGGCGAATCAGGCGGATGCTCAATACATTCAAAGCAACAATCTTATGCAAATAATGAATCGCTGCTCTTTTAGCGGTTTTGTTCATTTTGCGAAAACTGCAGACATATAATGAGTAAATGACACCGGTTTTCGGATACACAGCCTTAAATTGTCAGGGAATAATAGGGCTGAAACAGGACATCCTTGCTTAACTCCCTCAAAACAACGCTCACAACTTTCAAACAGCCCTCGTATAATTATGTACGTTGACTATCCATGATATACAATTTTGATGTTTTTATTTCTTATTTGCAAAAGAAATATCGCCGCCGTCGTCGTCGTCGTTGTTGTTGTTGAAAAAAAAAACACACACACACACACACGCGCACAAAATATTGATACTTTTTTAATACTGGAAATATTTCAGTTCAAGTTATAAAGCCTGTACCTGTGGAGAAGAAAGTCCCTGTACCAGTACCCCACCCAGTGCATGTTGATCGCCCAGTTCCCTTTCCAGTCCATGTCGAGAGAAAAGGTATTCTATTGACTTGAGAAAACTTTCATTTGATGATACTAAATGGCAATTTCAACAGAGTTTAACTTTTTAAAAACGAAACATTTAAGTTTCTTAATGTGGGGGTGTTTTGTCCACGACGAATTTATGATGAGCTCAAATGACGGAGTTGTCTTTGACGGGGTAGATATTATTGTGGGAAAAGGAGAAAATGCTGCCAGTATTTCTTCATGTTCTCATAATGTATTCCAAGAATTTCTTCCTCGGAGTAGTCAAAGGAATTGTTATGATAAAAGATGAAAGGTTTTGGTCAGAACACTTCCAACATCGCATTGCAGGCTACAGCGAGGATCGAAATTGAGACAGCTGCGTTACTATCCTACCAATGGTCGAAACGAAACACGATGAAGCCAAATACTCGTATATGCGACTTGATTCTAAACAATCGCCAAAAGTAATGCATTCATTTAGCGGAGTTAAGAGGTCGCAAAAAAGCAGAAATTAAATATGAGCAATGCTATGGCAAAAGATGGTTTACTGCATATGGCCTACAACACGCGAAAAGGGGCGTTCGGACATTTGCGTAAAGTGTCGTCTCGGATCAGCGTGTTGCAGGCCATATACCACGCAAGTCATTAGATAATTATGAATCCATAAAACTCATGTTGTTTGACAATCGGCTGAATCATGAGGTATGATGTCCTTTGACATGGGAAAAAATTGAAAATAGCAAAAGATTTCGGCCCATGTCAGCCTGCGCGGGCTGTGCCTACTGACATTGGTTGCTACTTTTTGCAGATACATTAAACTCCTACTCACAGAGCATGGTTCATATGTAACCGGAGGCGCAAAAAGTGATGGTCCAACCCGAACTCGAGCCCACGACCTCTCGCTCACGGTGCGAGTGCTCTACCAATTGAGCCACACGGCCCCGCCATGATTGGCCCCGCTATCTGTTTTTAAAATCTATTTGGGGAACAGATAACCCAACTACCTTTGTTTGGCAGCGACAGAGATCAACCTTCTAATCTTATTTACACAATGTTAGCGTAAAAGCAATTCAAAGATTGAAATTGAACCGTAAAGGAGGTTCCTTAAATTACAGGGTGTTTCATAATATCTGTCCTTATTCTAACCATTAATAATGTCTACGTATATGACTTTAAAATGAATGGAAAGTTACCACCTATAAGTAGACAAGATACGAGTAAAATTGTATTTGATATGTAATTCACAGACATGACTTAAACAATTGTTGAAATACTACTCTTTTCCTGACAAGTCCATTTCGAAAGGAGTGTCCTACATAACGTCAAATCTTGGCATTTAAATAACTCCAACTCTTTGTTTAAAGATTATCTTCGAAGGGTACAGGTTTACAAGCAGCAAAATGAGTTTAGGACAACAGAGAAATCGGGCTTTCATAATGGAAAATTGCTATACAATGAGACAATAATCTCATGGGCTGTTTTCAGTGCAGACAGTATAGTGGTTCCCATATTTTTCGCAGATGATGAGAACAGTGCCGAAACTGTAAATAACGAGGGCTATCTGAACATTCCATGGAAGAATTTCACTCTGATGTCAAAAGAAAAAAAAGTAATGACACTGAAGACTTACAGTACATGCATTTGGTTTAAGCAAGGTCGAGCCACAAAAGACACATGACCGAAAGAATAGTTAATTGACTTTCAAAAGTATTCTGGCAAAACTTCATTTCTTTCAATAATGGTCAAACACTCTTACCCTCCTAACTTTTTCTTGAAAGGTGCAGTATAAAAGGTGTACAGCCAAATATCAGGAGGTACTTAGGACTTAAAAGCTGCAAACAAGAGGGAAATTTATGAAATAGAAGGAGGACACATAAACATGTAATGAAAAACTCTCATAATAAACTTGACGTCAGAACTGCTCAGTGAACGTCATGTTGGAAAATGAACACGCCAGAAAAAGTGTAGTGCATTAACTATTATTAAAGTAATGCACATGTACTACATGTCAAATGAGATTTTATTATGTCTGCCAAAAGTTAGCAGCTTTCAATTCAGTTTAAAATGAATTGAGTGGAAAATTTCGACACTTAACCATTAGGCTGCTAAGCGCGACTCACTGACCTTCTGCGGACAGCGTAGATCAAGATCAGACTGCACAGAACGTGCAGTCTGATCTTGTATCTACACTGTCCGATAAGGAGATATTTTTCCCAAAAACATACTTTTGAAATAGCAATGTTTATGTTTTTACTATCGAATTGAAAAATTCAGTTTAGCTATTTAAGAGGATGAGGGCTGAAATAAAGATAGGTATTATGAAACACCCAAACAATGGAACGAACATACTAAGTCAGTGGTAAACACTCAAATAGTTCGTTTTTCAAACTGTTTTTACCATGTAAGACAAACCATATTGGATAGTGTAGATCCAAGATCAGACTATACGTTTTTCGCAGTCTGATTTTGATTCACATCATCTGCCAAAGGTCGCAAAAAGTGCTTATCTGTCCCAGGGTTAACATTTTCTTTTTTGTCTCATTGCTTTTTTTCAGTACCAGTACCAGTGGAGGTTAAACAACCAGTACCATACCCTGTGGAAGTGAAAGTATGTACATACAAAAAGTGGTCGTGGTAGCAGTAGTTCTTATTGTTGTTGTCGTGGTCGTTACATGCTATTTTATGGATTCTAGAACAATATCATTGGATAATTTCTGTACTGTGACTTCACGGTTTGTGAAGTTTTGTAATTTGTTTCTAGTTTAAAGAGAATCTTTACAGCCAGAGAGTAAACAAACGCTGTTAAAACATGACGGTGTTATAATTTAGTCAGCTGTGTAAACGTAGATAAAAAATCAATAATAGGTGTATGGGGGCAAAGAAACTGTAGGGATTTGTCTTCGATTTAAACCGGAAACTGTGGTTGTTATGCCTATGGCTAGCTGCAGTAGAATGAAATTAATTTTCTATCTGCCGTAATCTGTGCAAACTTGCAACTATCAGGGGCAATATTTGGCATGAAGATACAAGATTGATTATAGTTTCATAAAATAAAGAAAAAACGGTTAAAAAACTGGATGAAAACGAGTGAAGATGTATGTTTAATTAATAACGATCAAGTGAATTACACACATTATTAGTCAGAACCCACAGACTAATAATACTGTTTGCATTCAAACATTTGAGCATGCTCTGTGAAGAGGGGGCTAAAAACATCTTCAAAAAGTATCGACCCATATGGCCTGCAACACGCGAAATGGGGCATTCGGACATTTGCGTAAAGTGTCATCTCGGATCAGCCTGCGCAGTCCGCGCAGGCTAATCTGAAACGACACTTTCCGTTTTTATGTAATTTTCTGTTTTGCACAAGTCTACTCTAGCACAAAATCTAGTGTAGTCGTAAAGTGTTGTCTCGGATTATACTGCGCGGACAGCGCAGGCTGATCCGAGACAACAGTTTACGCAAATGTCCGAATGTCCCTTTTCGCGTGTTGCGAGCCATATTAGCCTTCGCATACCTTTTTGCTATTTGTAAGTTTTCTGCATGTCAAAAGACCATTCTACCTCCTGATCCACTTGGTTGTTTGACAAAATGGATTTAAGGATCCTCAATTATGTGATGACTTGCTTGGTATAATGCATCACGTTGATTCATAACCCCACTTTTGGCCGATCGTGGCTCATCTATGAATCGTACGCTTGTGTTTGTTTGTTAGACGATTTGAATGTGTAGTTTAAAATTCTAACATGACACGCGAATTCGGCTCTATAAACACAGTGCAAGGAAAGCGTGGAAAAATCTGCGACATTCCATGCAGAGTGACGTCATTCTGTATAAAGTAAGTTAGTGAGTTATTCAATAGAACATAGTCTTCAACCGCGTTTTTACTCTAAGGATGAACTTGTTTTCCTTTCATAAAGAATTGGTCATGTTAGAATCGAAATAATCTTCTTTCTATCGTGGTTTATCGTTCAATAAACCACGTTGTGAGTTATGAGGCGCACTGAATAAACCACTCGGGCTATCGCCCTTGTGGATTATTTATTGTGCCTCATAACTCACAACTGTGGTTTATTGAACGATAAACCACAATAGAAAGAAGATTATTTCTTAAATCAACCCGGGGGTGAACTTATAAAAGACTTTTGCAAACAATTTACAAATTCTGATTTTCTAAGGGTCTGGTTTTTGTTAGTCTGTAGATGATTTGATCTTTCTGTCCCTGACTAACCATTTGTTTTTTTTTTTTTTTTCACAACAGGTACCAGTTAAACACCCCGTTCCGGTACCAGTCGTTCAGAAGGTCCCTGTACGCGTAAAGGTCCCTTACCCGGTACCAGTGCCCGTCAAAGGTAAGAAAGCTCGAAACACATTTTAACTTTTAACTCTTTACCAAACGACAAATCTTAAACTCCTAACATTTCAAACCTGTTGCAGATGACAAATCAAATGTTGTTAGGATCATGATCTCTGTCTATAAAAGAGTATATAACATTGTGAGAAACGGAGAAAATGCTTGTTACCAGCATTTCTCCTTTTCCCACAGTGTTATTTAATATTTCAAAGGCCAGTTAAACTACACTGAATCTGTCAAATTGGGCCAGTTTAAAATTTTATCGTGTAATGAAGGATTGAGCACCGCCTAAGTTAAATAAATATATTCAATTAGTGACGACGACCCTTAATTTTCAGTTTATCTCCTTATTGTTTTAAAATCAAATTGTAAATTTGACTTTAAATTTAGACTAACACCAATTGTGACAAATAGCTGTGCCGATATATAATTAATTCATTATGCATGATCCATGTGCAAAACCAAATAAAAATGGAAGGGTAATAAGTAAGTATGGACGTTACTACTATGATCTGACAACAAATAGCAAAGTCTGTATAAATTAATTTACTGTATCTACCTGACAGACAACAGATTGCAAAGTCTCCATTTGGAGAATTCATTGCCAGACTGACAATCTAAAGCAAATTGTTTGTTAGGTACAGGAACTGCCTGACTGACAACAATAGCATTCTGTAGTTTCCTTTGACGTTCAGGACTCGTGTTCAAAGTTGATAGAAGTACATGTTTATCTATTTGATATGTTTTAGCACCACAAAAACGGAGACCTAGATTTTGGAATTTGAGTAAGATTTATGTTGTAGAACATGCTAGCTTTCTGTCAAATATATGTGTGCCATGAACATATGGCTTGTAACACGCGAAAAGGGACATTCGGACATTTGCGTAAAGTGTCGTCTCGGATCAGCCTGCGCAGTCCGAGCAGGATAATCCGAGACGGCACTTTACGACTACATTAGATTTTGTGCTACAGTAGACTTGCGCAAAACAGAAAATTACATAAAAACGGAAAGTGTGGTTTCGGATTAGCCTGCGCGGACTGCGCAGGCTGATCCGAGACGACACTTTACGCAGATGTCCGAATGCCTCTTTTCGCGTGTTGCAGGCCATATCCAATCGCTCAATGAAATGATATCAGGGGACAGCATTCAGCTCCAATTCTAAATGTGCCATGCTCTGGCAAAAGAGGATTTAATGCATCTACGTCATGCATTACACCAACCAAGTTATCATTCAATCAAGGATGAATAAAATCCGTTTTGTGTAATAAACGGCTAAATAATGAAGTAGAACGGACCAGTGCTAGACATATAAAAAATTTACCAAAAGCAAAAAAGTTTCGACACAGATAGGATTGCACAGGCTGATCTGAATCGATACTTTTGCGATGCATTAAGCCCTCTTTCCAAGAGCATGGCTGATACACGATTTTTTTTTTTTTTCGTCCCTAAAATTCTGGATTTCAATGCTTGCCATTCCTTTGGACGAGACAGAACCTCCCGGTCAATCAAATGGCCAATATTAGAATTCGAGATTAGAATTGAGCGGATTATAAACTGAAACGGCCCAAGTCTATTTTGCAATTATTGAAATTTATTGTCGGGGTGAAAAATAAATCTCAAACGCCCTGCGCTTGAATTCTACTTTTTTATGGTGGCAATACATCTTCTTTGCGGTTATGCATACCTCACTTCCTGTAGAATGCGATCCGCAGGCTATTTAAAGCAGAAAAACATGCACTCTAATTTTGGATCTGTACTTTTTGAAATCTTAATCTCTGAAATCCTTTACCGCCTAATCAAACACTACTTTGACATTTTCGTCTTTAGGACGTTTTTTTTTTTTTTTAATGACTGTATTGATTGAAATTGTTCTTATTCATTAATTTAGTAATGTGAGAGGAAATTGGGTATTATTATAAATTACGGTTTCAGTTGGTTGTCTACCACAAAAAATATACCGAACAACGACAGTCCAGTAATAAGCCGCAGTGTTCATATCCAAAGCTGTTATGTTTGCTTTCCTGTTCGTTTAAAACTTTGTCCAAAGATTGGTTGATAAGACAGGATTTGTCCGATTCATCACTAAACATCGTTTTGCTATGATTATTTTGAAAAGCAGTCGGTGGCTTGGAAGTATGTTGTGCGTTGTTATGCTGACAGTGAAACACTAGGATTATTTGGATAGGTGAACTGCCTACCGTTTTATGACTGAAGTAACGTTTAAAACGGCGTTTAAGCACCTAATAAACACAGACCTGATTTACAAATATAATCTGTGTTTACTTTTCTACAGCACCCAAAAAATACAGGCCGAGAAAATTCATCAAGAGTAAGACAAACAGCTCATTAATACGTCAAGCTTAAAACGCTACCTTACTTTCCGCTTTTGCTTGTTTCATTTTAGCTTGCGCAGGTGTTTTTCTTCAGCTCTCTTGCGTGCAATGGGAATTATGGTTGGGTTTTTTTTCACAGTGAGAATCCAGATCAGACTTACAGAATGTGAAGTCTGATCTTAGATCTACACTTCTGGCATTGCTTGAATTATCTTTTTTACACGGTTTTGAAAATTGCTTCATGTCTGTTTTTTCTCATGGCGGTTCTTTCACTCTTTAACAAACGACAACATTTTGGGCCAGCCAAAATCGAAAGCACATGCAGACGGCAAAATAAATTTTACTCAAAAATAGAATTTTGTGTAGAAAACGAGTGTGGGGAAAGGAGAAAATGCTAATTTCCACCATTTTCCCCTTTTCCCACAATGTTGTCAAAAAGTGCCTTCCTCAGGGTCGTTAAAAGTCGAGATTAAGCGGTGAATGCCTATGCCAGTTCTTCATGAAAAGAATTTGTAGCAAAGCTCTTTTAAAATATCATTATAAATTGTGGACAGTCAACATCGATAAAAAGCCTGATACATAAGAGCAGGTGAAAACATTGTACCAGAATGAGAAATTGATCATCACGAGCAATTTCACATTTTTGGCATGATGGTTTCAAAAAATGAACATTTGAAGGCCCAGTGAAGGCCAAAATATCAAAGCAGGTGTCATAATACATTTAAATTCAAATCATACCATTTAAAAGTATGGAAAATATTGTGGAGATGACAGTCTGTTATCTTGTGGTCGGGCCATATGTTAGTCGCTTGCAGAAAAAAGAACTTTAAATTCAGGCAAAAAGTAAACAAAAGACACAGCTACCTGGCAGGTTTTAACCTAGTTTTGAAATTAATTTCTGTGTCAGCCACTAACACTTGGACCGACCGTACAGTGAAAGATTGTCATCTTCAGAATAATTTCCATAATTTTAAATGGTACGATATAAATTCAAATGCATTTAAACATCCGCTTTGTTTATATTCGGACATTAATTGTTACTTTAAAGACAACAACAAAATGTCGTCTCACGGTAAAAAACATATAAGCCATGCTCTGAGAAAACGGGGTTTAATGTATCTCCGTGCTGCATTATGCTAAGCAAGTCATCACATAGTTATGAATAGAAAAATCCATTTTGTCTAACAGCCGACCAATCATGAGGGAGACTGGTCCTTTCACATGCAGGTAATTGTCAAATAGCAAAGAATTTCGACTCAGGTCAGCCTGGGCGGACTGTGCATGCTGACATGAGTCATTTATTTTTTGCAAATGCGCTAACCTAGCCCCCCCCCCCCCCTCCCCTTAAAAAAGAGCATGGCTCATATGACTTGCAACACGCGAAAAGGGGCATTCGGACATTTGCGTAAAGTGTCGTCTCGGATCAGCCTGCTCAGTCCGCGCAGGCTAATCCGAGACGACACTTTACGACTACATTAGATTTTGTGCTACAGTAGACTTGCGCAAAACAGAAAATTACATAAAAACGGAAAGTGTCATTTCGGATCAGCCTGCGCGAACTGCGCAGGCTGATCCGAGACGACACTTTACGCAGATATCCGAATGCCCCTTTTCGCGTGTTGTATGTGACATAGAACACCGATATCAACATCAGGCTACAAATACGCACCGTTACATTATAAAGGAACACTGGAAAATGGGTTGCTCTGTTCTTATTTGAACACACCGTGGTTCGCTTATATTGACTAATTCGAACTGTAAAGCAGAACAGACTTGTCCCTTTGAAATTGGTGTAGCAGCAACTCTGGAAAGTATCGTGGAAGCAAATGTGATTTTACAAACAAGTGATCAGAGATAGCTTTTCATCAACAATTTGAAAATATTGGAAAAGCAAAAAGATGCTGGTTAACTGCGTGTATTCAATTTTTCAAGAATACTTCCAAAACTTCTCGAAGACTTTTCTCACCTTGTTGATCCACATTCAAATTGTCTGAAAATGCTCTCATTGAAGACAAGTGTAAAATTTCGACCTCTGGTAAAGAGCTAAAGCACCTAGAAGTTTCGAATACTTTTTCATTTATTCCAATTAACCGATTTTTAAAAAAAACTTTTTGTATTGTCCAAATGTTTACTATTCGAAATGATGAGTTTCGAATAAATAAAGTTCGAATGAGTGGTGTTCGAATTAATGAGGTTTTACTGTAGCTTTTTATATAGCTGTCTGTATTTTTATTTATATAATAAACTTCCCGAAACTTGATACATTTTGAAGGCAAAACACAATATTGAGAGGTTTAGCTCTTTACAGAACGATCTCGTTATTTCGCGACCTCGAAGAAAAAGATTGTAAAACGATTGTAACAAGCATTTCCCTTTTTCCTGCAATGTTTTCTACTCCTTCAAAGCAACGACATTTCTCATTATTTGATCCACATTCAATTTCTCGTCTTCCGTCGTGAAATACTACAAAAAAAAAAAAGACAGTGAACATCAAACAAGGCGTGACCCCAACAATGTCGCGTTTTGCCGAGTTGGGATGTAAAGTGTCGGGAGCAGGTTTCCATAGTCGCACGCTTAAACCCTGAAAGCGCTGAATTAACTCTTTCATTACTGAATACATAAGTTGAGGCTACAAATACAGTTCCACTGCAAGATCAAGAGACAGTGGACAGTGCAGATCAGAGATCAGACGGCACGTTCTGTGCAGTCTGATCTTGATCTACATTGTCCATAAAAGCTTCTGATGCCGTCTACAGTATGGAAAGAGTTTATAAGGCATACATACCTGAATCAGAGAAACAAACAAAAGTATTGCAATTCGAAGGCTGCACATGCACCACAAATGGCGGAAAGTGCAGATCAAGATCAGACTGCACGTTGTGTGCAGTCTGATCCTGATCTACACTGTTTGCAGAAGGCGATCCGATCTTGATCTGCATTTTTTGTAAAACAAAACTTAAGTTGTGCTGAGCGCTCTATGGGTGTATTATATAATCACACTTTCTTTGTGCTTTTTTGTAGGTAAAGGATACGGCAAATTTTGTAAGTACAATATTATCAGGATTTATTATTATTATTATTATTATTATTACTTCTGCTTCTGATGCTTTTATTATTTTATTTATTTTTTTTTTCCTTTTGTTAATATTTTTTAAATTGATTCCATTTTAGCATTCATGTGTAAATTCTTATCATTTACGAGTATATACCGAAATAACACAGACAGAATTTTGTTTTTTCTGACAAAAATTCGGGGAAGGTAAATGATATTATAGCGATTGACTCGACGTTCTTTACACTTAAGGCTGCTAAATGCGACTCAGTGACCTTTTGCGGACAGTGTAGATCAAGATCAGACTGCACAGAACGTGCAGTCTGATCTTTGATCTACACTGTCCGATAAAGACATATCCCCCCCCCCACCAACAAAAAAATAATAAAATACCATTGAAATTGCATAATTTGGGTTTTTACTATCCGCTCAAACAGGTCATTTCACTTATTTAGCAGAAAAAGGGTTAACACTCAAGATGGCGTCGCTAGATGATTTTTAAACAGGGAAGTTGTTGAATTGTACGATGCAAATTTTCTCCCCAATCCCGATTACACGAGAAGTGATATAACCGTACTACATTATAAAATGGGGTCATATTGGTGATATCAGATAAAAACATCATTTGTTTGAACTTTGACTTAAACATATATTATCGATTAGCATTAATGATATACTGTACAGAATAGGCAATCTATTCAATTAGCGAAGATGATACTGAAAAAATACTGAAATGGATTAGAACAAAAGCTTAACTTACAGAGTTCTCTATTGTTGTTTTTATAATTCTTTCAGCGGTAGCTGAAATTACATTCACTAATACTCGTGGAGATTTCGGCAGGTTAAACAATGAGACTTGCATTTCAACACAGTGATCAAATGCTCTGTAATGCAAGTCTCATTGTTTAACAAATGTGACGTCATATGAAACATGTGCTCATTAAGAGCCATTTGTCGTTTTGCTACAATATTTTCAAAAGTGGCCAGGTGCAAGACCTGAGAAGTTAAAGGCTATGTGTTTAGGTTTTGAAATAATGTACTTACACTTGAAACATTTTTGTTTTCAGAATGGTAAATTTCGGCAGTCACGTGACAAAAAAGCGGTTTCCATAGCAATAGAGGAGCAACAAGGGTGAATGTGTGACTTTTTTGTGAGAGTACGAAAAAAAGAATTAATTCTAGGTTCAACTAGAGAAGAAAAAAAAACTTTTAAAAGAAAAATGTCTACTGAAATTCTTGAGAAACAGTATCAATGTAAATCGATGACAAATTTCTGGGAAATCTTTTATATGACAATTGGTTTCGTTCTTACAATCATGGCTTTAAATTCTCACCGCTGATTTTTTTTTAAACAAATGTTGTCCTTTATCGAGGATTTTAAGTGCAAATTCTTTTTTCAAGAAAAGGACATTTCGGTCATAGTTAATCGTAAGGTATGTAAAGGTGTCGGTCCAGGATGAAACTGCACCTATCTTATCTTGGATCATGCCTTTCTACAATAAGAACTCCTGTCAACCCAGGCTATGACAAAGTAACAAAAAAGAAATAAAGATATTTAGGGTAAATAAACAACTATGTCTTATTTTAGATCTACATATCGTCGGTTAAAAGATATAAATAACGAATTCGGTCTCTCAGTTGACCGTCCCAAAAAAATGACAAATGCTTTTTTTTTTCATGTTATTGTTTATAATATAAAATTTCGTTATTGAAACCTGGGAAGTCTGTTATTTTATTCTTTCCTCTTTTCTAATTCGAAAACATAAAATGATGTTAAAAATAAAAAGAATTAAAAACAGGTTGGATTTTCAAAATTGTAAGAGAAAACGTCCAAAGTGAATATAATATCAATATCAAAGATTTTTTTTTTTTTTCACCAGAAAAAAAGAAAAAATAGAATTTTATCAAATTTAATAGTATAACTTGATGGCGAAAATCTGGGAAATCTTTTATGTGATATTGGTTTTAATTTAGTTTTGAAATAAAACAAAAGAAATAAAAAAAAAAAGAAAGGAAAATATAAAACTGATAAATGGAGTGCATGTTATGTTGCCAAATATAAAATTGTTAAAACAGTCTGAGGAATCTTTCATTTTGTTACTTTGTTACAGATTACAGTTACAACAATGCTAAAGAAATCTCAGATATATGAAAAAAGTCTTGTTTAATTCTATGCTCCAAGAAATGATTTCCTTCCTTTTTATGTTCCATAATTCTGAGAGAACTTTATAATTTTACGTTTGTATAGAAACTCTATGTTACTTACTAAACTATCCTTAAGGTATTTCTACGGGTTAAAGTGCTTGTAACTTGTCCGGTCTGTCTTTCACGTTTTGATCCAGAACTACAACAATAAAACCTTCAACTGTTTAGTGTCGACAAACTGATTCTGCGTTGAAGACGTATCACAAAGCAGGTATCATCTGTTTTTACGGTAAACCACGTATTTTGCTCATTCCGCAAATACCAAGGTCAGGGACCGAAATTACCGACTATTCTGAAATCAGTTCCAGCTCCAAAACACAGGACTAGCCACATGATTGGCTGAGACAGTTTTGTCATAGTCAACTGAGTTGTTTTGTTATTGAATGTACGAGAAGAAACAAGCTTGGAATAGTTGGTAAATTCCGCCCAAGACCATATTTTAAATGGCATTTTACTTCGAAAACATTCTAAATTGCGTCATGACAAGACACAGAATAATCAAAATGACGTCATGACACGACACAGAAAAACGAAAATGGCGTCATGATTCTGGCAAAGAACTATCTAAATGGCGTCGTGATTATGACTCAGAGTAACTGATTGACAGCTATTAGATTGTCTTTTTTATCTGACTTTTTGTTTAAACACTTGATGTACTTTTGTAACTATTTTGAATGGATAAAATATGAATGTTTGTCAATCTAGGTCGATGTTTGTACAAACTGTCTGTGTCGCCTTTATTGTTTAATGTTCGTGGTAGCGGCATTTATTTCTTTATTTATCCTTTTTGAATAAATAGTTACATATTGACAAATTCTTCTTCATGATATTTATCAATCATTTCACTATATAAGTTTATCAAGGCTCCCATTGAGCGGGATGGGGGGGGGCGCTAATATTTTCCTGTAAGAATGCTGTTTAAGGTCGCTTCCATTTGCATTTTATTCAAACCGAGGCGTCAACTCTCACGTGACCGACAAAATAACGTGTAGACTTCGCATATAGAGATTTGAGCAATCAGCGAGTAATGTTCTTGATGTAGGCCTATATATCCAAGATTCAATGCTCATGTATCTTAACGAGTCATGCTCTGTGAAAAAAATGATAAATGCATCTGCAAAAAGTATCTACCAAAGTCAGCCTGTGTTGTCCGCACATGCTGACCTGGGTCGAAACTTTTTGCATTGGGTAAATTTTCTACATGTCAAAGGATCATACTACCTCAGGATTCAGCCGTTTCTAGATAAAATGAATCCATAATTATGTGATGCCTGGCTTGGTATAAAGCATCACGGAGATGCATGGAACCGTCTTTGCCAGAGCATGGCTGATATGTTTATGTCTGAGGTTGTACATATATATTATTCTTGTGATCAAAGCCAGACAAAAAAAAAATCGCACTGTATTATATGGGAGATATACATTCGCATGTATACGCCCATTTTTATACATCATGGCACTTGTTTTCTATCCTTTACCTACAATATCTGCTTGCTTGGCAATTTTCTGTTACTATCAAGGCGATAGTGTGCTTACATTCAGGCAAAATCCCTGAAAATAATGTACATATATAAGAAAGAAAAATGGATTTAAAATGAGTGTCGTTGTACATGTATAGTATACGAAACGAATTCTGTAGTATATGGAAACTATAAACGACCGTCAGGTAATCTGTACCTGCAAAATTCTACTGCATGAGATTTTTTATCTGACTTAGACCACGCGAGTTACTTATACAACAATTGCACATGAATATACACATTTACATACATAATCATGACATTTGGATCTTCGATACATACGAGTTTATCGTATACATTCCTGAAGAAAAACTGTTGACTGATTGGTCTAATTGCTACGTGCGCGATAAACAGAATATGGAAAATATACATATATATTTTATCATATACTACGGTTCGAGATTTTTTTTTCATCTGATTTATACCACATCCAGAGTATTACCACGACCTGATATTTTCTATCCGACTTGGACTACATGAGTAATATAGGCAACTTTGGTACACATGAATAAACATCCATGAGAATTGCATCTTCGATAAACAAATACAATATTTCAAAATTCTGTTGGTTGATTGGTCAAAACTCTATGCGTCTGATCTAAAGAACATTACTGTATAAAGAAGTACGATATCTAGTTCACGGTTCGGTGCTCAAAAGGTTACAAAATCATGACTTTTTGTGTTTTACGCTGTTTTCAACATTATAATGTTTGTATCGCAGCGGCCAGTGCATCCATCCATGCTTTCCAAAAAGTTACATTTTATCAGTGCTTTGCACAACATTTTTACCAAACATCTGGATGTTCTTCCACAAACATCATCGAAAAATAATCAACAATAAGAGAAGAACGAATCCTGTCGTAATGACTGTCATCAGTCCTCGGAAAGATTTCGGCTGAGCTTGAAATAGAAAAGGCGATCCCTGGGTCTCAAGCCCTGTACGTCACCAACTGATCTTCCTAGCACGGCTCCAGAGAGAGAGAGATAGCTCAAAAGAGACTGTTCGAACAAGGGGGAGAGAGCACGCATGAGAGAGAGAGAGAGAGAGAGAGAGAGAGAGAGAGAGAGAGAGAGAGGGTGAGGGAGGTTTAAGCGATTACAGATCTACGAAGAGAGATAATCTTAATATCGACGCAAAATTACTCTGCTACAGTGACCTCCCTTAAATTTGTGAAAACGTGTCCGTTCTACTTCACTAAGGTTGGCATGGAAACATGTTAAAACATGAGACAAAAAGAAATTTTGTTCGTCACGAGTAATTTCTCTTTTTGCGTCATGTTTTCACGGGTAATTGTAAAAAAAAAACAATTGTCCATCATTAAGCTACAATTTTCCATAAGATAATCATTTAGATGTTTAGTTAAAAGGAGTATCATTTAGCACGTGAACGTGATGTTTCGAGTCACTTGAGGGTGTGGGTTCGATCCCCACGGCTGGCCATCTAAAATTACTAATAGTCTTTCGGATGAGACGTTAAACCGAGATCCCGTGTGACGGTGCTATACACCGAGGACGTAAAAGAACCAGGCGTAACTTAAGATGGGTTTCGTCCTGTATCTGCACTATCCCCCGTAACAATACTAACAGCCTTCAGGGGGCGTCGCCCATATGGGCAACCGGTGGCGACGATAAATAAACGCAAATTCAATCAATCACGTGCGCAGATCAACGGCCATATGACCAACTGACAAGATCTTAATAATAATTGAGCTGGGAAAAAAGGGTTTAATGCATGTACGTTATGCATTATACCTGGGAAGTCGTCATATAATTATAGACCCATAAAATTCATTTAGTCTAACAACCGACTGAATATGGAGGAACAATGATCCTTTTACATGCAGAAAATATACCAACAGCAAAAAGTTTCGACCCTAGGTCAGCCTGCGTGGACTGTGCAGGCTGACCATCGGTCAATACTTTTACAGCTGCATTAAACCCCCTTTTCACAGAGCATATATATATGAACACTCTTATATCGAGTCAAAATTATTACAAGTGACCGGATAAAATTTAAATACAGCATGTTGGCTCCCCTATTGTAGACCGTAACATGTTTTTCTGCGTTCACTGTTATTTTCGTACATTTATCATTGTTGAATGTCGACCGGCTACTGTTAAACCATCCCTAAACTTAGAGACAGCGTGATTTCAGGTCTAACCCTAACACCGCTTTGCGTGCCCCATTTCGATTTGCAGAAGTTTTAACAGACAATCCCGTGTTTAATCACCCATAGGAAAATGGTTTTTGAAAACATTGTGGAAAAAAAGGAAGAAATGCTGGTAACCAGCATTTACTCCTTTTCCAACAACATTTTCTACCATTTGAAAGAAAAATCCTATCATTTTAACCCAATTTATTTACACATGCAAATGTTTTGAATGTGCACTGACCGCCGTGATATAAGCTATTAAAAGGGCGTTAAACTCCAATACAAACAAACAATGAATGCAGACGCGTCAAAAATTTAGTTGTCTTGTAAAGAGTTAACTAGTTATCTTCATGAGCCAATCAGACTGAATGATACTGAACCCTTGTCCTGCTATAAAAAGAGGAATGAAACTTTCAAGCCGATTGTAAAAACCAAAACATTGCTGTTTGAAAAGTATTTTTGAAGTACAGATTTTTCCTAATCGGACAGTGTAGATCAGACTGATCAGACTGCACGTTCTGTGCAGTCTGATCTTGATCTACACTATTATTATTATTATTTTATTGTTTTTCCGCCAAAATGGCGAGCATTATACAACAATAATGATAAAATGAACACAATAAGAATGAAGAAACAGATCAAAAATAAGAAGTCTGTGTCAGAAAGAGAACCAGTGTACAACCACACTCCGACCCGAAAAAGACCCTTGCAATAAGAAGACGAAAATGCAAAAGCCCCTTCCCTGGTCAGAATGCGCGAGTACATTGTACAAGCCCAAAAGTACAAAAGAAAATAGTGAAACGAGACAAAAAAAAGTAAAAGGAAAAAATGTATCAAGTATGGGAACCTTGCAACGGAAACGAAACGCAAGGCAAAAATGGGCGAAACAATAATTAGGAACAAAATAATCAAGGAGTGCATTTATAAGCAGACGCCTAGAGTAAATCCATTGATTGAGATTGAGTGAACAAATGGATAAATCTATAAAAGAATTAACCAGACAATCAATCAATCAATCGATGGCAAAAAAAAGTGCTCGAGTTAGCGACAGATAAAATTAAAAATACACAGTTTTATAACGAGGCAATAGACTGGCAAAAAATGGATATGTCACAGCTGCTTGGGCATAGGGGCTGAAGGAATTAAGAAAATAATTGGTAACTGTGGTGCATACAGCTATTTCACGAGGAAAAAGTTCCAAACTTTTCCAAGGATAGGTATAAAAACTAGCAAAAGCCTATGATTAAAAACATCATCCTCCAATATGTTTCTAAGACCTGAGAATAAAGCTACAACAATACTGTTATTACTCAGGTTCCTAAACCTCTGATCTATGCATTCATTTGTCTCCGTTGAGATACATTGAAATAATTTAATCTCCAAGCTCTCTGTAGAAGGGCAATGTAATAAAACATGTTCACATAATGAAACTGTAAAATAATTTTTGCAGTAATGACAGAAATTTGTAAATGAGTCGCTATAAAATTTAGCTATCATCTTAACACAGTTGTTGCAATGCTTGGCTATCAGTGGAGAGGAGATAGACCTACTTAATTCCCATAGTTCACTATGGAGGAGTAATTGTGGTTTGATGTACAGGAAACTCGATAAATGACTGTCGGTCTGAACCCTGGTTAACCAAATAGTAGTAATCTACTATACTTTAATATAGCCTCGTTTCCGACATGTGTAAACAAAGACTGATGTTTCTGGTCTCCAACAAGGTCCTCTCTCCTACTTCGTTGTAATCTACTAAAAATAGTAATTGTAATAAACGACGGAGTGACATATATAAGGCGACCTCTCACAGCGTGGGTCCTGTTATAACGCTACAAACAATGTGGTTCCCTTTATAACACTCTAAACAATTTGGTCCCGTTATAACGCTTTAAACAATGTTTGGCTGCATTCATCATCATAACCCTAAAACTGCTACATAAATAAGATGAACACTTCCATTGGATAGTTAACCCTTATCCTGCTAAATAAATTAAATGAAACTTTCAAGTCGATAGTTCAAACACGAATGATGTTATTTCAAATTCATTTTTTTTTTAAAAAGAAAATATCTCCTCATCGGACAGTGTTGATCCAAGATCAGACTGCACGTTCTGTGCAGTCTGATCTTGATCTACACTGTCCGCCAAAGGTCAGTGAGTCGCGTTTAGTTGCCTAAGGGTTAAAAACTCAAAACTACAACTAGACGACTTGTTTTGGATATTAGACATGGTATTGAAGTAACGTCGATTGGTGAGAACGGCCCCAATTTTTTTATGTCCTTTCTCAAATTAAGTAGATGTATGGCGTATTTAAAATTTGGTATACAATTAGTATAGATTTGTTTGTTTTCCTGTATTGGAGTTTAACGCCATTTTAACCATTATCTCCCGCTAGATGGCATTCTACAAATACACATCTATCTGATTTGGGCATTCTGGGTACACAACCAGACTATTTTTCAATACGACAACTGTTACTTTGAATTTCAAAATAAAATAAACGTTTACTCAATAAAACGTTACCTGCTGCGATTCATTCAGCTATGATCAGCTAGCATGTAACCTATGCATCGGCCATTTATTAAAACAGCCCCCTACAGGCTTGGGTAATAGCTTCGGTGTAAGCCCTACTTTTCCCTAGTATGTGGGATCGGTGATACGTCATAGCAGACAGGTCGAATCTTAGAAGAATATGACATGCGCAGACAACGCCATTTTAACAGCTTGGGTCATATCATGGCGGTCAGTGACGCACCCATGTGTTTCCTGGCTTTCTCACACCAGCACTGACACAACTTTCTTTCCAAAGCCACTGACTACTTTTCTCACATGCATCAGAGGTGAGAGGCGAAAAGATCGCCGGAAAGGAGGTTCGCCGCAACGCCGTATAGAACCCGCAACCTCCAGGTCACGAGTCAGATACGCTAACCACTGAGCTACCCGGCCGGGCAATTAGAATAGAATTCGAGCATGTGAGAAAACACACACACACACACACACACACACACACACACACAAAAGATTGATAATTTGAAACAGTGTGATAACCGAGAAATTCATAAAGAAATAAACGTGCCAAGAGCTCGTGCAAAAGTCATCCGAAATGTGACAATATTACGTAAATAAATAAATAAATAAATAAATAAAAACGAGCAATATCCAATCATGTGAGATAATTACGAGTGTTGCTCCCATGGAAAATTGTGCGACAATATTTCTGATAGCTGTCAAGGACAATCAGAATCATGATTTAAGAGACACGATCTTTAACCCTTAGAATGCTAAGTAACTGAAATAGACCTTTTCATTTAGAGAAAAAAAACAACATCTGAAACATTGTCATGTCAAGGTTGTTTTGGCCAAAAATGTGACGAAGAAGCGGACAGTGTAGATCAAAGATCAGACTGCACGTTCTGTGCAGTCTGATCTTGATGTACACTGTACGCAATAACAACTTAAGTCGATTCCAGCACTTTATGGATTAAAGTCGGTAAATTACCGATGAATCTGAGTTATGGAATGATGGAAAAAAAATAAATAAAACATTCTATATACATGTATCTATGGATGTATTTAGTGGTATATGTTACGTGGACTATTCACTGATCTTTCTTGTTTTCCCCTTTAACTCCCACGGATAACAAATAGAGTGATATACCGTGACTTATTTCTTACATTTTACTATTGTACGATTTTAATGCCTACTATTGAAGTCTAAAAGAAAGTGGCTAAAACATAGTAATTGATTTACTTTTTACTGCTATTATTGCCATTATTTTATTTTTACTTTAGCCATATCACCTGCGACTTGTTGCTTTCGGTAGAATAGAGGCCTGTTAGGTAACAGAACCATTTGAACGGCTTAACTCATCACCAAACGACAAAACTTTTGACTGAACCAAATTGAAAACATTTGCAGGTGACAAATTTAATATTGCTAAAAAGATGATTTGTGTCTTTGAAAGGGTAGAAAACATTTTTGGGTAAGGAGAAAACGCTGATGACCAGCATTTTCTCCTTTTCCCATAATGTTTTCGAAGGCCATTTTCCTGGAGGTCGAATGGTTAATGGCTAAAGTGAAAAATTTAGAAAGTACTTTTATGTGACAAAACTATTTTGTATTTTCATGACTTTATACCATTTTGTTTTCCTTTCAAATGTTCATATTCGACATATTTAGCTATATAGAGGTTATATCAACTCTTTACCAAGGGACAAAGCTTAAGGCTTATCCAAATCAAAAGTATTTGCAACAGAAAAAATAAATATAGCTCATAGGAGGGTGGTTACCAGCACTTTCTCTTTTTCCCACAATGTTTTGTAATTGTCTCTTTCTCATGAATGAAGCATAAAACAACTTGAACTCAGGTAACATCGATTTTGTTTCGAAAAGCAACAAAGAGTTATGCAAGAATAATGTGTGTAGTTGTGTCGGTGGGAAAAAATACTATGGGCTTTTATTTCTGAATAGTGTTTTGAGTCATAGTCTTAGTATAGGAAGTAAGATAATGTCTGATTGGCTGAATCGTCCGATTTTTCTTATCAGATATTTCGTTTCATTTGAAAGGTAGAAAATTCTCGACAATTATATTTAGAGTGGTTGGTAAATAAATTCCCAGGAGCTGTTCTCATCAACTATAGTAAATTCAGTATAGTGCAAACGTACCGAGGAATACAAGGACGGATACGCCTATTGTCATTTGTAAGGCTACATACAATGTTCCCACAAATTTCCATGCACCAATACAGGCATCGCACGCAGATAAAATCAGATACGATGGTAAAAAATCTGTACCTGACAGTATTAAATAAGGTCCCAAAATATGATATGATGACATAAACATAGTAATAATAATTTATCTGTCATTCATAGAATTAAGTTAAAACCCACTAAACCCAAACATATCAACATTTCTGTCAGTATTCAAATAAAATTGTCAATATTTGCATTATCTTGTTGTCGAAATTAGTAGGTATATGATAAAAGGAATATTATGTTGTAGTAAGTACCTGGAGCGTGTATTTGCTTCTCGCTGAGTAGGGCTCGAGAGATATCAAATTTTCAAATGCAGCTAGGATCAAATACAAGCCCCAGGAAAGTTACTACGATATATTAATCCTTGTGCATTTTATGCAAGAGATCGTTCAAGGACAATACTTAGTTCGAAGCTTTTGCAGAATTGCAGAAAAGGAAATCTGTAAGGGGAAACAAAGTGCATCAGCAGTTCCTATCACTAATTATAACAATAAGAGTCACTACTGCACATCTTTTTCCAGAAAAAAATATAATAATAAAATGAAAAATAAAAATAAAAGTAAAAAAAAAGAAAGAATAAAAAAAACCCCTCTCTCAGCACTTCTGTGAAGACCAAAGAACCAAATCGTTTCATGGTCGTACCAAAGTAACGATTTTTTCCTCTTAACTTTAGATTTAAAAGTCAGTCGTCATATGTCAGTTTTTTTTTTTTAACTACTTTTGTCCAGGAAGTTCCTACCTGTCAATGAAACAAAGAAGTCTTATTCAAGTAAATAACAATACACATGTGTACTGTGCACGTTTACGTTTACATATATTATGACCTAGAATTCTTGAGACACAGTTATGTGATATAAAGAATATTGCGTTTGTTGGCTTTTTATGGTAAAATCTTATCAAACTTAAAAACTGAAGATGGCAAACATATAATTGGAAGAGTACAGTTTACTCATTATCTCCTGAAATAAATTTGCAGCAGCTGAGTTATAAAACAAGGTGGATAAGTCACGTTAATTAAGAATTAAAGATGCATTGAACTAGATTTTTACTCCTGTAATAGGGGTGGAGGGGATGGGGGTAGAGAGAGAGAGATATATGGAGTGAGAGAAAATAGAGAAAGAGAAAGAGAAAGAGAGAGAGAGAGAGAAACTCTTAAATACCATGCCATTTGTAAAATTATTTTGTATATGACGATATACATGTGTATGTACAAGTCAATAAAGATTCTGATTCTAATAAAGATATTTTGTAAGGAAAAATCATCAGGATATGACTGTTCAGCCTTAGTTGCGGAAAAGAAACAAACAAAATAAAATAAATGCTGAAAAATACCTCTGATGCGATTGAACCCATGCCATTCAAAACTGTTGTTTATAGCTCTACAAATGAGCTATCGAGCCAGCCTATTTTTCTCCGTGTTAAAAATATATCTACCTCATGTTGTGCAATAACGCTATACCGGTTACTAAATTTGACGGTGAAAATACGAAACACTCGGTAACTGTTTTCTACATGTATTTTTTATTTTTTTCTGTGTTTAAACTGTAAAGGCATCTTTGCACGCAATTAAAAAAAAAAAGTGTTAATTTTTCTGAGAAAAACAATCGGAAATTTGTTTTAATGCCCCACTGTTGCAAAAGAAGAAATCATTCTTACGGAGCAATTTTTCCTACCTCATCTGGAGCTCGAACCTAGTACTTGTGAAACATAAGACTCACAAGAATGAGTGAGATGTCGCATTGATCTGACTGGAAAAAGTTGACAATGGCTTAAATCACCATACTATAAATCAGCCAGCAACAACTGGCTATTGCCCTGGCTACAATGGATACTTTTTTACGAGTAACCAAAAAGAAGAAAAGAGTTGCCAGGAAAACGGTTTGCCATAACGATACTGCATGGAAATATCTTTTATAAAAGACACTCCATGTGGTGTCGTCATGGCATGCTGTTTTTTTTTTCTGGGAACTTTGTAGAAGCAATATTTGTTTTATGTGAGAACAATGCCTTGTTATGTAGTAGCTGTTTTGGCATTCAAAGAAAATATACTTGAACCCTTAAACTGCCAAAAACCAAACTTCCTGCCAGTAGTAGGACCGAAATGTTGAGATTTGTTAAACCCGTTTTCACCATACAAAGCTCACTGTATCGGACAGTGTAGATTAAAAATTAGATTAGTGCAATCTGATCTTGACCAACACTGCCCTCTGTAAATCCGAAAGTTGTGCTTTACACTCAAAGAGATACGATTGACGAAAAGATCTGTTTGTGTGAAAACGAAAGCCAATTTGAGTAAGCTCTGGCAAAAAGGGGGTTTAATGCATCTCCGCGAAGCCATATCAATTTCAAGTGAAAACACGGGTATATGTCAACACGTCCACAAGCTTTGACTTAAATAGTGACATGGGAAGTAGAAAATATATTTTCGTGTAAAAACTAGTTTTATTTCACAGAACATCAATTAGCTATGACTTTGTCGACAGCGTCTGAAGCCCATCATTCGACACCATTCATTGGCTGGCGGAAGTATAGCAAAGTCCTTTTTATGTATATTTATAAATCGAGCATACGTGTCGTCTACTGTATGGAGTGCACGCCGAGAACCTTCATCTGAAACTGATTTAAATAAGGAAAATAGAAACATTAAAATGAGTAAATATACGTATGAGCGAAGTAGAGCAGTAGGAGCAGCCCTGCCCCAGTAGTTTTGATGTCGTATACTCGTATGTGTGTGAATTGAGAGTTGATGACTGCCTTCTTCCTCTACATTTAAACTATTTTTTTGTCTCTCAAAGCACTTGAAAAGAAACTTATCTTAACATGACTGTTCCGAATTGAAAGCATTTGTCGACGAAAAAATATATGTAAGGACACACGAAGTATAAACCAAGAGTTTTTAACCCTTGAAATGCCAAATAATTAACTGAAAATTTATAGGCAATGGTAGCAACCATAATATTGCAATTTCATCTTTTTACCGAGAAAATCTCAAACAAATTGCAACTATGCAGAAGATTTTCCGAGCATTGATGACAATCATTTCTTTCTCACTGCTTTACAAAGCTTCCATCTTGCTCATGTGAAAAAGCAGCCAGTGGCTTGAAAAAAGAGTAGTGCGCCATATTGTTTATGAAACTCCTTGAACGTATTGGTTGGTGTAGTGGTCGCTGTAGTTCAAATTAAATACTGTTTGAAAACGGTTATAATAACTGCATAAGCATTTTAACGACCGTCGTCGCACTAACGACCAAGGAAATTCGTTAACAAAAAGAAAAAGTTTGTTGCCCTCACGTACCTCGTTTGGGTATACTGTCAGTTATAAAATCGTTGAAAGTAGGGACGTCTTCACTATGATAGTCAGATTCTGTGAACTGCTTCATCTTCTGTAGAAGATCTAGTAAATATAGAACTTTGTTCTCGACGTCCTGGCCATCTGAAAGTATAGATATAGATGATCTGACATGAGTTACCGTTTGAGATAGAATTTTATTAAACGAGTTTAGTGAAAATATTATTAAGCGAGCCTTTGGCGAGCTTAAGAACATTTTTTTCTTGACGAGTTTAATAGAATTTTATCTCAAACGCCAACGAATGTCATTCTCTTTTTATCCCATAACAATATTTCACAAATTATAGATCAGAAGATGCAAAACCATCTATAGATGCACCACGGTAATATGCATAAAATCCATTCAATTCTATGAAATACGTACAAAATGATGTCAAACGTGTATACGATAAGAAAATTCGTAATGGATATAATACACTGAAAACAATGGAACTTATGTGATAAATAGACCATCTGACATTTATAGAACTTTTTCTGAACACCTTTCCTATCGGAAAGTACAGATATGGGCTTCCTTTCACTGAAGTGCGCAGAGTTTTGGATTTCTTTTAGGACTGTACACACATACGGTCCCTTCTTTACCCGGCGTATGAGCTAGGACGAAATTATGCCAATATTTACCCAAATCGTAAAGTTATGCAGTTTAGTGAAACTTGCTTTCAGATTCAACGCTTGCTTACCTAAACTGCATACGCGATTTTAGTGCGTACGTAGTTTAGTAAAAGGCAGCCCTGATCTGTATCTGTGGTCGCTTCCTTCCAATATGAAAGTACAGATATGATCTATAACTTTGGTTGCAACATCCTACCCATCTAAACAAATATATATAATAGATATAATCTAGAGCTTAGATTGCAAATTCCTTCCCATGTGAAAATACAGATATACAACAGAAGTTAGATAGCAACGTCGATCCCATCTGAAAGTACAGATATAATCTATAGCTTTGGTCGCAACATCATTTACATAGGAAAGTTGAGATATAACATAGAACTTTGGTTGCAACATCTTTCCCACTTGAAACAGATATAATCTAGAACTTGGATCGCAACACCATTCCCATTTGAAAATACAGATATACATGTCGTTTAGAACTTTAGTGGCGACATCCTTCCAGTCTCAAAGGACTGATATATAGAGTCTGACATGATAAATACTCAACTTTGTTCTCAACATCTACACCCATCTATAACAAATACAATGGACCTGACATAACGGATATGTAACGTTGTACTAAACATCCTTCCAGCCGAAAATCCAGATATAAAAATACATTACATAATGCTTTGTTTTCAACATCCTAAACAACTGATAGTACAGATATAAAGAATCTAATATGATAGATATAGAACTCTGTAATCAACATCCTTACAGGCTGATAGATCAGACATCTAGGACCTTAGTTTGTACTTGTGTCTTGTGAGTTTGTACTTAAAGGGTAACTCTAGGCCAAAATTTTTATTTCAAAATCGGATAAAACTATACTAGAGTATGTTAACAAAAAAAAATCTTAGCGTTCTGTGATGCTTAGTTCACGAGATACAGAGGTTTAAACTTCGGATTTTCACCTGTCTGAAAGTCGCTAATTGAAAAAATCGTGACTTCCGGTAGTCTGCCGTGACGTCACAAGTGTGAAAAGATATGGTCGCTTTATATGAACTAACACAGAAAACTGAGAAATCTGCATGAAAATTTGCAAAGATATAAATCGCTTTATCACGTTTCAATCACTTGTCTACTGCAGAATTTCAATCTCTATCGCTCTTACATCTTACTACAATAATAGGAAAGAAATTTTAAATGAATTAGCCTAGTGGAGATAGTACTTATGAAAAGGAAAAGTTATTCTTCTAGTGGGGAACAAAACTATTTTGAAATTCATTTCTTGAAGTTATTTCAATTATACCACAGTCTCATCAACGAATTTTGATAGATAAATAAAAAAAAAAAAGAAATAATAACTTAAGATAGTTGAAATATGCCAAAAGTCTCTTCTACTAAGTGGTAGAAGGAACGTTGCAATGTGTTAAAGAACCATTCGAGTACAGTTCTAAGGCTGTTTCTACCAAATATAGGACACCGTCGATCATTGAACGGTCTACACAACCTGTGCAGTCTGATCTTGATCTACACTGCCAATGTCAGCATTTTACACGTCTCCTTCAGCTTGGGAAGAATTAAAAGTCTTGATCTACCTTAGAAATCGTATCCTCTCTTTAACATTCACAAACAACATTAAATCCAGCACACATCCTAAATTTGCCGTTTAAGTTGAATCCATTTTTTTTCACTCGATCTTCATTTATTTTCCTACGTGTTATTTTCACAATTTCAAATTTGTTTCTTTCATCAACAACAACGTTAAAAGATTGTCTGAATTGCCTCCTGCCTTCCTGCCCTCCATATAAAGCAGTAAACGTTTTTGATCGTCTGCAAAATACAGGGTCAGTCCATTTCCTAAATACTGAGACATGTTAGGCGTAAATTTAAAAGGAAATATCAACGCGGACAAATATTATTTGACTTTCTTTTTCCGTATTTCTCGCTGTAATCACGTACGAGATAACAGATGCAGACTATAAAAAAAAATTCAGCGTACATTAAAAATTTATTACAAACTTTACACAAAAGTTTAGTGCGCCAACCTTTTATTTTGAGAAAAGAATTGTGTGTTCCATCAATGTAAAGGGGCAGAGGGTTAATTCGGCGCCACTTTGATGTTGGTATCGCACCGTCGTGGTCTCACATTGTTTTTGCAGCTGGAGGTTAACAAGCAAGTGTCATAAACATGTCATGTACAAATTTACTCTTTTGTTTTCACGACCATATTGAACACTTTTTCTTATAAAATGTAAATGGAATTTGGAATTTTACACAGGTTAAATGGGTAAGTCGAATGTCATAACTTTTCCTCATTCATACGATCTTAAATAAGAAAAAATCCCATAATCTGCTTGTCAAATTTCTATTCTAACTACCCTCCAACTCTCTGCTGAGCGCGACTCAATGACCTTTTGCGAACAATGTATATTAAGATCAGACTGCACAGAACGTACAATCTGATTTTATGTACAATGTCCAATACGGAGATATCTATCTTCAAAAACTAGCAGTATTCGGACTTTTGCAATCGGCATAAAGGTTTATTTAACCTGTTGAGGATTAATGGTAGATCTGATATTAAACCACGTCATTCGGTTTAGACAGACAGACAGCAGACTGACGAATAAATAGTCATCTCCTGGCTCTTAATAGTGCTTAAACTCGGCACCCGGTTTAGGATAGGGATTTTTGTGACAAAAAAAATCGTCTCCAGACATGAGGGAGGATTAGGTTGTGAGAAAAAAGTCAGTATCAGAGCAAATTAACAGTACACAGAAGCCGAAATAAATGTGTAGGTCACACTTCCTACGTCACATCCGGTTTATCGAAGATTTCACAAACTCGCACAGGTGTGCAAACCACATTTTCGCTAATAACTCTCTTTTTACGAAAGACATTGAAATATGGTTTTCAATTTTAAGATTGTTTTCATTTAAGGATTCTTATATCCAAAAATAGCTTTGGTCTGGAGTTACCCTTTAATGTCTATACCATCTAACTGTACAGGTATATGGGATCTTACATAATGTTAAGCTTTGTACTCAAGATCTTTACCATCTGACGGTTCAAATTTATACATACAGGATCTAAATGATAAATGATCAGGATTTTCTGTCACTAACGAAGGCCACGATTGACAGAGGTAATATACATTTTCTCGCGGGCTAACGTTTAGTTGGTGGTTGTTCGCTCTGCAAATCTGGCGGATAACCACAAGGACAGTTCCGGTAGATCACGACTACAAAACTTCGGTTGGATCACCACAGCGATAGAAAGATTATAGGATAAATTCCAGCTAGTGAACTCAGAGCCATGCTCTGAAAACAGAGGGGTTTTACTGCATCTCCGTGATGCGTTATACCAAGCAGGTCTTCACTTAATTACGGATCTATAAAATCCATTTTGTCTAACCGACTGAATCATGAGGTAGAATGTCCTTGGACATAAGGAAAATTTACCAAAAGCAAAAACAGTCGACCCAGGTAAGCCTGCACAGGCTAGCATGTGTTTCTTTTTTTCGGACGCATTAACCCGTTTATCATAGAACATGTCTCAAGTAAAAGGTACAGTGGTTCAAGAAACATCTGTTTATGCAGTTCGTGTAAGAAATATGATGAACTGATTGACTGTTGTTTTACGCCGCTTTCATCATTGTTTCAGTCATTCTACGGCAACAGCTCACATTTTCACGTATGCCCTGGGTTTCACCAGAACTTGGATAGGGCTCTGGAGTGTGTTGCTCAAGGACACACCCACGAAAGAAACATGAAGCACAGTCATTAATCCAAGAAAGCAACCCTTAATCTTTTAGTTCTTTACCAAATGATAATTTTGACTCGTCCAAATTGAAAGAATTTGAGGCCGAAAAATTTAATGTAGTCGTAGCTCAAGTAATTTCCTTCTATGAAATGGTAGAAAAGATTTTTGGAAAATGAGAAAATGCTGATTGCTAAGATTATTAGTTGGACGGTCAGGTGACAGGGTACTTAGAAACTGGGGCGACATGATTCACTACAGCCGTGAACAAGTTTCTAAATCCCCTACCACCTGACCGTACAACGAATTTATCATACTACAAAGGTTTACCATCCCAACATGTATTAAGCGAAATATCCCTGTTTTATGGTCTCACGAATTGAGTACACTGGCGAAGTAGAATTTCCCTTCTGAGTGCCTCAATTCAGTAAAAACTGACGTCACTGAGAACTGAGGTCACTGAAACCTTGGTAAAATGTGCAGTTTGGTGCATAATTTTGATGATGTCACAGAAATAGACATTCGACGTAATTTTATTTAAACATGGATTTAAACAACTTTAAGGTAAGTAACTATGCATTTTAATGATTTGTTGGCTCAAACGACCATTAGGTTATCCTTTTAACGTTGCATTGTATGAGTTTCGACACTTCACAGTTTGCTTACCTGACGAAGGGATGGCTCGTTTTAACCCCGTGTATTTGTTATAGAATGACGACAAACCTACAGTACACGTAACTATATTGATTCATTTTAAAAAAAAAAAAGATTATTCTTTCCCTTTTCATGACTACCATCAAGGGAATTTAGTAAAAATGTTGTGCAGGCAACTAAGTATGTTTGTCTTTTTGGCGGCTTGTATCGATCAATGCCGCTATTTTGGATATTGTTGAAAGTGCAGTTATGTATACGGGGCTCCCGAAAGGTAAACTGCTTTTAGGTGAATTTTGCCAGTGTACATAGATATATGTTTGGGACATATTATCCAATCATATCGCGAGAAATTTCTCCTGTTCCCTCTGTGTATTCAACAGCCTCCTGTGTAATCTGATCTTGAAGTATACCATCCGCAAAAGTGAACACTTCTACACTGTAAGTAAAAGTGCCTTGAGACACGCTGGACAGATTAAGTTCTTACAAAAAAATCCAATATTTTAACGAGATTCAGGAACAAGGCTTTTAGAAACATTGTGGGAAAAAGAGAAAATGCCGGTTAACAGCGCCTTCTCCTTTTTTTTCACAATGTGGTCCTCTCTTTTAACAATAAATCCTATCGTTTCGTTGTTATTTATTGTCTGCAAATGCTTTCATTTTAGAAAAGTCTTATATTTTGTTGTTTTGTAAAGAATTAAGGGAAAGATGTAGAATTTAGTTTGCTATAAAGGGAGTTAAAGGACAACAAACATGTCAAAAGCTTGAAGTATATTCCAGATTCCACGAGACAAATTATGATTTCTTGTCGCCTTAAATACCCGTCTATATTTGTTTTTTATGTGTTTTAATTCTGTGTTTATGATTTACTTATTTTCTTTCCTTTTATGATACGGCAAGATTTGGCAGGTTGATCATTTAAATTTTAGCCCTTAGGCTGCTAAGCCCGACTCAAGAATCGTTTGTGGACAGTGTGGATCAAGATCAGACTGCACAGAACGTGCAGTCTGATCTTGGATCTACACTGTCCAATAAGGACATATTTTCCCCCAACATGTAACTTTAAAACAGATATATTTGAATTACCCCTATCGACTGGAAAGTTTCATTTTATTTAATTTGGAGGTTAAGGGTTGAAAGAAAGAGACATCACGTTTCTTGTTTTTATGATTGAAGATGAGCTGAGTGGGCTGTGGACAAAAGTCTGCTTCAAGTGAAAAGGTATTTTGAGTAAACTTTTCTACCACATTATAAACGATCCCCCTACCTCGCTCGTTTTCGCTGCTCCACACATAAACTAAGCATCAAATATAACCGTCAATGTAATGTTAATAGATTGTAAAGAATCTGCATACTCTTCTTTATAGACAGAAATATGGCCGTCTATGAGCAGAGAATCAAAACACACGTCCTGTGTCGTCGGATTTACGTATAACATCACTCGTCACAACCCGGCTGATTATGTTACTACATCTAACCTCGTCCGTATCAAGTAAGTTTCTAATTTGAAACACTGCCGGTCACATGGTGTTAAACACGGCGGTCCCATGTAAATCTATTAGCAATGGCAACAAGAGCCACAGTGAAGTAATTCACGTCTCAATAAACCAGTCGCTGAAAAATGCCAACAGAATTTAAAGACCCAGTTAAAAAAGAATGCACAAGATGTTTGTCACATAAAATTTATTTAGCAAAATTTGGATATAAATTTGGGACTATTTTTTCCCGAATGAAGTGTTACAATTTCAAGAACGGTAAAGCGGTGTATATCCGGCGAAGAAATGTACCGTGTAAGTGCATATCATTCAACGTAAACTGCCGAGGGATTTGATCAACGGATCACCCGAGGTTTGCCGAATGCGTATAACAAGTCCTGAAAGGTTACTAGATCTAATATCGCACCTTACAGAGTAACGTATTCACCCTTAACCAAAGGATTCCTTGATTTGACTATCCTAAAGAAGGCCTTTGAACATTGAGGGAACAAGAGAAAATGCTAGGTACCAGAATTTTCTCCTATTCTCACAATGTTTTCTACCATTACAAAGTCAAACATCACCTTTGAGCTATGCTGAATTTGTTGTGTGCTATGTCTTTCGATTTGGTTAAGTAGAAATTTGTCGTTTGGTAAAGAATTAAAAGATGAAAGTTTCCTGTCTGGGATTTAATGGTTGTACTACTCTATTTTTTGTAACATAACATCAGTTTATAGAACAACAGTACTTTGTATTTGTTTCTCACCAGAGTTTATTAGCGATGCTTTTTCCCGCTAGATCTTTCCGTATGGTGATCCACCGGGAGTGTCATTGTGGTTAACTGTCAAAATTGCAGGGCGAAAAACCTATATTATAGCCTTCTATGCGCATTTTCAACGACAAAAAACGAACGCGATGTTTCTTTCTATGAAAATCTTAATAGTAAAACTTTCAAATGTTGCTGTATCATAAAAAAGAAAGAAAACAAGCAAATCATCGGCAAATAATTAAATCAAAAGCAACAACAACAACACTGTTTGGTAATAAGTCCTCAGACCAATAGATCTAATACATGTACATGTACCTACAAGAACACGATAATTATACAAATTATGCCAGTACCCAGCATTTACCAGTTTTGTAAGGGACTTTTTTTTGTTTTTCGAATTACCACAGAAGATAAAACATAAAATACCGGTCTTGAGTGAACACAGTAAACGAACTTGACATTTCATTTCGGAAAAATAAGATCAACTTCAGACTGTACTATTTGAAGTTTGATCTTGCTGTACACTTTCCACAAAAGCAACTATTTCATGTCTAGATTGATAAAAAGTTCTTTAATTAGAAGACAGTGAAAGGATACAAATATTGTGGGAATACGTGAAAATGCTGACTAACACTCAGGACTGTTTTGTAAAAAGTTTAACTCTTTATCGCACCATCCATCCTGAGAAAGAAAACTTTTGAAAACGTTATGGGAAAAGAAGAAAATGCTGGTTACCAGCATTTTCTCCTTTTTACCATAATGTTTTCTACTCTTTCGAAAACAAATTTTAATTTTCAAGTAACATTTATTTTGTTGTCTGCAAATGCTTTCGATTTAGACTAGTCTAAAATTTTGTCGTTTGTTAAAAGAGTTGAGCAGTAATTGAACAAGGTGGGTCCATACTGGAAAAATCTAAAGAGAACAGATTAAGGTGGATTAGTTTCCGACTGTCTATGTCCGTTAAAGCATGATAAACGATATTTACAAAGTAAATTTATCTTTCCTTCCGTTGTTAAAGGAACACTTTCAGCGCGGTCGGAAGTTAGAGAGCTTGTTTAGTTTGTAATTTTTGTCTGGTTTTGATTGCCGTTTCATCAGCAGTTCAGTCTTACATCGGTTATAGCTAACTTACTTATATGTTTCCTGGGTTTCATCATAACTTAACTGGGGCTTTTTAATGCCTTGCCCAATGACACTCCCAATGCCTTGCCCAATGACAATGACACTCCCAGAAAATATTCTTACCGCCCGATCTACTCCTCCTGGATATTGAATTCGCATAACATGATTTGCATAATCTTTGCTTCGTGTTGAACGCCGTCTCGTCAGTGCTACGTTTATTTCACGGTGGAAGGTGTATGTAACCATGTCCTCATTGCGTTTCTTTACCAATAAGAAGCATGAAAGTGAGCAACTGGTCGCTTTCCTACATTAACAAAGTGGTAGCAGTGTATGCGGCGAGACAGGGCGTCATTCTGTTGCAATAACTATTCTGGCATCAACAAAGCAGAATGCAATATTATGCGGTGAAACGAGAAGGCATCCAGTTGCAAACAAACTTTTCTCGTGAAGACCTAAGGCCAACATTTACCCTGCAAACGACAAAACTGCTGCCAAGTCAAAAAATATTGTCTTCTGATAAAGAGTTAAACTTGCTGCACTTTCAAAAAGCGATTTATACACATGGATTCTCCATAATTATAGAATCCTATGTTTTCAATGCATTTGTACAGGGTATTTTAAGTTCTGGCTTGGACAGATATGGCTCTAAAAAGGAGAGATACCAGTAATAGCTCATTTGTTCTAATGGCAAGCAGACACATTGATGCTACACTATTCTTCAAAGACAAAAAAAAGCTTATTAGAAATCCATATGGTTGGAAACTAGGGATACAGTTCCGTATGAGAACCCCTTGTGATGATGATATGTTTTTTATACATAAATACTTATATAATGATTCAATAAAATAGCAAAAGAACACGGTATTATTAATGAAGCGTGCAGAAATATGGCTCCTGCTTTAGAATACGCTTAGGACCATCAGTTCCGGTAACTCAGTGGGTGACGTCAGCGCTGTTAACCAAATGGTTGTGAGTTGGAACTTGGAACTTCAGGCTTTGATTACTGGCATGTGACACGATACATACTTTTCACACAGCTGTAAAAAGTGGACGAGTAGCCTGCAGCTTGGAAAGGTTATTGTGGGTAGTACTGATTACTTACGCAATACTAAGTTTCCAGTTTTCAGATTGGCTAAACCAACTGGCTAAGGCAGAAAATGTGTAACTTCGAAATTTAGAAAAGAAGCTATACATTTAGAATTAGTCTGCTGTTTAAAATGGTTTGTTAAACTGGCTCTCGTTTTTTGTGATAAAACTCAAAGTCTGCCGTAATTTGCGTAAAACAGCTAACAAACCTGCACCCACACATGCAAAATAAAGACTGTATCTCCAATAGGTCGCGTCAGTGCGTTCCTCGCCAGGGGAAAAGGACTGAATCAACGACTATCAGTTTTGGGCTTTTGTGTTCGCTCATGCGTTTCTTTCGAGTAAATAAAAAAAGACTGAAACCTTTAACAGGCATCATCCTGATTCACCCTATCCCTTCTTTCTCTGTCTGACTTTATATTTCGGCATGTCTCTGTCTCTGTCTCTCCCTCTCTCTCTGTTTCGCTCACTCTCTCTCTCTCTCTGTCTGTTTCTCTCTCTGTCTCTGTCTCTCTCCCAGCTACAGGTAGTGCGACAACCCTGCTATACACATACATTTTTTTTGGATATATTATCTTACAAACTGTCGTACAAAACAGAAAGAAGATTACACTGATAGTTCCTTGAAGTGCGATCTTGATCGGACCCGTCCATCATAGCCAACATGTTGTCACCCCATCATAAGGATGTGCGTTTATCCGAAGACGACAAGACGTACATATACAAAAAATAATCTGCATGTCCAAGGACCATTCTACCTCATGATTTAGTCTTGTTTAATAAAATGGATTTTATAGATCCATAATTATATAAGACTTGCTTAGTAAATGTATTACGAAGATGCATTAAACCCCCTTTTCCCAGGCCATGACTCATAAGTATTAGCAGACAAATAAAACATCATTACTTCATTTTCGGGTTTTTACATCTGCGTTCAGACTAATTCATACAATTTTAGACAAATACATTGATTTAATTAATTCCTTTACTCTTTCAGCGTCAAATAAACTCAACCTCTTTCGACGGCTCTAAATACAATTCATTGAAACTTACAAAGATTTTGACTGTATAGGCTTAACTACACAAGCGGACGGTATAGATCCAAAATCAGACTGCACGTTTTGTGCAGTCTGATCTTGATCTATGCCGTCCGCAAAAGTCCCTGTTTTCGCCTATGGCCCCGAAAGGGTTAAAGCTTTACCAGACGACAAACTTTTAACATTTGTCCTGCTAAATAACTAACACGAAACTTTCAAGTCGATATTAAAAATCCAAACTTTGCTATTTCAAAGGTATTTTTTGGAGAAAGATATCTTCCTATCGGACAGTGTAGATCCAAGATCAGACTGCACGTTCTGTGCATTCTGATCTTCATCTACACTGTCCGCAAAAGGTCAGTGAGTCGCGCTTAGCAGCCGAAGTGTTGAAAAAAATGCAGACGACAAATTAAATGTGGCTTAAATGTTAAAATTTTGTCTTGGAAAGGTTAATTATTTTACTGCCAATGTTGCCTTGGCCATCTTTTGCATATGGCGTAGATCAAGATCAGACTGCACAAAACGTGCAGTGTAATCTTGAATCTACACCATCCGCTACCTGATACTATTCTTCGACCAAAATTAGTTTCAAAGCAACGAAAATATTCTTGTAGACCTCTAGAATTTTCGAATCCATTTGAGCCATGCTCTGGCAAAAGGGGAATTAATGCATCTCTGTGATGCACTATACTACGCAAGTGATACTTAATTATGGATCCATAAAATCTACTTTTTTTTCTTTCAATCGACTGAATCTGGAGGAAGAATTATCCTTTGATGCAGAATATTTGAAGATAGCGAAAACTTTCGGCTCATGTCAGCCTGCGCGGACTGCGCAGGCTGACACGGGTCGATACTTTTTTGCAAATGCATTAAGCCCCCTTTTCACAGAGTATGGCTCATTCATTTCGCAGCGAAAGAGTTCAACACATCGTTATAAAAGGGGGGAATGCTGGTGACCACAATTTTTCTAAAGCCTTCTTTCCCAATATTGAAAGCAACTGTTGCTGTCAAATTCGTTGTGACATTTTTTACATGCTAGTTCTTTAAAAAAAAAAAAAAAAAAACTTATATTACATTTTTGGAAAAGTACAAAATTCTGTTTGCCAGCATTGTTTCCTTTCTTCTGAATTGTTATTAAAATCAATCTTTCTAAGAGTCGTTATAACACGGCACTGTTAGTAAGGACTTAAAGCACCGAGCAGATAGAATTTTACCCCAGTTTGAATCTCAATGATTGCATCACAAAATTTTGTGGTCAAAATAACAATTTACCTAATGGGCAGTGTAGATAAAATATGACATTGAACATTATTTGCAGTCTGATCTACACAACAACAAGCAAGTCGTCGCATAGCATTGATCAAGGGTGAAAGACTGAATCGTGGGGTAGAATGGTCTTCAAAACCGCCTTTCCACAGAGCATGACTTTCTTTTTTTTTTCTCTCTCTCTCTCTCTTTGTTTGTTCAGTTGAGAACAAAAATGTTAGAAAAATAACAATCTTTACTGCAGTACCTTTTCTGGAAATGGTATCGAAAGATTTCTTAGAAATGGAGTTAAAAGTCGTGCCTGAACTATGCAGGATTGATAAATATACCATATTAAAAATAATGACTGTGACATACACCTTTAATCTAATTTTTGATATAGATATAATATTCTTAATGAGACCAGTCTTTGGTCCCGTAGGAAATTAAATATACGATAAAATATTTATCAAACAACAACGAAAGTACAGCACAGTGAACAAGTGCGTAATGAATAGGTCAAAGGTGCTTTGATAGTCGGCAACCAACGATTTCTTTGCTAATTACCGCATGTAAACGTAGGAACACACATGGTGGCTTTTATAATGCCATTCTAGTAATTAGATACTGGGCCAAAATCCATTGATTGATTGATTGATCGATTCATTGATTCATTCATTCATTCATTCACTGGTCTTTAACGCCGTTTTTAACATTTCGGATATATCGCTGCCATTCGGTGCAACTATCCACACTTTCCTTGAGTTTCTTTCACCAGTACTTCGCACAATATTTTCCCAATCCACTCTAATCGCGTATATTGTCAGATAGTGTATATCCAAGATAAGAATGCAGGTTCTATCACGGAGAGGGATGCACCAAACAATATCGCACCTGAAGTTCGATCAAGAATAAGGCTGGTTTTATTTGAATATACACGCAATTTCTCTCCGTGACAAAGGCAGACATACAAAAACAGTTTATAAAGTAACGCTTAAAATATACTACATACCCAATAAATTCAGGAAAAAGTTTATCCCCTATCATATTAATTTAAAAAAGCGCCGTAGGGTATCGACTATCAATGGCAATGCATGCACATGCGTGGCATAAATGTGCCCGAAAATAAGCTTGCAGAAGTCCATAGCGTAAAATTGTCCACATTTTGACCAATCACAAATTACTATTTATTCATTTGAGTCTATCAATGCCAAAAAATAGGTCAAAAGAAAGCGCCTTCAGACCCGCCGAAAAACACTGTATTGTGTTGTTAAGAGTAAATATCTTTATTACATTCTGTTACTAATAATAGTAACATTTTGGGCAGAAAATGGTGTAATATTAGTGTCACGCGAGGGCAGATATGGCGGGGCAACGGGCTGATATCTGATATCCTGCCCGTTGACAAGATATTTGTTCTAAATCTATAGCAACAGAACACGCGCTCGTAAACTAACGTTCTCAAACATCCAGTTTGAAAAAAAAAATGGCTGAATCAGTCCGTCAGTCGCTAGCGGACAAAACTTCAAGACTACAGACAATGACTGAATCGCAAAACCAGCAAAGACACGATAAATAGAGAACAGATTTTCGTATTCTTGAATTGCGAAAAGTTATCGGGCAAGGCGTGGTGTCAAAAGGCTAGTAGTTCTACGAATTTTATCCGTTGAGCCGGGGGAACCGAGCCTGATTAAGTTTCCCGATCCAAAGCACCAACCATCTATTCTATTTATCCTGTTTCTCATTTATAATACGTATCATACTAGAATATTTGACTGAAAATCACACAAACCGACATCTTTTTAACTATGAACAGAGATGAAGAACTATTTATTTAAAACGTCCTTATACTGCAGCTGCGATAGTCATGATGAATGATGCATGATTACGTCATGAACGTGACGTTTACCCGCGAAAAAAATTGTGTCGAACGAAGACAAGAGTTTGTCTGTTTTAAGTGTTTAAACATGTTAGAAAACGAAAACATCGAGCAAATGATCAATTAATGTAATAAAAAGGTTATTACATGGCTGATGAGGGCCGGAGAGTGATATCGGCCCGCCACCTCGAAATCTGCCCGGCACCTCGAAATCTGCCCTCAGGCTAAAGCCCGAGGGCAGATTTCGAGGTGGCGGGCCGATATCACTCTCCGGCCCTCATCAGCCGTGTAATAACCTCTATTTATTTATTTTATTCTTTTCGGTAGTTAATCGAGAAATAACGGTGAAATACAGTTCAATATTTCATGTTTCCTACCAGTGAAAAATACCGATTTTATTTCCTTACTCTTCAATTGAACCCGGAAACAATAGCTCCCACGCACAAGTTACCTAGGTAAACAGAGCGTGCCATTCAACCAGATGGAAATATGACGTAATTTACACTACATATCTCTCGCTTTACGTAATATTGTAATGCGTTGTTATGCGGTGGGGGTACGTCACGGGAAATTACAGAAAACAACTGCACTGGATTTTGATGTAAGTCCCCCCCTAAAAAAGGGGGGGTTAGAAGCATGAAGTAAATAGAATATTTGTTGTTGTTTGTTTTTCTTTTTTCGCTGAAAGATCGAAATTTATTCAATCTTGTAAACATCGTCGGTAATATTTTCACTTGAGGCTGCGCCACTCGTGAAAATATTACCGATGATGTTCACTCGATGAAATAAATTTCGATGTTTCACCGAAAAAAAAAAAAAATATCCTCTATTACCTTGCAATACAGACATAACAAGGGTATATTCCCTCTGGAACAGTGAGCCTGATAGAAAAAAATCATCTCCCGCCTTTGGGCTATTGGCCTCCATATTGTCCTATTTATGAAATACACTGAGTGACTTTGTCTCCCGCCACACGTCTCCTGAATCGTGTTACTATGTGGGTGTCGATCGTGAAATTAGTTACTATATGTCATTTACAAAAAGACAAAATTTAAGATTTTTCTGCATTAAAAGCACTAAAACGCGATATGTAAAATATAGCTCAAATTATCAGGCTTGCTGAGATAGGGGTAGAAAACATTGTGAGAAAAGAATAAAATGCTGATTACCTTGTTACTTTGTGGGTGTCGATGGCGATTTTATTTGCTTTATCCCAATTACAAGACGACAAAATTTAGGACTTTTCTGCATTAAAAGCACCTGAACGCGATACATGTATATGAAATGTGGCTAAAATTATGAGGCTTGCTGAGATGGGGTAGAAAACATTGTGGAAAAGGATAAAATGCTGGGTACCGGCATCTTTTCATTTCCCTATAGTGTTTTCAAAAGCCTTCTCTATCAGAGCTGTTAAAGGTCAGAATTGTCTGTTAGAGGGTTATCCCTTTACTAAACATCGTCGAAAAAGGAGAAAATGCCAGTAACCAATATTTTCTCATTTTCCTACGATATACCTATAGTAAACTTTCAAAGACAAATCCTATCATTTCAGCCCAAATTCAATTTAACGACAGCAATCATTTCAACTAGTACAGGTCCGATACCTTACCTACTATTAAAACATATCCTGCAAAATAAATAAAACTAAAGATTTCCAGCGAATAGTGAAATCCCATAGCTTACAATTCCAAAATTTTGCTCGCCGGAGAAATGTCATCGTATCGGAAAGTGTTGATCCAAGATAAGACTGCGCGTACGGTGCAGTCTGATCTTGATCTATATTGTCCGCAAAAAGTCAATGAGTCGCGCTACGCGGGCTAAAGGTTAATGAGGCTGCATTTCATTGGCGCTATTTTTTAAATTCTGAAAGCATAGAATGGACTAAATGAAAAGGTATGAATGGGGCTACGCAGTATCACAAAATTCAATCTGATAAGATCGTTTTGACTTTGTGAAAAGCGTTAGGTTTAAAATTCAGGGCAACAACTGACCCAGCGTAATGTACAACTAATGTGAACTGAGATGCTGTATAAAGCCTTTAAAAGTTTCAGGACATGTACATGTACACCGAGCAAAACTTGTAAACCGCCATTTTTAAGCTGTAATTTCCTGTAGGCATTCTTTTTGCGTCGCTGTCCAGATAGCATTTTATTTTCGACATAAAGCATACAGCTCATTGTCATACAATACAAATCCATTCAATATATACATACGTGGAAAACAATTAGATATAAAGACTTGAAGTTGTTAGATTAAATCATAAACAAAATAAATGGATGGATAAATTTTAGCAGTCTTTTCATGTTTCTCTACTATTTCAGACGGATAAATATAATTTCAGTAAACGCTAATTCAAATGGTAGATGATCATGAACGTAAGAGTATTTCATATCATTGTAATAAAACATATGGAAGGGAGGTACGAGGGGTGATCAGAAAGAGCGTGGACCAGTGCCGGTATCGGTATATTGTTATAAAAAACAACTCGGAGTGTTTACTGTTTTTGAAAGTAACCTCCTTTGAGCTCTATGCACTTATTCATTCTTGATTTCCACGCGCGAAACATGTGTGCGAGCGCGTCACGTGACTTTACTCTCAAGGACCCGGTTATAGCGAGGACTAGCTTGTTTCTGCTGTCGTAGTGCGTGCCACATAAAGAATCTTTCAAAACAGGAACTAGTGAGAGGTCACATGGAGTCAGGACTAAATTATAAGGGGATTTGGCTAGTGTTTCTATGTTTAGTTTTTGCAAAGTTTCTTGTCCAAGTGCAGCTTTGTGACCTAGAGCGTTATCTAAATGTAAAATGACGTCACTCCACAGGACTTCAGGCTGTTTTTTTCGTATGGTGTTTGTGAAATTTATTTGAATAATGTGGGCATAAAACTCAGTATTGACTGTAGTATGTATAGATACAACATGATGTAGAAGAAAAAAAGGAGAAAAGAAATACATGATGTATAACTTAACCAAGTGACTTAGAAAGGTTGGCTTTACTAGAGGAAGGCTATGTTGGATGTTACCATACACTGCTTTGTCGTTTAGATTCAGTCTCGTTAAAGTGTGCCTATGTTTCATCGCATTTTGCAATACGATCAGTAAAGTTTGACCCCTCTAACCTAATGCGTTCTGAAATTTCTTGACAGATTCCGACCCTAACCCCCTTTTTCTCGGGCGTCAGTTGCTGAGGTACCCACCTTGTGCAAACACGTGACATTCCAAGATTCTCAGTCAAAATCTCCTGAGCACTTCTATATGAAATGTTGAATGTGTCAGCTATTTTCCTGACAGTATCTCGACGATCTTGTTTTACATGATACTCTAGATCCGTTATGATTTTGTCTGTGACTGATGATGATGGACGGCCAGATTTAGGGTCATCTTTAACACTATCCCACCCTTGTCTAAATCGATCCGATCCATGTACGAATATCAGATTTCTTTAGTGCAGAGTCCCCTTAAACTGTTTCTCAATCGGTTTTGATTTCCGATAAGTACTTTCCGAGTTTAACGTAAAACTTTATGATTACTCTCGGCTCAAATAAAACGTCGTCCGACATTTTGGACCACTAATGCAGTATATGACGTCATGAAAATGACGTCATACTTTACCTACTTGAATAATGCGACATTTGAAAGCTTTAGTCAGTTACCAGATAATTAATGCTTATATATGCAACTTTTTGTAATCCTCCGTGTATTAGTTTTCAGAATATCGAGGTGGTCCACGATCTTTTTGATCACCCCTCGTACATGAGTATAATGTGGACATTCCAACTAAATTACTCGATGGGAGGACTGGAAATTCCAGTCAGTACAAGAACAAAATAATACAACAACTTTAGAATTATTGTTTCCGTGAACGGGCAGGGTAGATCAAGGATCAGACTGCAACTTTTGTGCCACCTGATCTCCGATCCCCTCTACACGAGACGGAGACTACATAGATGTATAGCATGTCAAAAATAAAATATAATGTGCATATTCCCGCTAAATTACTAGATGGGAGAAATGGAAATTTCCAGTCAGTACTAGAACCAAGAATACGACAATTTTAGTATTATTGTTTCCGTGAGCGGGCGAATAATAAAATGCTGTGCTATGCTATGCTATGCTGTTCAGAAAAGAGGTGTTTCTCTTGATTTGGATTTTTTCAGGTTGACTGATCAGCGTTAAAACAAACCTCAGCCTTAGTCTGAAAAGAATTTATTAGCTTGTTCTTCTTAAAGGAGCTTATTTAATATCAACATTGAAAATTGAAAAATCAAACTCTTGAAAACTTTATACTCGTTTTTTTTTTTCGGACTGTATGCTTGTTGGGCAAAGAATTTTCATGTTTTTTCTTATCGCTGCCAAAATTTCAGTGATTTAAGCCTCCCTTTTTAATCTGTCTTGATTCATAGACACCACGCAAATGCAACCGATACGTTTTTTCCGCTTTTTAAAAAGACATTTCTACTGTTGGTAGAATCGAGAATCTTTTCATTGCAATACCATGGCTGAAGTCAAGATATATGACACAATTTCTTTCCATTTACCTGTCCATTATTTGGTCAAATTTGCAGGGGAAACAAAAGTGGCGGTTTATAAGTTTTGTTGAGTGTATATATGTAGTGCTGCTTGAACATAGAAACTATCATTCTAAAGTTCTAGGACATGTACATGCATAGCTAGGGCTGACTGTAATTGTAGCATTTTACTGTTTTGGTGAATTCAAAATCAAAATGTACTTATTCAGTTTGTCTGATGTTAGTTGTATATTACAGAGTAGAAAGTCTTAGCAATTGTGCCTTTTTCTGTATGAAAATACGGGTAAATACTCAATAAATAACGGAGAGTGCAAACAGAAATCAAGGCAACGAAAATTGCGCATGTCTTTTCTTTGTTATACACTGTCTAAAATTTTGTAAGGCGTTTTGAAAGACAAAAATATTTAACCCTTTACCAAACAATCCTGTGTTTTACCGACCTTAACCCTTTCCCTGCGTATCAAATTAAATAAAATTTTCACGCCGATAGTAAAAACCCGAATAATGTTATTTCAAACTTCTTTTTTAGAAAAATAACTCCATTTCGGACAGTGTAGGTCCAAGATCAGACTGCGCAATCTGTGCAGTCTGATCTTGATCTACACTGTCCGTAATAAGTCAGTGAGTCGCGCTTAGCAGCTTAGGTGTTAAATGAGGGAAAACACTGAGCGAAGAGGAGACAATACAGGCAACCAGCATTT
The DNA here is from genome assembly GCA_946811185.2 of Hippopus hippopus. Lineage (NCBI taxonomy): Eukaryota > Metazoa > Mollusca > Bivalvia > Cardiida > Cardiidae > Hippopus > Hippopus hippopus. The sequence goes on along the minus strand of OX328098.1, from coordinate 10,529,605 downwards.
TCTTCTCTTCCCAAAAAATTATTTCTACCTTTTCAAAGACAAATCCAAATATTTCAGGCAATTCAACTTGTCGTCCGCAAATTTCTTGAACTTGGGCGTGTCTAAAATTGCGTCGTTTGGTAAAGATTCAAACAGAACTATTATTTTTCTTATTTATCTTTTTTTTTATCCACTGCAGATGTCCATTTTATCGAAAGTTTTAAGCTTTACCGTGAAAAGGACATGAACCATACATGAGCCATAATCTGGCAAAAGGGGCTTAATGCATCTCCGTGAGATACCACATAATTATGGATCCATGACAATCGACCGAATCGTGAAGTAGGCTGCTCCTTTGACATACACAAAATTGATCGATGGCGAAAAGTTTCGGCCCAGGTCAGCCTGCGCGGCTCATTTTGATTGTTGATTTTAAACAAATATATGAGCCATGCTCTGTGAAAAGAGAACTGAATGCATTTTCAAAAAATATCGACCCAAGTCAGCCCGCGCGGACTCTGCAGGCTAACCTGGAAAACCTTAAAAGCTTTTGCTGTTGATCAATTCTCTGCGTGCCAAAGGAACATTCTACCTCAGGATCCAACCAAGATGGATTTTATGGATCAATAATTATAAGATGATTTGCTTGGTGTAATGCATCACGGAGATGCACTTAAACCCCTTTTACAAGAGCACGGCTCATACATAAAAAAGACCCAGTACATTATTAGTTGTACGGTCAGGGGGCAGGGGACTTGGATTTTTGTTCACGGCTGTGGTGAATCATGTCGCCCCGAGCCGAAGGCGAGGTGGCGACATGATTCACCACAGCCGTGAACAAAAATCCAAGTCCCCTGCCCCCTGACCGTACAAGGAATTTATTATACTGCACATTTTTATCATTACTACGTGTGTTAAGCGAAGTTTACCTGTTTTTTGGTTTCAAAAATTGAGTACGCTGACGAAGTAGAATTTCCCTTCTGAGTGCCCAAATTTAATGAAAACTGACGTCACCGGGAACTGACGTCACTGAAACCTTGCTAAAACGTGCAGTTTGGCGCATAATCTTGGTGTTAATCTTGATCGAAGCCGCCAGATTGGATGTTATGTTGAAAGTGTAGTCATGTATACGGGGCTCCCGAAAGGGAAACTGCTTTCACGTTGGTTTTGCCAGTGTACATGATATATATGTTTGGGGCATATTATCCAATCAGATCACGAGACTTTTCTTTGCAGTATAATAATGAAGTCTGGCATTGTCTGTAAGAAGGCGGTCCCGGTAGTTCAGTCGGTAGCGTGCAAGGCTTGAGAGCAAGGGGTCGTGGGTTCGATCCCTGGCTCGGCCAATTTCCTTCCGAGAATTGATGATAGTCATTGCGACAGGATTCTTTCCTCTCCCACCATTGATCGTTGTCTCGACGATGGTTATGTGGGAAAGCAGCCAGTGGCTTGCAAAGAAAACCGTGCGGAGTACTGTAAAAAGAGACTCGAGGAAAGCATGGATAGGTGCATTGGCAGCCACGATATAACTGAAATAAAGTTGAAAACGGCGTTAAACACCATGCAATCAATCAATCAACACCAACAGATTTAAATCTTTTTACCAGTCGACAGGACTTTAAGACTCGTTCATACTTAAAACGTTCGTAGAAAACAAATCAAATGTCTAAAATAATAGAATTCATCTTTGAAATACTGGAAAACATTGGGGGAAAAGAAGAAAATGCTGGTTACCAGCATTTTCTTCTTTTCCCACAATGTCTTCAAAGGCATTTTTCAGGGTCTCACAAATATAGGAATTTTTAGAAAAGCATGAATAAATACAACTAGTAAAACCGTGTAGGTAGTGATAAAGCGAGTCCCGTCCCTCGGGGATCAGTTTCTGAATACTCTTTAATCCTTATTAAGTGGGGATGGAATGATTAGAACGATCGATTATACACCCTTAACTGTGTACCACACAATCCCGAGTTTTAGCGACCCCGAGAGAAAGAGAGCCTTTTGAAAACAATGTGGAAAAAGGAGAAAATGCCGGTTACTACAAAAGGTCAGTGATTCGCGATTGGCAGCCGAAGTCTTAAGAAAACGTCTGCCCTAAGTATGATTTTTTTGAGTATTTCTTCTGTCTTGTTTTCACCACAAAAAAAGAAACCCTATTTATTCGACTCTGAGTAAGAAGCCTTTTGAAAACAATGTGCAGAAAATGCTGGTAACCAGTATTTTCTCCTTTTCCCGCTATGTTTTCTGGCCTTTCAGAGACAAATTCCACCATTTAGGCGACATAAAATTTATCGTCTTCAAAACCTTTCAAGTTTGACAAGTCTAACATTTTGCCGTTTGGTAATAGGTTAACCCTTTACAAAACGACAAAATTCTGTACTTATACCTTTGCATACGATAGATTTAATGTGACCCTAGTGATTGCATTTGAAAGGGTAGAAAACACTGTTGGAAAAGGAAAAATGCTGGTTACAAGCATTTCCTCTTTTTCCATAGCCGTTCTCAAAAACTTTCTTCAAAAGGGTTTAAAACTCGGCATTTTTTGGTAAAGGATAAACCCTTTACAACACAATCCCGTTTTAGACGATCCTGAGGAAAATAGACATTTAAAAATATTGTGGGAAAAGGAGATGATGGAAAGAGATCCTGTATTAACTCTTTACCACACGACAAAAAATGTAGACTTGTCTAAAATTGAAAACATTTGATGACGACAAATTGTTTTTAGCTCATATGACTTAATTTTCTACGATAGGCTAGAAAACATTGTGGGAAAAGGAGAAAATACTGGTTACCAGCATTTTCTGCTTTTCCCACAATATTTTCAAAGGGCTTCTTATTCAGAGTCGAAAAAAAAAGGGGACTGTGTGGTAAAGGGTTAAACAAGACAAAAGAAATACTCAAAATAATCATACTTAAAGCAGGTGTTTTCTTAACCGTTAGGCTACTAAGCACGACTCACTGACTTTTTGCGGACAGTGTAGATCAAGATCAGACTGCACAGAACGTGCAGTCTGATCTTGGATCTTCACTGTCCGATAAAGAGATGTTTTTCTGCAAAAAATAGATGTGAAGTGGTATTTTTCGGGTTTTTTTTACTATCGGCTTGTAAGTTTCATTTAACTTATTTCGCAGGATGAGGATTAATACCGGTACAAATCGACGTCTATTTGGCTTATCTGGGAAGTCATAATATGCTTACTTGATACTGGTTGTTTCCTTTATACTAATGGCTACATGTCTTTAATGCATTTAATCCATGCTCTGGCAAAAGGGGGCTTAATGCATTTCCGCGATGCATGGTACCAAGGAAGTAATCACGTAATCATATATCCATAATATCCACTTTTTTTCGCAACTGACTTAATCATGAGGTCCTTGGACATGCAGAAAACTGACCAATGGCGAAAAGTTCGGCTCATGTCAGCCTGTGCGGACTGCGCAGGCTGACCTGAGTCGATACTTTTCGCAGACGCACGAAGCCCCTGTTTTCACAGAGAATGTCACAATAAAAAAAAGACTGAGTGATGCCAATTTCAAGACATTTTGCTCAGAGTATCAATGAAAAAACACAGTGATGGTCCAACAGCAGACCGCTTGCATTGCAAGCACGAAATAAACGCAAATTGTAAAAGTGTACTTTTGGCATGTGTAACCAAGTCCAGATTATACTTTTGGATGTGTTTCCTGGTTTCCACACAACAGTACGCCTCCAAAAAAAAATGTCTATTTTTCAGTTACATATATTTTGTCGTCAAATGCTTTCAATTTGGACTAGACTTGAATTTTGTCGTTTAGTAAAGAGTTAACTCTTATCCTGCTCTGTAAATAAAATTAAAATTCTAAGCCGATATTTAAAACCAAAATTTTGCTACATGTATTTAAAATATTTTTTGGACGGATTTATGTCCTGATTGGACAGTGTAGATCAAAGATCAGACTGCACGTCCTGCACAGTATGATCTTAATCTTCACTGTCCGCAAAAGTTCAGTGAGTTGCGCTCACCAGCCTATTGGTTAACAATTTATTGTTTGCAGGGGCCATTGTAAGGCTTTTTTTAGAGTTGCGGTGTTTGGGAATGCGTTACAGAGCTGCCTTTAACGAAATTTGCGTACGCAGTTTAGGTGACCAAGTCTCATGTCTGAAAACGAGGATCACTAAACTGCATAATTTTTATTTGATTTGAGTATATATATAGTTGTATTTATTCATGTTTTTCTAAATATAACTTTACGCCAGCCCATACCTTTTTGTAAGGCAGGGATCTAATGCATGTATATACAACCCCAAATAATTAGCATAAATCTTCGCAATTTATTAAAAGCGGGCCAGATATCTAACATCTGCATGCCCACAACAGATATTTAACCTTTAAAACTATAACAGAAAGTTGACGTCAACAAGTCATTTACTCTTAGGCGGCTAAGCGCGACTCGATGACCTTTTGCGGACTGTGTAGATCAAGATCAGACTGCACAAAACGTGCAGTCTGATCTTGGATCTACACTGTCCGATAAGAAGATGTCTCAGTTTCATCTCACTTATTTAGCAGGATTGGGGTTAATGACAGCAGCTTTGTCTTTATCAGCATTGCCAACAAAAGAAACCGAATTGGGATTGGGGTCTTTAGAATGAGCAAGATGGGCGACGGTATTTTTCATTGCAGGATTAGATGGAAACCATTTTTGAAAGTAACCTCATCATATGGTCCTGCATGCTTTCGCATCAGTTCTCCATCTTTACGTGTAATACTTAATCCTTGTCCTTCTAGATAAAAGTAATGAAACTTTCGAGCCGATAGTAAAAATCCAAATATTGCTGTTTGAAAGGTATTTTTGGAGGAAATACATCTCCTTATCGGACAGTGTAGATCAAAGATCAGCTGCACGTTCTGTGCAGTCTGATCTTGATCTACGCTGTCTGCTAATGGTCAGTAAGTCGCGCTTAGTAGCCTAGGGGTTAAATTCTCTCAACGCAAAATCTATAAACTCGACCTCTTTCGGCGACTTACAATGCAATCCACTGAAAACTAGAAAAAATTATATCCTTTAGACTTTATTACACACGCAGATGGTATAGATCCAAGATCAGCGCACGCTCTGTGCAGTGTGATCTTGATCTATGCCGTCTGCAAAAGTTTCTGTTTTCGCTGACCCCGCTAAAAGGTTAAAAGGAATACCATTAAAGTGCTTCGATACATGTGATGCCTGTTCTGAAAAAAAAAAATCAAACAAAAATGTTGCAATGTCAAGAATTCTTTTGCCAGAAAATTTCCTCGCAATAAAAGTGGAAAGTGTAGAGCAAGATAAGACATCATCATTATCTACACTGACTGTCTGCAAAAGACAGTCCGATCTGTATCTACAATGCCTTCAATACAGCTAAATTTGTGAATTGAAGCATTTTTTTTTTTTTTAATTCTTTCATTTACTAAGTTTATATGACTTCTCTGGATAAAAATATGTATTATGCTTTCTGATTGGATGATTGAGTTCTTAACTGAGTGACGTTTACCGTGTCAAATAATAATTTAGTTATACCGTAGCGGCCAGCTTTCCTGGATTCCATTTACCAGTACTATGCACAATATTTTTCGCAAGTCACTGGCTACTTTCCTACATAACCATCGTCGAAATAATAATCAGGGGTAAAAGAAGAATAAGTTCTGTCGGAATAACTATCATCAATCCTCGGAAACAAATTCGCCGAGATGGGGTTTAGAACCAGTGACACCGTGGTCTAAAGTCTTGTACTCAACCGATTGACCTACCGGGCTAAGCTCTCTGCGTCATATAGAGTGTGTACGGTATCTAACGAAATATAAGCCTATGATCACCTATAACAATCGGTACATAAAAACTGCTTAAGTAATTTTATACTGATTTAAGGATAGGACACCCTAATGGGATTCGTGTATCATTGCCTTACATCGCCCAAAACCGTACGGATTCGGCGAAGACTCGGGCAATCCGTAATCGATCGGCCGATAGACGCTGCTTCCCCGCAACGATAACGGATTATCTGAGTTTTAGCCGAATCCGTACGATTTTGGCGATGAAAGGCGATTTTAAACGAATCCCATTAGCGTGCCCTATCCTTAAATATCATTTGTCTTGGAACACACGAAAAGGGACATTCGGACATTTGCGTAAAGTGTCGTCTCGGATCAGCCTGCGCAGTCCGCACAGGCTAATCCGAGACGGCACTTTACGACTACATTAGATTTCGTGCTACAGTAGACTTGCACAAAACAGAAAATTACATTAAAACGGAAAGTGTCGTTTCGGATTAGCCTGTGCGGACTGCACAGGCTGATCCGAGACGACACTTTACGCAAATGTCCGAATGCCCCTTTTCGCTTGTTGCAGGCCATTTAGAATTCTTTGTCATGAATTACAGAAGGCAAGAAAAAACCCGAGAGTCCGTATTCACGAAACATGCTTAATCCTTATCCTGCTGGATAAGTTGAATAAAACTTTCAAGCCGATAGTAAAAAACTCAATAGTGCTATTTCAAACTTTTTTTTCTCAAGAAATAAATCTCCTTCTCGGACAGTGTAGATCCAAGATCAGACTGCACGTTCTGTGCAGTCTGATCTTGATCTACATTGTCCGCAAAACGTCACAGCCGGTAGTAAAAGCTCAAATAGTGCTTTTTCAAACTTTTTTTTTTTTTAAAGAAAAAAATATTTCCTTATCGGGCAGTGAAGATTCAAGATCAAACTGCACGTTCTGTTCCGTCTGATCTTAGTCTAAACTGTCCGCACAAGGCAGTGAGTCGCGCATAGCAGCTTAAGCGCTAATTGAATTCTTAGTCAAGTTCTGGATTTAGAAAATAACACAACTTTTGACTGACTGAACTATTTTAGTCAAATTCTAGATTTAGAAAAGAACACTATTTCTGATTGGCTGAACTATTTGGTTTAGCCAATCAGAAGTCGTGAAACTTTCAATTATTGAGAAAAAGACTAAGAATGTTTTTAAGAACGATTGGTGTTTGATTGTATGGTGTTTAACGCCGTTTTCAACATTATTTCAGTTATATCGCGGCGGCCAGTGCACTTTTCCATGCTTTCCTGGAGTCTCTTTTTCCAGTACTCCACACAATCTTCTTTCCAAGCCACTGGCTGCTTTCCCATATAGTCATCGTCGAAACAATGGTCAGCGGTGGGAGAGGAATGAATCCTGTCGCAGTGACTATCATCAATCCTCGGAAAGAGATTTGCCGAGCCAGGGTTCGTAACTAGGGATCGAACCCACGACCCCCTGTTCTCAAGTCCTGCACGCTACCGACTGAGCTACCGAGGCTCGGCTAGAATGATTGGTAAATACGATGCATTTTCGCGATGCAGTATATCAAACACGTTATGACAACAATGGATCCATAAGATCAATTATTTCTAACAACTGACTAGATCATGGGGTAAACTTGTCCATGGACATGCAGAAAATTGACCAATAGCAAAATGTATCGATTCAGATCAGCCTGACCTGGGTGGATACTTTTTCCAGATGAATCAAGCCGGCTGTTTATCAAGCGCTAAACCTGAACATTCTCATCTTTCAAACTTATAGGTGCCAAGCTCTGTGAAAAAGAGACTTAATGCATCTTCAAAAAGTATCGACCTATTGCTATTAGTCAATATTCCGCACTCCAAAGGACCAATCTAACTCATGACACAGGTTGAAAGATGGTTCAAAAGAAGATGAGACTAAAAAATACATACGAGCCATGCTCTGGCAAAAGGGGCTTAATGCATCTCCTCTTAATGCATCTCACAAATCTTCATTATGGTTATAGATTCATAAAACAAATTTTGCCTAACTACCAATCTAATTCATATGACACCATCAAGCTATCATCAGATGTACAAACAACGCTTCAGAGATTTGTTTATATCGATCCCATTTTCTCTCGATTTCTACCCCCACCCCCTTTCCTTTGGAAAAGAAAAAAACAAAAATGAAGGGTCATTGTTAAGCCAGCAATTGAAAATTCATGGGTTTAGATTTGTCGTGCTGATATCGAAGTGTCCTGTCTTAACCTTCCTCAACCTCTAATCTGTTACGAAACGACCCCGTATTTTCAGGACCATAAGCCACGGGGTCTTTAGAAAACATCACGTGAAGAGGGGAAAATGCTGGTTTTCAGTATTTACTCCTTTTCCGACTTTTTTTTTTTATACACGTGTCTTTGAAAAATCCCTTCGTTTGAGGCATATCCTTTTTATTGGTTAGAAATATATAAACCATGCTCTGCCAAAAGGGGGCTTAATGCATCACCGTGATACATGATACCGACCCAAGTCATCACATAATTACGGATCCATAAAAGCCACATTTTTAAATAAACGACTTAACATTAGGTAGACTGGTCCTCTGAAAAAAATAGAAAATTGACAAATAGCGAAAAGTGTTGGCCCAGGTCAGCCTGCGCGGAATGCGCAGGCTGACCTGAATCGATACTTTTCGTAGATGCATTAAGCCCCCTTTTCACAGAGCGCCACTCATATTTACTTACAATATGGACTAGTGTAAAATTTTGTCCTTCTATGCAAAGAGTTTATTTTTTAGTCACCAGAATTCGCCAAACTTTGTATTGACTCTAACGATCCCTTTACCAATCACTTTTGTAGATCCAGATCGAAAGCGGATCGTCAGTAAACACTGCCCCAGCCATAACTGACTTATAAATAACAGGACCAAACAGTCGTCCATAACATTTAACATTTTACCAAACGACAAAAAATGTAGACTTGTCCAAACTGAAAGAATTTGCAGACATAAATTTGAAGGTGGCTCAAATAGTGGAATTTATCTTTGATAGGGTAGAAAACATTGTTGGAAAAGGAGGAAATGCTGGTTAACAACATTTTGTCCTCTTCCAACAATGTCTGTAAAAGGCTAGAGATAGAAAACACAAAGGATTTGACCTCATTTAAAACCGGTAACGACAACAGCAATTACTTGGAAGGCATCCAAGACATGAGATGCATTTTCTATCCGTCGTAATTTGTGCAGTCTTGCAGCCATCAATGGCAACATTTGGTATAAAGATACAAGAATGATTATCATTTCATAAAATGAAGATGAATTGGATTAAAAACCGACAGAAAACTGCCTGAAAGCGACTGTAGGTGTATCTTTAATAAGTTCAATTCTAGATTTGTAGTTCTGAGATTCTTTTTTCCACAAGCAACTGGAATTTTGACAGACTATTCGGTGACATATTGTCAGACACATAATAATATCTGTACTTTCAAATGCATGGATTAAATTTGCCTGTAATTCGGCCCCGAGCTGTTTACTTTTGGCTGCTAGTTGGCCATTAAGTTAATGCAAAGGAAAGGCACTGAAAGCACTAAAACAATTGAGCTATGCTCTGTGGGAAAAAAGGGCTTAATGCATCTGAAAAAAAAAATTACCCATGTCGTGGGTCGAAACTTTTCGCTATTAGTCAATTTTCGGCATCTCAAAGGACCAGTGTACATCTTGATTAAATCGTTTGTTATAGAAAATGGATTTTTTTTTTTTAAATTCATAATTATGTGATGACTAGGTTAGCATCACGGAAATGCATTAGACCCCCTTTTCCCAGAGCATGACTCATTTCATTGAATTAAAGAACAGAATGATAAAGGATGATATTTTAGTGAATTTCATGCTTTACGGTAGTTCATCGAGAAATGACGATGGAATATTGTTTGATATTTCATGGTTATGACCAGTGTAAAATACCGACTTTATTGTCTAAATCTTCAATTGAAGGCTGAAACAGTAGTTCCCGCGCACTAGTTACCTACGTAAACAGCGCGTGACATTCAACAAGATGGAAATATGACGTAATTTACCCTACATTTCTCGCGCCTTACGAGGGGGTACGCCACGGGAAATTACAGAAAACAACTGTACAGGATTTTGATGTAAGTTCCCCAAAAAAGGGGTAAGAAGCATGAAATAAATGGAAATGAACTAAGTGGGTGTTGCGCCATTCGTGAAAGTATTACCGATGATGTTCATTCGATGAAATAAATTTCGATTTTCCACAAAGGAAAAAGAATATATATATTCGTTATTTCATGCTTTCCGGTAGGTTATCGAGAAATAACGGTGAAATATTTTTCGAAATTTTATGGTTATGACAAGTGAAAAAAACCGAATAGCATAGTAACGCATTACAATACTACGTCAAGGGCGAGAAATGTAAGGTAAATTACGTCATATTTCCATCTGGTTTTGAGGCACGCGCATTTTGCCTAGGTAACTAGTGCGCGGGAACAACTGTTTCTGCCTTCAATAGAAGAGTTACAATCTAAAAAATCGGTATTTTTCACTGGTCGTAACCATGAAGTATCGAAAAATATTTCACCGATATTTCTCGATAACCTACCGGAAAGTATGAAATAACGAATATATATATAAGCATAAAATAAATTTCGATCGTTCACCGTAAAAAAAAACAAATATCCTCTATCTATTTATTTTTAACCGTTAAATTCTTGTCAAGGTATCGATTTAGGGTAACAGTCCGGTGTTCAAACAATTAAGTATTTAATGTGTGCCCGAATTTACTATCTTAACCAAAATAACTACCCAATTGTCACAATAATCTTCCAACAAATAAAGTGAATCCGAAAGTTTATTTACACTGACTCGAGCTATGACGTCATGGCGAAGTTTAAACCTTCACTGAACAATCTCATGCTGAATCTACCCTATGTTTAAAGACTTTGAAAAACATTGAAAAAAAAAAGGAGAAAATGCAGGTAACAAACATTTTCTTCTTTTCCCACAACGTTTTCTATTTTTCCAGAGACAAATTATATTCTTCAAACAACATTTGATTTGTCGTCTGCATATGCTTTGAATTTGGCCAAGCCTAAAGATTTGTCGTTTGATAAAGAGTTTAGACGTCAGAGAAAGAGATTAATGACAAAGGGTGGATAAATAAGTAGGCCCGTTTCAATATCATTGAGAAAAATGAAATATGATGTAGACGTCTAGATGCCTGCGTTGGTCTTCGCCTAAAAGGGGGTGGGTTATTCAGATTCTTTGCTGAAATTTAAAATTTTCTTTTATTATATTCATATCAGTCAAATACTGGCATTTCACAGTGAATAACACCACTAGTGATGAAAATTATGTTTTCATCACCAGAGACGATATAAGTTTATAATGTTTGTCGGAACTACTTTTTTTCCTAAATTGATCACATTGTACAATTCTCGATAATTATTAGAATAAAAGGGGTGATTTATGAATATAATAAATAGGATAATCAACTGGTTGTGGGTGATATTAAAAAAATCTGTCAGTTGAATGAGGTCTGATGCAGTTAAAAAACTCGTCCTTCGGACTCTTTTTTTCAACCGCATCATACCCGATTCGAGTAACATATTTTTAATATCACACAACCAGTTGATTATCTTCTATGTAACTGATAACTACTATAAACCCTTAAAATTGCTAAATAAATTAAACGAAAATTTCCACCCAATAATAAAACCCAAATATTGTGGTTTCTAGGTTGATTTTACCGGAAAGAAAAAGGAAAAAATGTAGCGGATAGTGTAGATTAATGATCAGACTGCACATTTTGTGCAGTCTGATCTTGATCTATACTGTCCGCTAAAGCGCCCAGAATCGACTTAGCCGCCTAAGGAATGAATGATTTTGTTCATTTCAAGAGTAGAGAAACTGGACATTTTGATACAATATTTTCATTAAAATAACGTGGTGGTCATTTTGGAATCGGGAACTCCGTCTATCTTTATGAGACCAGATATGACGTCATCGTACCTTTTCGACGACAATTCCACATAACCGATGCCATTCGGCATACCTTGGGTGATGGGAGCCATCAAGTCCCTCGGCTGTATCCGGTAGCTTGATATGTACCTACACGGTACATTTCATCGCCGGAAATAAGCCGGTTTACGGTTCTGAAAATTGCAAGGCTCCTCGTAAAAAAGAAAACTTGAGTCTCAATTTTCTATCGAAATCTTTCTAACTATAATTTAGTTGACAAACAGTTCGTACATTCATTTTTTTAACGTGGTTAATCAATTGCGATTGAAGTTTTCATCGACAGGAAGATAGATGTGAATAACTTCATCGAGGTTGTTTATGTCGTTGCTAAACGACTGAGAGTGGCGCGCCATGTATAAGATCACGTGATTGGCAGTTCAAATGGAAACGACCGTTATACAGAGGAGGTTAGATGTAGGTACGGAATCGGCCGAGTTGTGACGAGTGAACCGATGCGTGTAACTTATCATGTGACATTCCAGCACATTATCTTCCGCTAGGTGGCATTTTTTAAATTCACATCTATCTGATTTGAGCATTCTGGACTACTTTTTAAAACGACAACCGTTACTTTGAATTTCAAAATGAAATAAACGTTTACTCGAAAAATCGCTACCTGGTACGATTCATTCAGCTAGGGTCAGCCAGCATGTAACCTATGCACCGGCCATGTATAAATCACCCCCATACAGGCTGGTTAATAGCTTCGATATAAGCCCAGACACTTCTTGTCTGTGAACAAACCCTGAACGAATCCTGGTTTCCCTAAAGTCTATATTTAGAAACCGTATTCAAAGATGTGCAGTAAAACAAGAGTACTTGTGATAACTATTTTTCCCTTTTGAAAAAATTGAATTTTCGTGATAGTTGGAGCGAAAAACAGGCTACATTTTCCACAGATGTATTGTTTATAGCCATTTTCTCCATTGCCACTTTATTAGCGGCGTAATAATTTCTCCTGTACAGGGGATAGTGATGCGTCATAGCAGAGCAGACAGGTCGAATCTTCGAAGAATATGACATGTGCAGACAGCGCATTTCAGCAAGCATCTGTGAAACCTTGAGACCTTACGTTTCAGTTGAAAGAAAACAAGTAATGAGCCATGCTATGGCAAGAGGGAGTTTTCATTATAAGTGAATAAAAGAGATCAAATTCCAACTGTCATTTTGAATTTTTAATATTTAATGTATGTCACGACATACAGAAAACTGACGAACAGCAAAAGGTTTTGCCCCAGGTCAGCCTGCGCAGTCAGCGCAGGCTGACCTGGGTCGATACTTTTTTCAGATACATTGAGCCCCCTTTTCACAAAGCAAGGCTAATTTATTTTTTCCCCGTTCTGATCCATCGGTGGTTTGCAAATTAATGACATAATAAATTTAGTGATAAAATGCTATCCTTAAAGGGTAATGCTCACGCAGAAATGCAAGCCCACACATCTCGACACTCTAAGAATGCTAACAATATCGCATCGCTTTAATTGACTGAAGATCAAGGTCAGATTACACAGAATGTGCAGTCTGGTCATTTATTGTTAAATATTCTTCGAATTTCGCAAGACAAATTGATGTTTGAAATGCAAACTTTCTTTCATGTCCGCAACACTCAAACACGTATTCATCATTTACTTAATAGTCGAGGGGATTAAGTTATTTGCGAAGATTACAGGACCAACAATTTATCAACTTTGTGTAAATAATGCTTGCTAACAGTTATTTCGCATTCAAATGTATCGGCGCCAATCTCTTTTTAAGTCGCGTTTGCTGACAGTTGAGATCAAAATCAGACTGAACGTTCTGTCCAATCTGATCTTGGATCCACTCTGTCCGAAATTTCATGAGATATTTTAACCAGAACAGTCTTGAAGAGATAATGTATGGTTATTTTTTCACGAAGTTAAAGGACTCTATTCAGATTTTATTATCTAGCCCAACTTAAAAAATTGTTTATCACTGAATTGAGTAGGCTGACAAATTATTAGTTAAAAAGACAGATAAAAGTAAGAAAGAAATACTTTTCATTGGTATTTCCTAAACGGACTATGTATCCTCTTAAGGTACTTTCAGATGTTCGCTAACCCTTTTAGGAATGTAACATGATATAAAATACGGATCCATTACGACGATCCGTAATCAAAACAGTACGATGATGTCAAATCTGATATGATAAGAATATACTGAGTAAACGATTACGAAAAGAGCGCCCGATATCCAATCACTAACAATTGCACCATTCACTGAATTTGACCATTTAGTTTCTTTGTGCATCTCCGTAATTCATTATCCCAATCATGATATCACACGATTATGGATCCATAAAATCCATTTTTGTCAAACAACAGACTGAATCATGAGGTAGAGTGCTCCTTTGACATGCAGAAAATTTAAAGATAGAGAAAAGTTTCGGCCCATGTCAGCCTGCGCGAACTGCGCAGGCTGACATGGGCCGATACTTTTCGCAAATGCGTTAAGGTCCTTTTCATAGAGCATGGCTCAAATACATCTACATGTAGTTGTATTTATCCGTATTTTGTAAGAACTTTTGATATACAGCAAAAAAAAACGACTTAAACAGTCCCTTCAGAATATGGCCCATACTGAGTTAAAAGGGATTAAGTGCATATGCAAAAAGTATCGATTCAGGTCAGCCTGAGCAGTTCATACAGGCTTGGGTCGAAACAATCAGCTATTGATCAATTCTCTGTATGTCAAAGGACCAGTGTAGCTCGTGATTCAGTAGGTTGTTAGACAAAATGGATTTTACGGATCCATTATTATGTGACGATATGTTTAGTATCATGCGTCATGCAGATGCAATAAATCCCAATTTCCCAGAGCCTGACATATATGCAGTGCACACATTTAGTATTCAAGTTGTCAATCATTACTACTATTGCAATTTATGGAACATGTATTCCTTTTATGGTGCTGAAGGCCGCTTTCAAAATATATTCCGTTATAGTACTGCGACAGCTGTGTTATTCCTGTGAATCTTGTGTGTAACCTCAGGGCTCTATGGTGTCTTGCCCAAGAACACCCACACGAAAACCCCAGCACATCCCAAGATCGAACACATGGCCTCCAAGTTACGACGACTTTACCTTCAATCAAGTCCTGAAACTTGCAGGTTCCCTATATAACGAGACATTTTGAAGTGTTGATTGATTGTGTATGGCAGTTTTTCGGCACTTTCAACAATATTTGAGCCGTGCTTTATAAAAAGGTGGTTTAAGGCATATGCAAAGATCATCAATCTATGTCAACCTTCGCAGTCCGCGCAAGCTGAACTGTGTCGAAACTGTTTGCAATTGGTCAATTTTCTGCATATCCAAGGACCATTCTATCTCATGATTTGGTCGGTTGTTGAGCAAAATGGATTGTGGGAATCCATACTTATGTGATGACTTGCATATAATACTGTATCACTGAGACGTATTACTCCCCTTTTCCAGCGCACAGTTCATTTACGTATTATCATGCGTGACCATGATTTCACAAGCGCTTAGCTGGGGTTCCGAAGTGTCGTGACCAAGGACACTCCTGCAAAAATAATCCAGCGCCTCGGGTGAGGATCAAACCAGAGACCTCCTGATTACAAACTTTGTACCTCTACCACTGAGCCACGCAGAAAACCTTTAAACCTTTATCACACTACACAATTTCAAACCAGTCCATATTGAAGGCATTCAAAGACACTAAGGCGAATATGCATCAGATGATGGGATTTGTCTCTGAAAGAATAAAAAGCATTGTGGGACAAGGAGAAAATGCTGGTTACCAGCATTTTCTCCTTTTCCCACAATGTTTTCAAAAGCTGTCTTCCTCGTGTAAAAATCGGGATCGGGATTAAAGGGTTAATCTAAAGTGTGGTGTCCGTGGTCGTGAGGTAGAGCGTCGGCCTTGCAAACAAAAGGTCCCGAGTTCGAGACCCGGGAGTGGTTGTCAACTCTGGGACCCATCATTGGCCATACATTCAGTGCGAGAACTGGTGTAGTTCCCAGGAAGCAGAATCGAGAGAGATTAGTATAAGTTGTAAGAACTTGTTTCTCAATCGATGTAAAATAAATATGTTTAAAGTGTAAAGCCCTTCCAGTATTTGCGAGTTCGAATACCAGCTCAGCTAAACGCTCCACGAGACAAAGTGACAGCATTCATTCACTGTAAAAAAAATGTGTTATTTTACTCTATAATACGGGTTATTTGACACAAGTAGTAGTGTAACACTGAGTTACACTTAATAAGCAGTTATGTAACACGTTTTAAGAAAGTTAATCTTCTATCTCGGATAATGTTACACCGGTAATTGTGTTATGTCTTAAAAACACCGATTTATGTTTTCTTACACTGCACTTAGTGTAAGACTGCACCTTTCGGAAAAGTCACTCTACTTTCAGTGCTATCTTACCAATCGGTGTATAGAAACACCATGCAGCGCGTTCAATAAACTTGAGAAAGGAGTTTCCTTACTCATTTGAGTAACCAATCGTCTCATTGAGAGGTAAACATTTGTCCCTGCACAAACCTAGTCACTTTTTCTTCGTGAAGTGATCCTATACGCTGTAGTCTAAAAAAAAAAAAGTCCTTTCCCTGATTTACCATTTTAGAACCGTCCAAAATCAGGTAGAATGCATCGTATCTAGATCTGTAGATCTAACAGTTATTGTTGATCCCATCCTAAATCCAAACAACTTGTATCGCTAAACGCTAATCGAACAAGGTTTACAACAACAGCGGCTGTATTTTCACGTGGATATTAATATTTAAAAAATAATTTTTAATGAAATTGTTTGTATCTGGTAGATCTAAGGTAGGTATCTATATAACAACCTACACCAAGTCGCACCGATCTTGGTGTAACGTTTGAATTTCCGGCGTTACTATACTTTATTAGAGTTACTCCCCTTGAAAGTCGAAGTCCTCGCATCGCAAACGCTCATTACCGCAAGAAACGTTCGAAGCTTTTTTCAGTCGCAGACTGACATGACATGCTGGGAGACCTGGGAGACGGACTGCACATGGTTCTGCACGGAAATACTCTCAACATTACCATCGATAGTCAATACGAACAAGGTATTTAATTTTCAAACAAGAAGAAAGACTATTGTTTAATGTGTTCACTTTGAACGGTTTCACTTTATGTTCGAAATGCAGTGTGGGTTTTGTGCATACGAAGTGAATGACGAAACGAATTATGTCCGTCATGTTTCAAGGAATCATAGAGGGGATGCACGGTTTTTTCTGACTTGTGGAATTAATGGTTGTCCAATCACTTTCAAAAAATTTTCCTCCTTTAAGTGTCATATTTACAGAAAACATAGAAGCAGTCTGTGTAGCAAAGATGAAGGAGCAATGTCGTCATCAACAGTTATCAAAGATCAGCATGGGGAAGATAGTTGTAAATCCAAAGGTGAAGATATAAAGTGCATCTACTGTGATAGGCATTTATTATGCAAAAAATCAGATTTGATAAAGCACTTGAGACACCATATTGATACAGGCATGTCCATTCAATGTCCTTTTGAGAACTGCGATAACACCTATGCACTTTCAAGTTCATTTTCATCTCATTTGACCCGCAAACATTCTTTCATGACCACACAGAATTTCAAAGAAACATACCGATCAATTTTTGTTGTAAATGAGGATATTACTGGATTACAAAGTTCTCACAGAGAGATTGTTTTAGATGATGATGTTAATGATACAGAGTCTCAGAATGTCTCTTCCAATGATGATGGGAAGTCGGAAATAGATACCTTTCAATCCACATTTTTTCAAAGTTTGATGAGACTACAAGAACTTGAGCATCTGCCAGTTTCAACTCTTAATACAATATTAGATGAAATGTCATGTACTGTCAGCCAAACTTTGGAAAATTCAAAAGCAGCTGTATTGTCAGTCCTCAAGGCAAATGGGATAAAGGAAGAAATACAGACTCAAGTTGCAGAAAAAATGACAGGCAATATCTTTCAGTCTGTAGTTAGTGCTATGGATACACCATATAAAAGAAAAAAGTATTTGATAAATAAGTTTGATTATGTAAAACCCATTACCATCTCTTTTGGCCTTAATAGTAAGCACAAGGAAAGGCAATACCAATACATACCAATTTTAGAAGTGCTGAAATGTATGCTGAAATCAGAAGAAACACTTTCTGTAGTTATGAGAGGAAGTTACAAGTCTGCGACTGAATGTCTAAAAGATTTTTCAGATGGCCTACTTTTTTCTCAAAATGAGTTTTTTCAAACAAATCCTGCAGCACTGCAAGTTGTCCTGTATTTTGATGAGTTTGAAGTGGTTAATCCTTTAGGATCAAAGAGGGGGAAACAGAAGCTTGCTGCAGTATACATGGCATTAGCAAACATTCACATTTTTGAACGATCTGACTTGAAATCAATTCAGTTGTGTTTACTTTGCCCAGTTGTAGATTTGAAAGAATTTGGTATGAATAAGATGTTGGAACCAGTAGTTTTTGATTTAAAAATCCTTGAAACGGATGGAATATTCATTGAAGCAATACAAAGTTACATAAAGGGTACTATTGTTTATATATGTGCGGATAATTTAGGGAGCCACCAAATAGGGGGATTTTTTGAGAGTTTTGGGGTTAATGTCTCGCATATATGCCGCTTTTGTATGGCAACCCCAGAAGAAATTCAAGATCACTATGATCCAAGCTATTACACAGAGCGGAATGAGGAAAATTACACTCATCAAATAAAGGAAGTTGAAAAAGATGCATCTTTTATGTCAGTTTTTGGTGTTAAAAAAAATAGTATTTTGAATAGTTTGAAACATTTTCATGTTACTAGGGGTTTGCCCCCAGACTGTATGCATGATCTTTTGGAGGGATGTGCAAAGAAGGAAATATCAATTGTCTTAAAGAAACTTGTATCAGATGGTGTTTTAACTGAAAAACAAATCTGCTCTCAGATTTGCATATTCAATTACGGAAAATGTGATGTCACTAATAAACCTGCTGTACCAAAGAAGCTAGATAGTATAATATCTCAAAGTGCAAGTCAGATGTGGACCCTTCTTC
Source organism: Hippopus hippopus (assembly GCA_946811185.2). Classification (NCBI taxonomy): domain Eukaryota; kingdom Metazoa; phylum Mollusca; class Bivalvia; order Cardiida; family Cardiidae; genus Hippopus; species Hippopus hippopus. The sequence goes on along the minus strand of OX328098.1, from coordinate 10,510,776 downwards.
GTCTTTTACCATTAATGATTGGACACTTTATCCCTGAAGACAATACGGCATGGGAAATTTTGCTGTTGCTGAAAGATATAATTGAAATAGTGATGAGTCCTACTTTAGATAAGAAAATATGCCCATTTCTTCAATCCCTTATTTCAGATCATCACCTCTTGTTAAAAAACACTTTTCCATCTGTAAGAATGACACCAAAACATCATTACTTGATTCATTATCCGGAGATGATACTGAAATATGGACCTCTTCGATCTTGTTGGTGCATGCGATTTGAAGCAAAACATAGCTACTTCAAACAAATTTCACTTCGCCTTGGTAATTATAAAAACTTGCCCCTTACACTAGCAGAGAGACATCAAAACCTGCAAGCCTACATTGGTAATTCAGAAAAAACAAAGCCCATGGTGGAAATAAAGACTTTTAAGGCTGACAACAACTTGAGCACATACAGTTATGAATTAGAACAGAAAGGATTCAATATACATCAGTGTACTTCAGTTAAATGTATATCTATAAAGGGAATTACATACTATTTAGGTTGTTTCCTGGTTAGTGGGTTTTATGCTGATGAACCGATCATGTCCCAAATATTAAAAGTTGTTGTCCAGAAGGATATGGTTGGATTTATTTGCAATGATTATACCAGCAGACATAGTAAACATCTGCGAGCACAGGAAATTATAAGAACAACTACAACAAGATGTTTTTTCATTTGTGACTTGATTGATCCTCTTCCTCTAGACATGTACAGAATAGGAAATAAACAGTATGTGGTCCTGAAACATTTTATTAAGGCAGAGAGTTTGGGAGTAGGTAAATATATCTCAAATTTTGTCTAAGTTACATTTGCTTGTGAACAAACAAACCAACAAACCTTTGTGTAAAATGTATACATGTCTTTCAAAAACATTGTTTGAAAAGAGGAATTTTTTCGTTTGGTGAGACATGTATACTGTGGCATATATTTTGGATGCTAAGGAAAAATACTGTGGTTAAAGAATAAATTACTCGTTATAAGCAATTTCTACTTTCCCTAAACATTTTCAAGGGGCACTTTCTGTGCATCCATAAAAATCTCTATTTCAGTGGCAAGGGGTTAAAGCTTTTACTCTTTTTATAATCAAACAAATTACTTATTACCAATGAAAATTTGTAGATTCTTCCAAATTGAAAGTATTATGCACATGACAACATAAATGTAGTTAAAGATAGCGAGTGTGTTTGTATAGTGTTAAACATTTCACATTATTTCAGATATATTGCGGCAGCCACTGCACCTATCCATGTTCTCTTGGAGTTTCCTTATACTAGTACTTTGCACAACTTTCTTCCTACTTAGCCACTGGCTGCTTTCCAACATAACCGTTGTCAAAAACAATGATCAGCAGTGAGAGATGAATTAATCCTGTTGCAATGAATATGATCAAGTGAATTGTGTATTACATAATATGGTAGAAACTACTGAGGGAAAAGGACAGTTTGCTTGTTTCAAGCAATTTGTCCTTTTGCAGAGTATTTTTAAAGAGCATTTTTGTCATACTAGTTAAAACATTGAGTTGTTTGGTAAAGGGTTAGTTGTTACTATATAGGCTTTTAAAAGGGGCATCCAGCCAGATGGCAAATAGAAGGCTACATCAATGTGTATGAAAAAAAGAAAGTAAGTTAATTTTTTGATAGATCTGAAAACATTATTGGGAAAAGAAGCAGTTGCTCTTACCTAAAATATTTTCCTATTTTCATGCATACTTACTTTAGAATAAGCTGGATTCAATAAGAGGCCAGAAGGTAGTTGTAAACTACTCTTTAAAGGTTTTTTTTTTTCAGGTGCAAGATGGAGAAAGAATTTTTGGTAAAATTTGAGTCAATGACAAAAGTTGTCAATGTTGGTGAGGGTTGCTCTCTACCAGATTGTATAAAGATATGTTTTGGGATAGAGGCTCAGAGTGAAATTAACATTCAAAGATATGATACTAGCTGGGATGAGTACATAGACTTGTCAGATAGTGACCTAGGGAAACTTGAAACACGTACCAAGTTAAAGTGTTTAAGAAAAAGAATCTCAGACAATGACTCTTTGTCATCAGTTGCCTCTGGTTCCTTGAATGAGGCTTATAATGTAGATCAACAAAACTCAAACTGGCCAGAGAATTTTGTTATATCAGAAGAGAAATACTCAAGAATACTTCAAAAACAACTATTTGAAGAAAAATATCTGACATGGTCACATAAGCATGAATTTTTAGGTGTAATTGTAGATGACATTTTCAAATACACATACTACCCAAACTTGCAGGAAGTCACATCAGTTGCTAAGTGCATCATTAGAACATATCCATATCTGTCAGAGAAAATTGGAAGTGGATATGATGGGTGGATACAATGTTTAAGAGACAAACTGAAAAATGTGCGCAGAAACTTGAATGTTCCAGTTGTAAAGTGGCACAAAGGCAATTCTGAGGATAAAGCTCAACAATCTGCACACAAAAGAATCAAGTATTCTCCAAAGGGAAAAAACTGGAGTCCTGATTTCCCTGTAGGAGAAGACACAGCCTCATGCAAGATACATGTTGAGAAAATGAAACAAGTCATGAGTGATCCACAGGGGGATACACAGCTTCTGTTTGATTTGATGGAGAAAACATATTCACATAGAAGATCTTACATCAATGAATGTCCTCCAGTATCATCAATTATGGAGGAATACCCAGCCCTTCAGCTAAAAGATATCTTTCTGTCTGAAATGTGTAGACTTGTAGGAAAAGATTGTCAGAAAGTTTTTGAAGGAAACTGTACAAGGTTGTCCTCCTCTGTCATTGAAGTTTCAAAAACAAAGAAGGAAACTGTGTTCAAGGAAACAATAGACAAGATGAACACTGCCATTGATGACAATGTAGACATTCGACCAAAGGATGTTTCTGCAGCAGAGTGTGTTGCATCTTTGCAACTGCTTCCACATTTGCTTGGTGATAAGATGAACATGTTTTTTTGTACATATGATGTAAGTATTTAGAGTTTGAAATGTATATATCAAAGGTTAAATGTTAAAATTACTTACAAATGAACTACCCGAGACTGATAGTAAACATTTTTTTCATATTTAATAGTTGTTAACAAAAATTTGTCGGAAACCTCTCTAGTATTGCAATGCAAAGTGCATGAGATCACCATTCAGTTGCTACTCGGAAAGTTTTACCTGTTACTACCTATGATATTTAGAGATCATTTATTTTGGTCCTTTACCACACAATCTTGATTTCTAATGGCCTGAAGGAAGAAGGCTTTTGCAAACAATGTGAGAAAAGGAGAAAATACTGGTAAACAGCATTTCTCGTTTCCTCACAATATTTTCTACACTTCCAATGAGAAATTTCAGTTTTTAAGTCACATCTACTTTGTTGTCTGCAAATGCTTTCAATTTGGTCAAGTCTACAGTTTTGCTTTTGGTAAAGGGTTAAACTGTATTTATGGGACAAAACTGTATTTGTGTGAAATTTGTGGCTCATACTTTTCAAACCATTGAAAGATTATGGAAAAGGGGAAATTACTCATTATATTATACACAAATGTAAGTAATTTATATGTTCTCACATAGAGGTTTTATAGACATTTTCTGTACATTTGTTAAAGTTGTGTAGGAACAGACTACTTCATGTGAAATGATAACCACGGTTATCTTTCCCTTAACTCTTTACCAAACGACAAAATTGTAGACTGGCCAAAATTGAAAGCTTTTGCAGATGACAAAATAAATGTGACTGAAAAAATTAAACTTGGTTTGGGAAGGGTAGAAAACATTGTGGGAAAAGGAGAAAATACTGATTACCAGCATTTTATCCTTTTCCCACAATGTTTTCAAAAGGCTTCTTTCTCAGGGTATTGTGTGGTAATGGGTTAAACATAATTTTGAGAATGTCTGGTATCTATAGAACTTACAAACAACTTGCATACTGATACGCATGAGATTGTTAAAAACTGATTGCATATAAAAAAAATGTTGGAAAAGGTGAGTTTGCTTGTAATGAGCATTTTTAACCATTCCCAAAGCCTTTTCCATCCAATTTGTTGAATGAGTATAGATCAGGAAAGGGGACAAAAAAAAAAAAAGGAAAAAATAGTAAATATATGTTTAATTTCTTGAAAGGCTGATGCTTCAATAGATGAAGTCAAAGATCATGCGCCAAGAACCCCCAGTGCTGCTGTTGTTGGGAATCCCTACAGACCAACAACAGTATATGTTATAACTGAAGGTCAAATCCTTCACAGCTTCAACAACCTTTTGGATGCCATATTCCATGCTACAAGTGCATTCTACGTTTTCAACATAGAATTTCCAAAACAGGCTTTTAATACCTGGACATTTGTGGAAGCTGTACTGTTGGAGCTGCACACAAAAATACCTAAGAAGGTGCTGACACTAAGAGGAAAACTACAAGTAAGATAAAGTGATGTCTCTTAACTCTTTACCAGACAACAAAATTTTAGCCCTGTCCAAAATGAAAGCATTTTCAGAAAACAGTTTCATTGTGGCTCAAATGGTGCAATTATTTATTGATAGGATAGAAAACATTGTGGGAAATAAAGAAAATGCTGGTTACCAGCATTTTCTACTTTTCCCACGTTTTCAAAAGGCTTGTTTCTCATGGTCGTCAAAAGTTGTTATTGTGTGGTAAAGGGCTAAAAGTCCTTTGTCCCATAGACCATTTTCAGATATGGTTTCTATGGCAGCATGTGACTAGCAAATTTCCATTTTCCAACTGTTTCTTTGAAATGTGAGTTAGTTTACCTAAAGTGTGTCTATGAAGTAAAGGATAATTTAAAGAACACAAATTATTGCCTCCTAGTTTGATAATTATTAAAAGTTGCAGACAACAAGTCAAAACAGCTCTCAGTGGGAGTTCAAAACACTGATACAGGTGAAAATATTGTAGGAAAAAAAGAAATTGCTCCCCATGTGTTGAAAGGAGTATATACCAGGGAAAAGTTATACTGAATGTGTGGACTGAAGTGCAGAAGGGCAAATTTTTATTCCACTCAGTATGGGATAAAGATTCTTAAACTTCAAATCAGGAGTACAATGCTGCACGACTGGTTTTGTTTATCCTTATGTGTTGCAGAAATTGAAACCTTACTTTTAAATTTGACCATGCAGTTCCATGCTTAACATATTGACATAAATGCTGTTATGAAAATTGTGTGGCAAAAAGGAGATTTTTGCAAGTTATGAGCAGCTGCTCCTTTTCCAATGTTATTTTCTGCCATATAAGGTAAATACTCTCGAAATTGAACCATGTTACTTTTGCCATCAATTTGGAAGAGTATAGTTTGTTTCTTGATAGCTGTTTATGCCATAAGCTGTAGATTGACTTTTCTCTTTTTTTCAGGCATGATTTTGTTTCTGCCAGAGGTTGCCCTATTGCGGATCCTGGAGTATGTTGGCCTGAAAGATGCTCTGATCAATCTAGCCCTAGTGTGTAAATACTTTTATCAGCTAATAAAATCATCATCATGTGTGTGGCGGCATATTGATCTTCAAAACAGATTTGAGCCTGTTTGCTTTTCTACTGTTCAGCAAATGAAAACCTTATTTTGTCATGCTCACTGTTTTCATTGTTTTGATGTCCCTGGGATACACTTTGAGAATCAGGCTGTTGAAGATGGATTTGATGACGTTGTGAATGAAAGTTTAATACATTCACATTGTCTTGTATGGCTTGATCTTTCATTCACACCATTGAAAAATTTGAAATTTTTAGTGGGTTGCAAAAAACTGGAAACACTTATATTAGGTTCATGTCATTTGTTATCAGATGATACATTTAGATATATGGAAGAATGTAAGAACTTGGATTATCTTGATGCAGGATTCACACAATTGACCGGAAAGACTGTGGCAAAATTTATAAGTCGTTCCGTACATCACCTAGAACTGTGTACAGTTGAATTTGATTTAAATGATTTGAAATGCGTGCTTGCAAAATGTGATTCACTTGAATCCATTAGAATAAAGTTAAATGCAAATGTAACAAAAAAGGAACTTTTGATGTGTATGTCACAGTACAAAAATGTTTGTATTGGTCTGTGGAAGTCAAACTTTTCAGTCCCATAACTGGATTGAATAGTTTTTAGCTCCACTGGCCGAAGGCCAGCGGGCTTATGTCATGGCCTGTTGTCCGTCCGTCTGTCCGTCCGTTAACTTTTTTTTAAAACGTCTTCTTCTCTGAAACTACCCATCCAATTTTGATGAAACTTCACAGAAATGATCCTGCCATGGTCCTCTTCAGAATTTCTTGAAAGAATTTAATTCCTTCAAAAACTCTGGTTGCCATGGCAACAAAACTGAAAAATTTTGAAAATCTTTGAAAATCTTCTTGTCTGAAACCGTAAGGCCAAGGGCTACCAAATTTGGCATGTAGCTTTATCTAGTGGACCTCTACCAAGTTTCTTCAATCTATAGCCCTGGGGTCAAAATTGGCCCCGCCCCGGGGGTTACAAGTTATACATGGGCTTATTTAGGGAGAACTTTAAAATTCCTCTTCTACCTAGCCATAGGGCCTAGAGCTACCAAATTTGGCATGTAGCTTTATCTAGTGGACCTCTGCCAAGATTGTTCAAATTATAGCCCTGGGGTCAAATTAGGCCCTGCCCGGGGGTAACAAGTTTTACATGGGCTTATATAACAAGTTTTACATGGGCTTATATAGGGAGAACTTTAAATTTCTTCTTTGACCTAGCCATGGGGCGTAGGGCGACCAAATTTGGCATGTAGCTTTATCTAGTGGACCTGTACCAAGGGTGTCCAAATTATAGCCGAGGGTCAAATTTGACTTCGCTCCGGGGGGTAACGCTCTATTGATTTTTCACGAAATTATGGGCCTTGGACTTAGTAAACTGTTCATTGATTTGGAAACTTCTTAAATGAACTTACAAAAAGGCACATCTCTGGCATTCTTAAAAGCAATGCATACAAAGACAGACACAATTCTTATATCTTAGTTGGGATCAAGTACCTTCTTTTACTTCTAAAAGGATGTTATACCTCCAGGAATATATACAGCCGGTAGGGGACTTGGTATTGCCATGCAATACTTTCAGAATGCTTGTTTACCTTTGATTGAAATTCCAAAGCTTGAGCTTGTTTGCATTTCTTTAGTTAACCCATTACCACACAATCCCTACTTTTGACAATCCTAAGGAAGAAGCCTTTAGAAAACATTGTGGGAAAAGGAGAAAATGCTGGTTACCAGTATTTTCTCCTTTTCCCACAATGTTTTCTACCCTTCACAAAACAAATTCCAATTTTTCAGTCACTTTTATTTTGTTGTCTGCAAATGCTTTCAATTTGGACAAACCTTAAATTTTGTCGTTTAGTAATGAATTAAAGAAATGGAAGTAGTTTTTTCTCATGCTCACTGATTCCATCGTTTTGAAATACATGGGACATACTTTTAGAATTAGCTTATAAAACATAAATTTGATGATGTTTTGAATGAGAGTGTGGTTCATTTGTTATCAAATGCAGGTGTTTACAAATGCCCAGCCTTTCAAAAACACTGTGGAAAAAGAAAAAAAATGGTTGTAATGAGCAATTTGTGGTACTTGAGTGACAAAATGCTGGTGGGGGGTATAAGTCTGCTTTGCGACAGTTCTAGTTCATTTTGTTTTGCTGTCTGCTCGTTTCTACTCAACTTTCATTGTTATATTGTATTTTTAACTGCCTTTTTTTAACCCTTTCTCAAACGACAAATTTTAGACTCTTCCAAACTGAAAGCGTTTGCAGACAACAATTTTAAATTTGATGAAAATGGCAGAAAGTTCTCCAAATGGGTAGAAAACGCTGTAGGAAAAGGAGAAATTGCTTGTTACGAGCAATTTCTCCTTTTCCAGCAGTGTTTTCAAAAGACTTGTACTGCAGACACATTAAAACGAGGGCTTGTTTGGGAAAGGGTTAATGCTACTCATGAAAATACATGAGACATATTTGGTTTTATTTTATTTACACAACCAGCAGTGTACTCACATAGGTAAATGTGAGAATTTTTTCCAAGCAATCAGGTTTATTTTATCTAACATGGTAGAAAATATTCTGGGAAAAGGAAAACTGGTCATAAATATGGTAAAAAGTAATGTGTGAAAGAGAAAGTTTGCTGGTATCAAGCATTTTCTCTTTTGCACGCACGGTTTCAAAATTCATTTTTGTCAGATTGTATAAACACGGGATTTTCTGGTAAAAGACGAAGGACAGCTTTTGTGTGAAGCTAATACACTTGTACCAGGATGATTTGCCTGCTAAGCATAGTATCAATTTATGAGATTAAGAGGTTATCTACATTAATCCTTTACCAAACTCATATGTAGTTTAACATACTGGCGAAAATGCCTTCACAGACAGAATTGTTATGATTAACAATATAGTTTCATCAACCAAAAATTTAAACTAACCAAATATGATTTTGAAAACCATTAATTTTTGGTTTGACGTGGAATGCTTGTATGAGGTAAAACATCTTGTGCGAAAAAGGAAAATTACTTTTAACACTTTAGCACACAATAACGACTTTTGATGACCCTGAGGTAGAAGCCTTATGAAAACATTGTTAGAAAAGGAGAAAATGCTGATAACCAGCATTTTCTCCTTTTCCCACAATGTTTTCTACCCTTCCCTAATCAAATTTTGATTCTTCAGTCATATTTATTTTGTCGTCTGCAAATGCTTTCAATTCGGACCAGTCTATAAATTTGTCATTTGGTAAAGAGATAAGCAAATCCTCCTTGTCCCACAATGTTTCCAAGATTTAAACTTCATATATCTTAAAAAAAACATAATCTTTGTTAAAAAGATAACTGCAAGACAAGTTATATCTATTAGATATCAGGTAATAAGCTTATACTAGCAGTTCTGCTTATTGTGGTTCTTGGATAAAAATTTTAATAAAATTATTATTTTTTATATAAATGTTGTCATTATATACACAAACACATTCTCCATAATCTATAACATTCTGGGTCTGGACCTTTACTTATTCGTATTGACTAGAATTTTAGGCGGATGCTGTTAATTTCAACTATTTACCCAGTTTTGCAAAGCCAAAAGTTTAGTACATATGACCCTACCTGTGAATAGGGTGTAGCACAAAAGCCGACTAGGACAGAAGCCCACTAGGACAAAAGCCAACTGTGAACACTCAAGATTTTTGTCTGCCGCCGCTACTTATTATGTACTTTATTTTTCGAAATATGAATAGAAAAAGTCCCAAATGGTGACATGATTTTCCCGTGTTGGTGTAAGAAATGACGAATATTCTACTAAATTCACACTGGTTAAGGAGTACCTGTCCTCACCTTGTGTGTAAAAATGCACCAAAATCAGTGTCAGAGAAGTTCTTTTGGTGTAATCTTTATTCCATTGTACTGTGTAAACTTACACCAAAGTTGGTGAATATTATGACTGAATCCGGTCTTATCTTTCCCAGGTTTTGGTGTAAAAGTACACGCAAAATGGTGGCAACTTCGCTGCCACCATTATTGGTGCAACATTTATTCTGTTTTCCAAGTGTTAAATAACACGCCGTACAAAAATAATTTACGCTACAAAACGTGTAAGTTTTCTCATAACTAAGCCGGTGTAAATTCGCACTCATATTGGTGGCAGCGGAGTTGCCACTATCATTGGTGTAACTTGCACAATTATTTTTTACAGTGTTCTTTTCTCACCTCCTAACACTGGTTCAACGACGTTTATGGAAGAAAAGCAACCATTGGATTTGAAAGAGAGTTGCACGAGGATTGATTGAATTACTGTTTAACGTCGTGTGTTTCCTGGCTTTCTCACACCAGGACTGACACAACTTTCTTGTCACTGACTACTTCCTCACTTGCAACTGGGGTGAGAGGCGAAAAATCAACGGAAAGAAAGTTGATCTCAACCGGGTATCGAACTCACAAACTCCAAGTCACGGGTCCGATACGCTAACCACTGACCTACACGGCCGAGGAGTTGCGCAAGGAACTGGTTAAAGAAACTGTAGGAACATAAAGACAGGCGCACGTGTAGCTTAGTAGAAAAAAAGAAAAAAGGAAATGTTGGTTACCAGCATTTTCTCCTTTTCCCACATTGTTTTCTACCATTTCAAAACAGATATCTTCAATCGGGCCTATCTGGCTCCTTCTTTGCAAATGCTTTCCTATTGATGGTTTGTCTTTTGATAGATAGTTTAATGACTCATAATGACTTGTAATACACCGATCGTGAGATCGTTTTCTGCTGACAGCTCTGGTACATAATGGATGATACCTTGAATGATACCTTGTTGTGCTGACTTTCATTCCACCCTTGAAAAGAGATTAACTCTATAAATCAAATTCCGCGAACGGTGCTGGTACATTAGGGTTATCCTTGGACCTAACACTATAGGGTGCATCTGGTTTAAGGATATTGCAAATGTACCTGCCACAGATCCTAGGATATTACCAGTGTACCAATATTAGGTCCTAGGGTATGCTAATGTACCAGCGATAGTTCCAGTTATACTACCATTGTACCATACTAGAAATTTACCAAGAATTTACTTGCGCTGATAGAGGATATCGAACCCGAGTTTACAAAGCTCGCTCGACGAGTTATCGAAGGCTTCTAGTGGTTTCTAAAAACAAAACGAGGAAAATGTTATAATACGTACCAGTTTCATCCGATTTGACAAGCACAAAACTGGAACAAACGCTCACACAAATCATCAACAATGTGGCCTTTAATACATTTTCTTGAAATTCCATCGTCAATCTATTTTTTTTTACCACTTATAAACAAAAGTATACACTTAGATATAAATGTCTGCTTAATCTAGTTTTGCAGTACACCTTGTATCCTAGTAATCCTGTTTTTTGTTTTGTTTTTTTATATATACAGTTTTATGATAGCACTTCTTTCCTGTTTGTGTGTCTTTAAAAAGGCGGTATTCCTTTCAAGCCGAAGATAAAAGTTCTTTACATAATTTTAAACTCTCCTTTAACTATTTAGCAAATGGTTTGTAATTTACTGATGAACTCTTAAACAAATATGGACCAGACAACTAGAAAAAAAATATATATATCCTCGTAAAATATTAATCAGCAGCGTGAATAAACATTTGTAGCATAAAAGAAGGTAAAAAAAAAAGAGAGACACTTCTTATAATTCACAATTACGAAAAAGGATCTACAGAAATAAAGCAAAAAATCTTTATTAGTAGGTTTCAAGAAGTTCAACGTGTATTTGAATAAAACAAACGTTCAAGCCTGTTAGAACCGTGTTCAGGTCTCAACAACTGCAGCAACAACAAAACAACAACAAGAATAATGATAATGGTTCACTGCTTAGCCTAGAAAAAAAAAAGACAGTTACGAAAAATTACAGTCAAACCCTAGAATACCTGGTTTAGTTCTTTTATTTCAATTAACAAAAAATATTATCATTACTACATTGTAAACTACCTATAACTTCTTTTACAGGAAACTTTATTTAAATAAATACTTAAGAACTGACCAATAAATAATAAAATGAATAAATAATTAAATTAAGAGAGTGTTTTTGTTACTATTTAGAACCAAATCCCTTGGTAAATGATTTATCCTAATATGAAGTGCTTGTCCTAAGTGTATCCGAAGTGTAGGCAAAGCCGTCAATAAAAACAAGCATATCTCGTTTAAACTTGAAAGCGAGAACAAAATTATCGGACTACCTAACCCTTATCCTTAACCCTTAGGCTGCTAAGCGCGACTCACTGGCCTTTTGCGGACAGTGTAGATCAAGATCAGACTGCACAGAACGTGCAGTCTGATCTTTGATCTACACTGTCCGATAAGTACATAATTTTCCCAAAGTAATACCTTTGGTAATGGCAAAATGTGGGTTTTTACCATCAGCATAAAAGTTTCAATTCACTTACTTGGCAGAATAAGGGTTAAATGTTAAAGTTGAAACTTTCAAGCCGATAGTAAAAACCCGAACAAAGTTATTTTAACTCTATTTTGTAGAGAAAAAAATCTTCTTATCAGACAGTGTAGGTCCAAGGTCAGACTGCACGTTCTGTGCAGTCTGATCTTGATCTACACTGTTCGCAATAGATCAGTGAGTCTCGCTTAGCAGCTAAAGGGTTAAACCGTTATCCATCCAATGGATTTAACGACCCTTTGGGAAGAAAGCTTACAAAAACATTAACACAGACGGAGAAAATTATGATAAGCTGTGTTTTCTCCTTTTCTACAATATTTTGTTCTGTAACTTTATTGACTAACCTTATCAATTGGGCGACTTTTTTGTGAAGCTTTCAAAATGGCAAAGTGTAAAATTTTGTCAACTGATAAAGAGTCAAACTATCGAAACACCAACGCGACCGTTCATGCTTCTGCAGTGGGCAATGAAGGAAGAGAACGATTAATTCAATGGTATTGTACGTTGCTTTCAAAATTATTTCAGTTATAGCACGCTACTGTACACATATTTATGTGTGTCCTGGGTTTCATCTGTACAAGGCCTAAGGCTCTGAAAGGCACCTTGCTCCTTTTCCCACCGATGATCTACATCTGCAGCGTCAGTAGAATGCGTATAGAACCACGTCTATCAACCGAAGGATAAACGCTATATTTGGACATTCTTTAAGCTTTTTCAATAAACCAGTTCAAATGAAACGAATAGGAATCATTAGAAATAATGAAAAGATCAGACTGCACAGAAAGCAGCGAACAGGCAACCCGATCTTGTGTCTACGTTGTCCGATATGAAGGGCATTGTATCGCCGAAGAGAACGTTAAAATAACAAGACTTGAGCTTTTAATATTGACTGGAAATTTTTCGTTTCTTCCTTTTTCAAACGATCCCGACTCTTAACAGACCCTATGAAAAATTGCTCTTGGAAACATTGTGGAAAAGGAGTAAATAATGGTTACCCGCAATGCTTTCTATCCAGTCACAGGCAAATCTTACCATCAAATACATTTAATTTGTCGTCTGCAAACGTTTTTTTTTTTTTTCGAAGAAAATGTGGGAAAAGGAGAAAATGCTGTTGACCAGCATGTAGTCCTTTTCCCGCAATGTTTTCTATCCTATCACAGACAAATCTGACCATTCGATAACACTTAATTTGTACTGTGGAAAATGGATAAAGTAAATACTAGTGACCAGCTTTTTCTTCCTTTTCCACAATATTTTCTTTCCTAATACAGACAAATAATACCATCCGATCAAAATTTAACCCTTTACCACACAATTCTGAGTTTTAACAACCCTGAGACAGAAGTCTTTCGAAAACATGGTGGGAAAATGAGAAAATGCTGGTAACCAGCATTTTCTCATTTTCACACAGTGTTTTCTAAACCTTTCAAAAACAAATTCCATCATTTGAGCCACAGTCTAATTGTCGTCTGCAAATGCTTTCAATTTGGACGAGTTTACATTTTTTTTTTCGTGCAGTAAAGAATTAATTTGTCGTCTGCAAATGGTTTGAATTTGGACCAGTCTAAGATTTTGTCGTTTGGTAAAGACTTGATTTATTTAGCAACTTAAGGGTTAATCCTTCGCCAAACAAATCTCGTATTTAACGACCCTGAGGTAGAAGGCTTTTTATAACGTTGTGGAAAAAGGAGAAAATGCTGGTAACCAGTATTTTCTCTTTTTCCCACACTGTTTACTGTCCTTTCAAAGGCTACTCCCATCGTTTAAGCCATGTTTGATTTGTAGCCTGCAAATCGTTACAATTTGGACAAGTCTTAAACTTTGTCTTCTGATAAAGAATTAAAACAATATTTTATAATGAACGGCGCGAAATAACACCTGCCTGCCTCCCACACAGAGAAGAAGGCTAGTTCTATGGAACTGATTTTTTTTCTTCTTGTATTAGATGATATTTTTAACGTCGCTTTCTACATTATTTCAGTCGTATTACGACGATAGTTCACGTATTTATGTATTTCCTGGGATTTACCATTACCAGGCTAGCATTCTGAATTATCTTGCTCAAAAACACTCCTACAAAAAAAAAAGGAAAATGGTATCAATTAAAAAATTATAATAATAAGAAGAAGAATAATACTAAATCAATAACAGCTCTTGATTTTCCGCCAGAAATAACTTTTAAATATCAACATATGGGTTTATCTCGTACTATCGGCTTGAAAGTTTCATTTCACGTTCAGTGCAGTATAAGGGATCCTGCGTGGCTCAGTGGTGAAGTGTGGGAGTCGTAGCCAGGAGACCCTGGGCTCGAGCCGCATTGGATTCACTGATTTTTTCGTGAGAGTGTCCTTTGGCAAGACACTTCAGAGTCCCAGCCTAGTACCGGTGAAATCCAGGAAAACATGAATATGTGAACTGTCGCCGTGATATGACTGAAATATTCTTGAAAGCGGCGTAAAATCAATCAATCAGTGCAGTCTGATCTTAAATCTACACTGTCCGATACTGTGCAATTTCTTCTCGGCGAACAGACCTTTGAAATACTACTACTCGTATTCTGGGAAGTTCACCATTGACATGAAATGTTTAATTCCTCCATTTATCAGTTTAATCCTTATCCTGCAAAATAAATGAATTACAACCTTCAAACCGATAGTTAAAAAAAAGCTAAATTTTGCTCAAACCGATAGATCTAGTTAAAAAATTTTGCTATTTCAAAGGCATTTCTAGAAATATATATCTCCTGATTGGACAGTGTAGATCTAAGATCAGACTGCACGTTCTGTGCAGTCTGATCTTGATCTACACTGTCCAATCAGGTCCGTGAGTTGCGCATAGCAGCCTAACAGTCAAGAGTCAAGAAGATAAACTCGGAGCGATCCACGAACAGACATGACATTCCAACGTCCTACCACTATCAACAGCGTACAACCCAAATCCGATAAATAATAAACCCTTGCCCTGTCAAATATACTAATTCAAACTTTGAAGACGATAGAAGACACCCAAGTAATGCTGCATCAAACTTATTTTTTTTGCAGGAAAATATCTCCTTATCGGACAGTGTAGACAAAGATCAGACTCCACGTTCTGTGCAGTCTGATCTTGATCTACACTGTCCGCAGATCAGTAAATCACGCTTCGCAGCCTAGGGATTAAATGTAAATACAGGGAAAGAAAGGCTGGGTTACAGTAAGTAAATACTTTCTCATCTCTTTTTGTTATCCTTTCCTACTAAACAAGTGAAATGAAACTTTCAAGCCGATAGTAAAAACCCAAATTTTGCTCATTACAAGTTTTTTTTTTTTTGGGGAGGGGGGGGGGGAGATATCTGGTTCTCGGACAGTGCAGATCCAAGATCAGACTGCATGTTCTGTGCAATCTGATCTTGATCTTCACTGTCCGCAAAAGGCCAATGACTCGCGCTTAGCAGCCTAAGGGTTGAAAAAATAGCTTTATAATCCATGCGCCCTTCGAAATTGTTTACAAGGTACTCCCCCAAACCTTTCCGTGGGAAGGTTCAGTGTTTAAATAAATGAGCGGGGCTTTGACAACACGTGGTCTATGATATCTATTGATTGATTGGTAGATTGTATGGTGTTTAACGCCGTTTTAAAATTTTTCAGTTATATCGCGGCGGCCAGTGAACCTATCCATGCTTTCCTTGATTTTCTTTTACCATAACTCCGCACAATATTCTTTCCAAGCGACTGCCTGCTTTCCCACATAACCATCGTCGAAACAATGATCAGCGGTGAGAGAGGAATGAATCCTGTCGCAATGACTATCATCAAGCCTCGGAAAGAAATTTGCCGAGCCGGGGATCAAACCAGCAACCCCCTGTTCTCAAGTCCTGTACGCTACTGACTGAGCTACGCGGCTCGGCTAGGACATCTACGCTATGCATTAAACCAAGCAAGTCATCCTATGAATAAATATAATCCATAAATTATAGGGATAAATAAAATCTATTTGTCTAACAATTCACTGGATCTGGGTTTAGAATGGTTCTTGGAAATGAATAAAATTAGCAAATAACAAAGGGTTCGATTCATGTCACCTTGTACGGACCGCGGAGGCTGAGATGAATCTATACTGTTTGCAGATGTATTAAGCCCCCTTTTTACATAGCATGACTCAAATGATTTGTAATAACTAAAAGGCATGTGTATAAATCACGTTTTGTACAGGTAAGAAAGTAGCATTTCCGCAGTAGGTAATAGGTAGTTTGCAGTTCATAGGGACCCCTTGAATTCTTGAATTTTGAAATATCTTGAAAAATCCCGTGTCAATTTTTATGAAACTTTTCAAGGTCTTATAAAATGACTTTACCAACTCTCACAGTGGAAATTAGAATTTTTCTTCTGCAAGAAAGGATATTTTGCCTATTCCAGTAGTGTTAAATTTTGCTCTGAAGCTTAATATTCTCCGGCGGTTTTGCACAGTGACCAGAGCGGCAAACATAACTGGAGAAATGCATGCCTTCGGTACCTCATTTCAGTTAAATATGAGGCCCTGAAGTTGTTTTTTGTACAAATAATATAGTTCCATACTTTACCATAGATACTCTCGTCACTTTCATTGAAACTTTGACGTCTAAAATGATTTGTCCAATGTTTTCTTATATGGTGCCTGTTCTCAAATATTTGGTTAAATTTTATTTTCGGCATGGCTTCAAGTTTTTCTACCACTGTTGAGATATGTGTTCCAAACCACCTGATACTTAGACTTAAAGGTCTTTCATGCTTTGTTTTAAATTGTTTTTCGCTAAGATTCTTTGAGTTCGCCTAAAATTAGCTCAATTGTATCACTGTCACACTCATAGGGTGGTAGGATTAAAGACACTGTGCCTTTGAACGTAAAAATTCATCAACAATACGTTGGAGCTTGTTTATGGAACTTAATCACTTCATACAATGCACCTTTCTTCATTTTATTGCTGTATGCTATAGCACATGATGTGAGTTTGACTGGGTTTCGAAACAAAAATCTATGGTTGGGCGTGGAAAAGAAAACAAAATGTAAACAAGTGTGTTCAAGTCTCCAATATTGAATCATTCAATAAAACCCAAATAAAAAATGAGATCAGGGCCTCAAAAGTTGAAGTTTTTACTATTCAAACAATAGAGGACCACAGTTACTGTACTTGCATGAGAATTGTTTTCATAAACAGGTAAACCCTTTACTTGGAATAGCCTTCAACCTTCCCACCGTTGTTAAGCTGTTTTGTTCATACTTTTTAACATTGCATTGGATGCAAAAAAGTCAAACCAAGTTTTTAAAAAATTCTGAAAATTTCAGAGTTGTTAAAGGTAATATTATTAACTATACAAATTTTCAGTACAATAGCTTAAGCATTTTTTAAGATATTTGAAAATTCAGGGGGTCCTTATGAACCTCAAACTACCTATATTACTTTTTGATACGGCTGAGCCTTGGTAGCTCAGTCGGTAGCGTGCAGGACTTGAGAACAGGGGATCGTGGGTTCGATCCCTAGCATGGCCAATTTCTTCAACAAGATTAATTCCTCTTCCACCACTGACCATTGTTTCGACGATGGTGATGTCGGAAAGCAGCCAGTGGCTCGAAAAGAAAATTGTGCGGAGTAATGGTAAAAAGAGACTCCAGAAAAGCATGGATAGGTGCACTGGTCGCCCCGATATAACTGAAATAATGTTGAAAACGGCGCTAAACACCATACTATCAATCAATCAACTTCTTAGTTTAAACATATACTGACGTCCATAAAAAATGCCTCATCGAAAAAGTGCGATAGCTTTGTACATACCCTAGAATCTATATGTCACATTTTGCCTACCATAGAATTTTCACATCTCTAATCTACTGAAGCATGAAATTTCGTGCCAGTCTATTATGTTTCTTCAACCATGGCTCATGGCACCGTTTTGCCCATGCGCCCCATGTATTTTCCCCACGTGGTTATGTCGGTCAAAATTACGCATGTGTATACAGTAACTGATTTGCAATTAAGTACTCTAAGCATTATTTTGAAAACATCAATTTCGAAAATGCCAAGACAAAATAATGAAATAAGAGCACGCATTTTGGGCATGCTTGAAAGCGGTCTTTCTCAAAGTCACGTTGCAAGACGCTTTAACGTTGCAAGATCAACAATAGTGCGTCTTGTTAGACGGGTAAACGAAACAGGGAGCTTGTCTGATAGACCCCCACCTGGTGCTCCGCGTGTGACGTCTGTACGACAAGACAATTTCATCCGTCAACGTCACTTACGAAACCGTTTTGTCACAGCGCAATTCACAACGTCGATGGTTATAGGGAATCGTGGAAGACATATAAGTCGGAATACAGTAAGGCGACGTCTTCGGCAGTGTGGAATATTGCGCAGGCGGCCGTACCGTGGTGACCGCCACCGTCGGCAGTGGGCTCAAAACAACATTGGAAGACGTTGGCGTGATGTGGTCTTCAGTGACGAGTCCCGTTTTAACCTCTCCTGTGCCGACGGACGAGTCCGCGTTTACTGTCGACGTAATGAACGGTACACCCAAAGTTGTGTTCTGGAGCACAACCGTTTTGGTGGTGGTGGTATAATGGTTTGGGCAGCAATAAACCACACATTTAGAATAGACCTAGTGGTTATTAATGGCAATTTAAATGCCAGACGGTATGTAAACCAAGTTCTTCGTCCTGTGGTCGTTCCCATGTTTCAGCAACGCTGTAGCCTTAAATTTCAACATGACAATGCCCGCCCCCCACATGGCCAGATTTACCAGAAACTTTCTCATGGCCAATAATATTGCCGTGCTGCCATGGCCTGCTAACTCTGCTGATTGTAACCCAATCGAACACATGTGGGACACCCTTGGACGTCGTTTACGTCGACGTAACCCACAGCCGCAAAAAGTCCTAGAAATGACCAATGCTCTTCGTTAAGAGTGGGCTCACATTCCACGCTACCTCCTGCGTAATCTGTGTGGGTCCATGGGACGGCGACTGCAGGCACTGATAGCAAGTCAAGGAGGCCATACACGGTATTGATGAATTTTAGAGGGTGAGTTTGTTGAAATGGTTGTTAAATTTGTGTAATATTAAGCTAAACGCTTGTGCCATGTGATGTGTGTAGAAATATTGACAAAGTCCATTTTTAAATTACAAAATCATGCATTCGATATGTGCCGGACGTTTAATTTAGTGGTGTGCTACTTAGGTTTTAGTGTAGTGTATCCGTATTCAGTTTTTCGGTTGTTGTATTTTAGCGGATCCCGCACGTGTCGTTTGGTCAACGTTTCTCAGCGTTTTCGTCGAATCTCAGTCTTTTAAGACTCAAAAACTCAGCTACAGAGCACAACAGTGTATGTAGAAATTGTCCATACTCCCAACCTTTATTTTCTGGTAGCACGTTATCGTAATTTTACCTCGGAACTATTCTTTAACATCCAAAGTAATTCGTACCCAATTACGAACGCCCTTCTCTAATTTAATACGAGACGCATTTCTTTATGGTCTATTCTTAAGGAAAAGGTTAAACTATCTGGTAGGTGAAATGGTTTAATATGAATGCTATAATGTAATTCCATTTGTACTTTCAGTTTCTGACCGCACAAGTTTGTTGGGATCATGAATAAAAGATTTGAACAGGTGTATACGGACTTCGTGTGGTTAACCTTTGCCTTTGAGGCAGAATAGTCAGAAAACTGTTACTTCCTGTATCTACTAGATGTCAAGAGTAAAGAGACTTACATTTAAAGCCATGGAGATCTACCTAGAAAAGAGGGATAAATACCAATCTAAATTGGAGGAACAATGGTCACTGTTGGAAAAAATATTGCAGGACAATAAACATATTGACTCTTATATCAATTAAGACACAAGTTGTGCAGCAATATACCATATTTGATCAAACGGGCTGTGAGTATAGTCAATTCCTAATTCGGACAGGAACTGAAGAAAGTTTAAATGATCTAACAACTTTGACAGCATATTTGTCTGAAAAAAGGAAGATAGCTGGTGAATTTTTAGATAATTTGAAAGATTTCAAAACAGAGGAAAAATCAAGCATAAGGTCAGGTAGCATAAGATCAAGCAGCTCGAGATCACATCAGGCAAAGTTGAACGCAGCCAAAGCAAAGGCAGCTTTTGCCGAAGAGGCAGCTAAATTAGAACACTCTAAAATAATACTCGAAGAAAAAGAAAAGAAGGAAGCTGCAGAAGCAGATGGATGCAATTTGTACTTGTACTGCAGGGTATGCTATATTTATTTTTTGTTGTCTGATTATGTATTTGTTGGTTTACTACTGTTTTAAGAGTATCTGTCTTTGTTTTTGGTCATTTTAACGGAATAATGCTTATCAACACGTCCGCATGTCTATCTTCAAAACGGTTGATTCAAATGTCAGGACTGCATCAGAACAGCAAAACACGATTATTGAACTTCTTTGCGAGCTTATATATATTAATAAGCGTTTCCCTCGGTAATTTAAAGAATTAAGTTTCTTTCTTTTTACTTAAATTGTCCGCATAATGGGGAGAGGCGATTTCAGTTACTCTTTTTACTCCCCTGAAAGAGGTGTATCACACTATACGTCCGAAAATGTAATCTACTGTACAGTATTTTTCTTATATGTATTATTTCACTTTTCTTGGCTGACCTTGTTTTTCCACATATTTCAGTACTTCTGGTCAATAAGCGCATGTACCGACTGTTGTTTATTAGATCAATGACTGGACACTGCAAGGTTTGAAGGAGGTTCCAGATCAGACTGCCTGTACATATGTACCCCAACAATGGGACCGACCCAGAGGATCGAAGGTATTCTCCGAACCTGTGACTGCAATGGTTAACGCCAAATCAAGTAATTGCCTAAGAAGGAAAAGGCCGTTAGTGATAATAGGTCTATAATCTGCACAGATGTGTTGAGCAACATTTCCGAAATAATATTTCGAAAATTTTTCTGTTTGCCCCATTTTTTAGTTATCCAAATTAATGACAACGTAAGTATGTCAATTTAAATTTTGCGGAAAAGATCTGTTCTTTAAAAATTTTCACTTTACAGTTGCTGTAGGACTGAGTTATGATCGAAATTTATTGCTGGACATGTATTAACACTGACACAAGATTTTTGCTATATGGCATTTATTTGTTAAAAATCAATAAAGTTTAGCTGAAAACTGAAACTAAAACTATATGTACAAAACAGACAAACGGGGGAAAAGAACAAAGGATGGTAGTGTTATAATCCAAAATTTGTAGTTGACTTAAGATTAAAAAAAAAAAACTTGGTAATAAAAAAAAGAAAAAAGGGTTCTGCTCTGGCAAAATGGGGCTCAATGCATCTCTTTGGTGCAATACAACAAGCAAGTCATGTAATAATGTATCCATAAAAATGTACCTTATCTACACACTCGCTGAATTATGAGGTACACTGGTCCCTTGACCTGCAGAGAATTTACAAATAGCAAAGAATTATCAACCTAGGTCAGCCTGTGTCGATATTTTTTTCAAATGCATTTCAATTTGAAAAAAAAAAACGATAGATTTGAAAAAATGTTTATTTATGAGGTGTTTATGAAGTCTTGGTCTCATTTCATTTTTGACATTCACAGAGACTAAATGATTACAAACGTATCCAAGGTAAACGCTTTTGTCGATGTTAGTAATGACGACGACAGTTCTGATTCCTTGATTACAAATTTCGACCTGACAGAGTAAGAGCAACCAAATGCTCCAGTTGAACATTCTATAACAAGTTGCAGCATGACATTATTGATGAGATCATACTTTGATTTTGTGTATGCCAAAGCCTTGTGTGAGTGATACATTTAGTTAGAATGGAAAACTGTCATGGTTGTTTGACAGATCATCCATCATAGAGACATCATGACTGCATCATGGACTATGACAAAGACAATGAGGAATATTACATTGATTTCTATTTCGACGATATAGTGAAAGAAGTTGATGAATACGATATCTTAAAGTCATGGGAAGACACGAAAATTTCAAAAATTTCTCATGGAATGAATGAATGAGTGGTGTTTTACGGCCCGTCGACATCAAAGGTCATATTGGGCGCACTTACAACCGATGAAATACATTTAATTGATGATACTGTTATGTTACAACAAAGGTAAAAAACTTAGCTGTGTAAACACTAAAAGAAAAAAAAAGGGGGGGGTTACATACTGTCTAAAAAAAGATGGTCAATAGAACCTAAAATTATATCTTTTTATAGAGATTTACCTCTTTCAAAAACTGGAAAATAGACTCCCAACTTTACAGTATCAAATAAAATGTTCATACTGTCAGCATGAAAAAATCTGTCCCTTGTAGGTGCAAGGTCTACACAGTCTACAAGTATATGTTTGACAGTAAGAAACGCATTGCATGAAACACATTGGGGTGCTTCTTCTCCTTTAAGGAGGTATGAGTGCGTCAAATATGTATGACCAATACGAAGACGGGCCAAGATAATTTCCTCGCGGCGATTTGTCCGCAATCCTGGAAGCCACTCGCCCAGATTTGGCTTCACCGTAGATAACTTATTAGATTGGTTAACTGGATCATTCCAGGATTGCTGCCATACATTTTGAATAAAAACATTTATCAGTGGTTTAAAATCGTTAAAAGGAACTTTAAAAAGTAAAACATCAAGTGACAATGCCTCCTTAGCAGCTCTATCTGCCTCTTCATTGCCACTTATACCAATATGGCTAGGGAGCCAACAAAACACCATTAGCACAGATTCTAGAAATCTCTTCAAGCAGATTTACTATCAAAGGGTTGTCCGTTCTCTCATTTTCGAGCGCTTGCATAGCGGACAGTGAGTCAGTAAAGATAATGTATCGCCAGTAGGCGTCCTGTTCTATATGATTAAGAGCAAGATCAATTGCCTTCAGTTCGCAGAAAAACTGGAAGAATTATTTGGTAGGCGAAACTGGTATAATTCACCATCGAGTACGGCAGCTAAGGCAACTTCTTCTCCATCTTTAGAACAATCGCTATAAATCTGTTCATAGTTGTAATACTGCTCTTTAATGTCAAGAAATTGGTTTTTAAATACTAAGGGATCTGTTGTAGCTTTTTTATTGGCAGTAAGATTATATAAGAAGGTTGGGCTTTTTGATGTCCATAGAGGAACATGTGAAATTTTATGTTTAGCTACATCCTCCAGATCGAATTGAAGTAGATTTACATCGGCTTCGCAGGGCATACTGAAGGGAGGTATAACTTTTTCCTTCTTCTTAAAATTATCTTTATACAGCGGTTCAAAAACTACCTTATGCGTAGGATTTTCAGGATTGGATTTTAATTTTAAGTAATATTGCATAGAAAGTTTTTTCCTACGTTAATTTAAAGATGGTTCATTTGCCTCTGCATACAAACTATTAACAGGGGATTTTCTGAAGGCGCCAAGTGCTAAGCGTAAACCTTTGTTATGGATAGAATCCAGTTTACGAAGGTATGATTGTCGCGCTGACCCATAAACAACGCAGCAGTAATCTAACTTAGAATGGACAAGTGATCTATAAAGTCTCAACAAGACTTTTCTGTCGGCTCCCCAGTCCATGCTGGAGACAGCACGTAAAAGATTGAGAGCTTTTTGGCATTTATTGCTCAAGTAATTGATGTGAGGAATGAACGACAGCTTAGAGTCAAACAAAAGACCTAAGAATTTAAATTCAGGTACGACCTCAATTTGTATATCATCTAGCGTAAGTTCTGGGTCTAGATGAAATTTTCTTAATTGGCAGAAATGCGTGCATTTGGTCTTGGTCTTAGAAAATTTAAAACCATTTTCCCCTGACCATTTGCTTAAATTGTTTAAAACTTGTTGCAACTGCCGTTCAATGGTATGCATATGCTTAGACCTATAGCAAATGCAAAAGTCGTCAACATACAAAAAGCATTCCACTCCAGGACAATCAGACTTGACAATATTGTTTATCTTGACACTGAAGAGTGTAACGGAAAGAATGCTTCCCTGGGAAACGCCCATTTCTTGTTCATGGGGGTTGGAGTAAGTAGTTTCTACCCGGACTCTAAACTGACGTTCATTCAAAAATGCCGAAATGAAATAAGCAAGGCGACCTCTTATACCGAAATCATGGAGGTCTTTCATGATTCCATACTTCCATGTGGTATCATAAGCACTTTCTAGATCGAAAAACACAGAAACAACATGCTCCTTTTTTATGAAAGCCTCACGAATAAAAGTTTCGAAGCGAACTAAGTGGTCGAGAGTGCCTCTTTGTTTACGAAATCCGCTTTGAGCGGTAGCAATAAGTTTATTTTTCTCTAAAAACCAAACAAGTCGGTCATTGACCATCCTTTCCATGGTTTTGCAAATACAACTTGTTAAGGCTATAGGACGATAATTTGCAGGATTCGTAGAATCTTTGCCTGGTTTTAGTATTGGAATTACTATAGCTTCCTTCCAGGAATCTGGAAGAATACCAGTATGCCAGACTTGATTAAATATTCCGAATAAACAATCAAGGGATCTGTAAGGCAAATGTTTTAAAAATTGATAATGGATATCGTCACATCCGACGGCAATATCATTTTTTTAGGGCCTTCTTTAGTTCTTTCAAGGTGAAGTCTTTATTGTAATACTCCTTGTTATTAGAATTAAAGTTCAGTTTAGTTTTTTCTTTAACGTTCTGAAATTTTCGAAATGTTGATGAGTAGTTAGCAGCAGAAGATTTCTCTGCAAAAGTGTCTGCCAAAACATTAGCTATATCGGCTTTTGATGTGATAAAACCAGCATCAGCATTTAAATGACCAACATTTAATGATGTGACTTTTCCATTTATCTTACGAATCATATCCCAGGTCTTTTTGACAGACGATCTAGAGTTCAATGTAGATACGTACTGTCGCTAAGACTTACGTTTACTTTGTTTGATAGTTCGTCGTGCTTTCGCACGCACAACTTCGAACTTAGTGAGATTTTCTTGAGTAGGTCTCATATTGAATTTTCTGAGAACAGATTTTCGTTCAGCTATAGCCTTTTTGCAATCATCATTAAACCATGGCTCGCTTGGGTGCGTTGGATTTGTCGACGTCCGAGGAATTGATTTCTCTGCAGCCGAGTACAGTAAAGAAGTGAAAAGTTCTGCTGGATTTTCACAATCACGCAAAGTATTGGGTTCAATTGATTGTTCGCAGCAGACTTTGAATTTTTCCCAATTTGCTTTGTGAAGCTTCCAACGTTGAACATAAAGTAATAGTCTTATTGAGAGAAATACTCACCGCTACAGCTTGTAGAGTAGTTTCAAGCTTGAGGAAATGATGTGGAACATTGTTGTTTACAATCACGGCGACACCTCCTGAGGCTTTATCGTTACCACTAAAGTTTTTTAAGTAACTAGAGTGATACTTTAAACTGAACTTGTCGGAGTCTTTAAGAAATGTGTCTTGTAAACAAACTGCTACTGGTTTCTGTTCATTTACTAACAGGTTAAGTTCCTCAAAGTTGGCTTTAATACTACGACAATTCCATTTCAGAATGTTATTATTCATTGCTAAATTTAAAGTAAGGAAGATACCACAGAGCAATGAAATTAAGTATTCATTCATCTTTTATTGTTAAGTTTGATAATTCTTCCTTGCTTATTAGTATTCGACTCCGCTGGTGAGTCGTCGGCTTCCATGTCTTCATCAAGACATTCGAAGCGGTTATGTTGTTTAATTTGGTCGTCAGATCCATTAGGAAGGCGATCAGAGAGGACATTGGTAGGAGATTTGTTTCTCTTTTGGTTAGGGCTACTTGGAGCCTTTGCTTGTACTTGCGCACTATTTGACTTTTTTGATGCAGGTCGGCTAGATGCAAGACTCGGGTTACTTTTGTTTGAATTTGAGGTTTTCAGAGGAGCTTTTTCGCTTATTGGTTTGTCTGTTGTTTGAACAGCAACATCAACGGTTTGGGTTTGGGCATCCCTACGCTATACTAGTTTTGACGAAGATGCTTTTGACAAAGATGCGTATGAAGCACTTAAATTGTGCCTAGCTTCCACAATTTTCCTCGCCTCGGGGAAAGAAAGGCCTTCTGTGTATTTAACAGTTACAACTTCCTTCTCTTTCTTCCAAACTGAACAAGATCGAGAAGTTGCAACATGATCGCCTTTGCAGTTAATACATCTGATATCAAACTCGCAGTTGTCTCCTTTGTATACAAGGTTTGAATTGCCACAACGTCGGCAAAATTCTTCACCTTGGTTAAATCTACATCTGTTTTCATGGTGCCCAAACTTAAAACAACAATAGCATTGAAGTGGATTAGGTATATAAAGGTCCACTGCTACTTTCAGATATCCTACCTTAAGTGATTTAGGTAGGATAGACGAATTAAATGTCAATACAATTGTGTTGGTGGGTCTTCTGACTCCATCTCTGAAAACTGTAATCCTTCTTGCTGCTGTAACGTTCTGACTTGACATTTCTGATGTTATTTCGTCATCAGAAACATCCGCAAGATCTGGGCATCGAATGATACCTTTAGAGGTATTCAAGCTACTGTGGGGAGTGCATTTTGCAGGTATGTTGAAGAAGTGCTTCAATTTCATCAAATTTTGAGCATGAGACGCTTTTGCAACTTCTACTAAAAGGCTACCAGATTTAAGCTTTTTAACCGAATTCGGGCTTCCAGTTAATCCCACAAGTACCTTCTCTATCACGAACGGGGATAATTTTTAAAGTGGCTGGTCAGGTACAGTTGAGTCGATCATAAGGAATCGGGGAAACACAGAGTAGTTCAAGTGTACGTTTTCCTGGTCTGCATCTAGCTGATCACGGTTTCGTTTTTTGTTTTGGTGATGCATATTTGAAATATTGATATTCATCATCCGTAGTCCCCGCCCACCGCGGAGCCCAACTAGGGGACATGGAGTATGGAGCGGAGTATCCAGCTCCCCATGCCAGGGTTGCCCAGATGATATACTCGGGCAGCAAGGATAAGGCAATGCGACAAACATCAGGCATGGCTAATTCCTGGGAATCAGAGAACAGCCATGGAAGCTGCTGCCTCAACCACAAAACCTATACCACCCAATTAGCCCATGAGCCTATATTAGACTAGGGACTAAAACATGTAAAGTGTAGTAAAAACTAGTAATTTGAATATACTGACGGTGTATGAATACATGCGGAAACTTAGATAAAGTGTACAAGATACATGCAGTGTTAACAAAAAAAACTTATCAACTTCGTGCCATGATCGTATACTTCGGAACCATTAGAGGTATTAACTAAGTTTCGATATGATTTAATAATGCCCAAATCTAAAAACGACCAGCCGATTGCACTAGACCGGGCCCATCTAGGCTCTCGTTTAGACCGAAGCCGAGGCCGAAGCAGTGTGTTGAAGAGCCGAGATCCCTGGGCTCCCCTCAACTGCCAGGACCCTCTTTTCCGGCTTACGAGTCTGCACCCACGGCAAACAGGCGGGTCCATTGGTGGGGTTTTACCACTCTGCAGGACGGCAGCCGGCGAATTCTACCCCCCGTCCGGCTGGGGGAAATTTCTCATGGCTCAATGGAAGTGCACAAGATGGTGATTCCCAGCAAGGACTTCCTGTCGATAATGAAAACAGAAGAGTGGTATCGCAAAATAAAGAGAACTAGAGCCGTCACTAAATGTGACTTTATACCCCCGCCAGCGCTTTGACAGTATTTTGTACACAGACGGACACACGGACGGACATACGGACGAACAGGCTGATTCGAGTTTACCCCCGAAAACATTCGTTTTGCGGGGGTATAATGATTTTGACGATCTCACGTTTAGAAAAAAGATTGTTCCGAGTGTAATTGTTTCAAGGAAAAAATTACTCACTTGTAAAATGTTCTTGTGGTTTTATTAGTGTGCTGAAAGATTTGAAGAAAAACGCTCAAATATATTTTTTTCACGTATATTTGTGAAATGTTTTTTTTACTGATACGGTTTCAAGATTTGAAGAATGAATAAACGTATGAGGTTTTAAGGCCAGTCGATATCAAAGGTCATATTGGGCGCACATACAACTAATACAAAGCTTTTAGTTGGTCATACTGTAATGTTATGCAAAAATAATGTTAAAATTATAACAGTGAAAACACTTAATGAATGAATGAATGAATGAATGGTGTTTTACGGCCCGTCGACATCAAAGGTCATATTGGGCGCACTTACAACAAATGAAATGCATTTAATTGATGATACTGTAATATTACAACAAAGGTAAACAAGAGGGCCATGATGGCCCTGAAGTCGCTCACCTGAGTCTTTTGACCAAACATGGCCCATTTTCAATCTCTTTTGAGATATCATGAGAAACATTCTACTAAGCTTTTATAATTACTGGACTGAAAATTTGGCCTCTAGCATGTACACAGGTTTTTTCTAGAATTTATCTCAGTGACCTACTTTTTAGCCAACCATAGCCAATTTTCCCATTGTTGATATCAAAACAAAGATCCTGACCACCTTTCATAAGTATTGGACAGAAAATGTGGCCTATAGAGCATACACAGGCTTTTTCTAAGATTTTACCTAATGACCTAGGTTTTGACCCAACATGACCGATTTTCGAAGTCGTCTGAGATGTCATCAAGACAAACAATCTGACCATGTTTCATGAGTTTTGGGCTGAAAATGTGGCCTCTAGAGCATACACAAGGTTTTTCTAAGATTTGACCTAGTGACATAGTTTTTGACCAAACATGAACGATTTTTGAACTCTTCCGAGATATCAAGTCAAACATGCTGACCAACTTTCAAGAAATTTGGACTGAAAATGTGACCTCTAGAGCGTACACAAGGTTTTTCTAAGATCTGACCTAGTAACCTAGTTTTTTGCCCGACATGACCCATTTTCAAACTTGTCCGAGATATCATCAAGACAAAAATTCTGACCAAATTTTAAGTTTTGGACCAAAAATGTGGACTCTAGAGCGTACACAAGGTTTTTCTAAGATATGACCTAGTGACCTACTTTTTGACCAGACATGACCCATTTTCAAACTCATCCGAGATATAATCAAGACAAACATTCTGACCAAGTTTCATGAGTATCTGACTGAAAATGTGGCCTCTAGAGCGTACACATAGTTTTTCTAAGATGTGACCTAGTTTTTGACCCGACATGACCCATTTTCAAACTCGTGCAATATATCATCAAGACAAACATTCTCACCAAGTTTCATGAGTATCTGACTGAAAATGTGGCCTCTAGAGCGTACACACATTTTTTCTAAGATGTGACCTAGTTTTTGACCCGACATGACCCATTTTCAAACTCCTGCGACATATCATCAAGACAAACATTCTGACCAAGTTTCATGAGTATCTGACTGAAAATGTGGCCTCTAGAGCGTACACACAGTTTTTCTAAGATTTGACCTAGTGACCTAGTTTTTTATCCGACATGACCCATTTTTATACTCGTGCGAAATATAATCAAGACAAACATTCTGACCAAGTTTCATGAGTATCTGACTGACAATCAGGCCTCTAGAGCGTACACAAGGTTTTTCTAAGATTTGACCTAGTGGCCTAGTTTTTGACCCGACATGACCCATTTTCGGACTGGTCAAAGATATTATAATCAAGACAAACATTCTGACCAACTTTCAAGAGTTTGGGGCTGAAATTGTGGCCTCTAGAGCGTACACAAGGTTTTTCTAAGATTTGACCTAGTGACCTAGTTTTTTACCCGACATGACCCATTTCGGACTTGTCAAAGATATAATCAAGACAAACATTCTGACTAACTTTCAAGAGTTTTGGACTGAAAATGTGGCCTCTAGAGCGTACACAAGGTTTTTCTAAGATTTGCCCTAGTGACCTAGTTTTTAACCTGACATGACCCATTTTCGAAGTCGTCAGACACACCAAGACAAACATTCTGACCAAGTTTTAGAGTATCTGACTGAAAATCAGGCCTCTACAGCGTACACAATGTTTTTCTAAGATTTTACCTAGTGACCTAGTTTTTGACCCAACATGACCCATTTTCGGACTTGTCAAAGATATTATAATCAAGACACATTCTGACCAACTTTCAAGAGTTTTGGGCTGAAAATGTGGCATCTAGAGCGTACACAAGGTTTTTCTACGATTTCCCCTAGTGACCTAGTTTTTTACCTGACATGACCCATTTTCGAACTCGTCCGAGATATCATCAAGACAAATAATATTCTGACCAACTTTCAAGAGTTTTGGACTGAAAATGTGGCCTCTAGAGCGTACACAAGGTTTTTCTAAGATTTGACCTGGTGACCTAGTTTTTGACGCGACGTGACCCATTTTCGAAGTCGTCCGAGATATCATCAAGACAAATATTCTGACCAAGTTTCATGAATATCTGACTGAAAATGTGGCCTCTAGAGCGTATACAAGGTAAAAGTTGACGACGCACGACGGACAGCACGATCACAAAAGCTCACCTTGAGCACTTCGTGCTCAGGTGAGCTAAAAACTTAGCTGTGTAAACACTAAAAGAACAAAACTGGTTACATACTGTCTAGAAACAAAGACGGTCAATAGAACCTAAAATTATCTTTTTATAGAGATTTACCTCTTTCAAAAACTGGAAAATAGACTTCAACTTTACGGTATCAAATAAAATGTTCATACTGTCAGCATGAAAAAATCTGTCCCTTGTAGGTGCAAAGTCTACACAGTCTACAAGTATATGTTTGACAGTAAGAAACGCATTGCATGAAATACATTGGGGTGCTTCTTCTCCTTTGAGGTACGAGTGCGTCAAATATGTATGACCAATACGAAGACGGGCCAAGATAATTTCCTCGCGGCGACTTGTCCGCAACCCTGGAAGCCACTCGCCCAGAGTTTGCTTCACTGTAAATAACTTATTAGATTGGTTAACTGGATCATTCCAGGATTGCTGCCATACATTTTGAATAAAATCATTTATCAGTAGTTTGAAATCGTTAAAAGGAACTTTAAAAGGTACAACATCAAGTGACAATGCCTCCTTAGCAGCTCTATCTGCCTCTTCATTGCCACTTATACCAATATGGCTAGGGAGCCAACAAAACACAAGATCAGCATCATCACAGATTCTAGAAATCTTTTCAAGCAGATTAACTATCAACGGGTTGTCCGTTCTCTCATTTTCGAGCGCTTGCATAGTGGACAGTGAATCAGTGAAAATAACGTTGCGCCAGTAGGCGTCCTGTTCTATATGATTAAAAGCAAGATCTATTGCTTTCAGTTCCGCAGAAAAACTGGAAGAATTACTTGGTAGGCGAAACTGGTATAATTCACCATCGAGTACGGCAGCTGAGGCAACTTTTTCTCCATCTTTAGAACAATCGCTATAAATCTGTTCATAGTTGTAATACTGCTCTTTAATCTCAAGGAATTTGTTTTTAAATACCAAGGGATCTGTTGTAGCTTTTTTATTGGCAGTACGATTATATAAGAAGGTTGGGCTTTTTGATGTCCATAGAGGAACATCTGAAATTTTATGTTTAGCTACATCCTTCAGATCAAAATCAAGTAAACCTACATCGGCTTCGCAGCGCATACTGAAGGGAGGTATAACTTTTTCGTTCTCCTTGAAATTATCTTCATACAGCGGTTCAAAAACAACCTTATGTGTAGGATTTTCAGGATTGGATTTTAATTTTAAGTAATATTGCATAGAAAGTTTCTTCCTACGTAAATTCAAAGATGGTTCATTTGCCTCTGCATACAAACTATTAACAGATGTTCTAAAAGCGCCTATGGCTAAACGTAAACCCCGATTGTGGATAGAATCCAGCTTACGGAGGTACGATTGCCGTGCTGATCCATATACAACACAGCTGTAGTCTAACTTGGAACGAACAAGTGATCTATATAGTCTCAGTAAGACTTTCCTGTCGGCTCCCCAGTTCATGCTGGAGACAACACGTACAAGATTAAGAGCTTTTTGACATATATTGCTCAAATAGTTGATGTGAGGAATAAATGACAGCTTAGAGTCAAATAAAAGACCTAAGAATTTAAATTCAGGGACGACCTCAATTTGTACATCATCTAGCGTAGATCTGGGTCTAGATGAACTTTTCTTAATTGGCAGAAATGCATGCATTTGGTCATGGTCTTAGAAAATTTAAAACCACTTTCCCCTGACCATTTGCTCAAATTGTTTAAAACTTGTTGCAACTGCCGTTCAATGGTATGCATATGCTTAGACCTATAGCAAATGCAAAAGTCGTCAACATATAAAAAGCATTCCACGCCAGGACAAACAGACTTAACAAGAGCCGTCGTACACGGATTATGCTCCCCGAACAGGTCTCTTTTTAGGAAAAGGAAGGCTGTCGGTAGAACCGAGAAAAATACATAGGCGCAGTATCCTAAAAAGTTCATATATGAAGTTTCATCCAATTTGGTCCAGGGGTTGTGGAGAAATGGCTTCGGACGGACACAATGAATGAATGAATAGTGTTTTAAGGCCCGCCGACAGCTAAGGTCATATTGGGCGCATTTACACATATACTAATGCCTTTGCTTCAGATAATACTGTGAAACGTTGGAACTTGAGGTATAAAACAGTAACAATGAGGTAGCAACCTTGTTTGAATATTTAAAAAGGAAACTTTGTATAGGCCAATAAGCCCTAAAATCTTATCAATTTTAAAGAAAACAACCTCTAGTGGAGTAAAAATCTCCCCACTAAAGCGGCAATACAATTTGTGTAAACAGTGTTGTTAAAAGAAAAGTCAAGAAAGGTAAGACTAAATCTTCTTAAAAAGGTTAACCTCCTTCAAGAATTCAAATAGTGATTCATAGTATCAAACAGTGTTTTTAAATTGTCAACCTGAAAGTACCTGTTCCTGATAGGTGCAAAGTCTGTGCACTCTATCAGTAAATGCTTGACAGTGATAATGGGTGTTGCATGGGATACACTGAGGAGCTTCCTCTCCTTTGAGAAGGTATGAACGCATCAAGTGTGTATGACCTATTCGTAGGCGGGCCAAAACAACTTCTCGGCGGTTTGACCGTGTGCCTGGGAGCCATTCACCAGTATTCGGCTTTATAGCAGATAATTTATTGTGCTGATTTATTGGACCACTCCAAGATCTTTGCCAGACATTTTGAATAAAATTATGAATAAGAGGTTTAAAATCGTTAAAAGGTACTTTGAAAGGTAAAACATCGAGTGATAATGCATCCTTGGCAGCTTTGTCTACCTCTTCATTACCACGAATGCCAATATGACTGGAAAACCAGCAGAACACAACATCATCCGTTTCACAGATGCTGGATAACTTATCTAAAAGATTAGTAATTAGCGGGTTGTCTGTTTTCTCGTGTTCTAGTGCTTGCATTGAGGAGAGCGAATCAGTAAAAATAATATAACGCCAGTAACCGTCGTCTTTTATATGGTCAAGAGCAAGGTCTATTGCCGTTAGCTCTGCTGAAAAGATGGAAGATTTATCTGGAAGACGGAACTGATATGATTCACCGTCAAGCACGGCAGCTGCGGCAACCCTATCACCATCTTTTGAACCGTCTGTATAAATAGGCTCATAACTATAGTATTGCCTTTTTATTTCAAGATATTTGCTTTTAAAAATCATGGGATCTGTAGTGGCTTTTTGTGGTGATGCCAGATAATATACGAATGTGGGACCATTTCAGGTCCACAGAGGAACGTTATTTTATTTTCCTCGACATCATCTAAATCAAATTCAAGACTTCGTATGTCTGCATCGCAACGAAGACTGAAAGAAGGGATGACCTCTTCTTTCTTTAAAAATTCATCTTTTACAGAGGTTCAAATCAACCTTATGAGCTGGGTTCTCAGTGTTTGACATCAATTTTAGATAGTACTGCATGGAAAGTTTCTTTCGCCTTAGGTTTAACGAAGGTTCATTTGCTTCAGCATACAGACTATTAATTGGAGAAGTCTTAAATGCACCTAATGCAAGGCGCAAGCCTTGATTATAAATAGTATCAAGTTTGCGTAAATATGACTGACGTGCTGACCCGTATACTGCGCAACCGTAGTCAAGTTTAGATCTTACTAATGACCTATAAAGTCTTAATAATACTTTTTTATCTGCTCCCCAGTCCATACTGGAAACGACACGTAAAAGATTCAGAGCTTTTTGACATTTGTTGCTCAGATAGTTCATATGTGGGATGAACATGAGTTTAGAGTCAAATAAAAGACCTAAAAATTAGAATTCTGGAATTACCTCAATACGGACACCATCTAGTGTCAGGTCCGGGCCGAGGTGAAGTTTCCTCGACTGACAGAAATGCATACATTTTGTCTTGGTTTTCGAAAATTTGAAACCGTTTTCGTTTGACCATTTATTCAAATTATTTAAGACCTGTTGAAGTTGTCTTTCAATTGTATGCATATGTTTTGATCGGTAGCAAATACAGAAGTCGTCCACATAGAGAAAGCATTCTACTCCAGGGCAAGCAGATTTAACAATATTGTTAATTTTAACACTAAAAGGTGCAACTGAGAGGATGCTTCCCTGGGGAACGCCCATTTCCTGTTCGTGTGCACTGGAAAATGTATTTCCAACCCGAACTTTAAACTGACGTTCGTCTAAAAAAGCAGAAATGAAATAAGCAAGGCGACCTCGAATACCGAAATCATACAGGTCGTTCATAATTCCATACTTCCAGGTTGTATCGTAAGCACTTTCTAAATCAAAAAAGACAGAAACAACATGTTCTTTCTTTATAAAAGCTTCGCGTATGGAAGTCTCGAAGCGAACTATGTAATCAAGAGTGCTTCTATGTTTACGAAACCCGCACTGGTTTTTTGAAATTAGTTTATTTTTCTCCAAAAACCAAACTAGGCGGTCATTTACCATTCTTTCCATGGTTTTACAAATACAACTCGTTAAGGCTATAAGGCGGTAGTTACTAGGATTTGTAGAATCTTTGCCAGGCTTTGGTATAGGAATAACTATAGCTTCTTTCCAAGAGTCTGGAAGAACACCTGTCTTCCAAATCTGATTAAAGATTTGGAGTAAACAATGGAGGGAACGACACGGTAAGTGTTTAAGGAACTGATAATGGATATCGTCAGACCCAACTGCAGTATCATGAGCTTTTTAAGGGCCTTTTTTAGCTCTTTAATAATAAATTCTTTGTTACAATGTTCCATGTTATCGCATTTAAAATTCAATTTGGATTTCTCTTTTACGGTCTGAAGTTTTCGGAACGTGGGTGAATAATTCGTTGAAGAGGATTTCTTGGCAAATGTATCAGCCTGCACATCGGCAATGTCGTGTTTAGAAGTAAAATTCTGTCCATCTGTAACAAGATGGCCAGTACTATTTGAGGTACATTTGCCGTTAATTTTTCGTATCATTTCCCATGTCTTTTTGACAGACGATCTAGAATTCAATCTAGATACGTACTGTCGCCAAGACGCACGTTTACTTTTTTTGACTGTTCGTTAAACCTTCATAATTTGTATCTGTACATCCCCATAATGTGTGATGGGAATTGAAATCCCCCATTAAAATGAAAGGCTTCGGCAGTTGATCTACAAGTTCATCCAGTTTCCTGACATCAACTGGCGAATTAGGTGGAAGATAAATAGAGCATGATGTCATGGTCTTATTTAGAGAAATGTTTACCGCAACAGCGTGTAAGGTAGTGTCAGTATTGACCACATGATGCGGAACATTGTTATTCACGATGAGGGCTACTCCTCCTGAAGCTTTATCATGACCACTAAAGTTTTTTAAATAACAGGAGTAGTACTTTAAGGAGAATTTATCGGAATCTTTCAGGAATGTCTCCTATAAGGATATTGCAACTGGTTTCTGTTCGTTCACTAAAAGATTTAATTCCTCGTAGTTAGCTTTAATGCTACGACAATTCAATTGCAGAATGGTATTATTCATCACTAAATTCAGGGTTAGGAAGATACAATATATTACTGGAAGTATATGCTGATTCATTTCTTGTTATTTAATTTGATTATTCGACCTTGCTTATTTGTAGTTTCTGCAGGGCCATTTCCCGCCTCCATGTCTTCATCAAGACATTGGAAGCGATTGTGTTGTTGAATTTGGTCATCGGATCCTTTAGGAAGGCGATCCGAGAGGACCTTGTCAGAAGATTTATTGGGACTTTTATTTCTAAAAGGCTTTTCTGGTTTTTTATTGACTGGAGATTTTTGTGGTTTGGCAGATATTGAACTTGTTTTTCTTTTGGATCTGTTTGCACGGACGCATCGTTTGTCTGTGTTTGAGCGTCTTTCAGATTGAGTTTTTACAGCGTTGGACTTTGTGAGACTGGAGTACGATGCTCCAAGTGCTTGTCTTACATCGACAATTTTTCTCGCTTCAGCAAACGAAAGGCTTTCACGATACTTAATTGTGATAATTTCCTTCTCCCTCTTCCAGACTTTGCATGACCTAGATGTGGAATAATGCTCCTCACCGCAATTCAAACATTCTAAAGGTTTATCTCATGGGTCTAAATGGAAAGGTTCCACTTCATTTGTTCCACATCTTTTGCAGTGGTCATCAGCATTACATTGTCTTTCATGGTGCCCAAACTTAAAACATCTGTAGCACTGAAGAGGGTTCGGGATGTACAGATCCACTGGAACCTTAAGATATCCGACTTTCAGTACTTTTGGAAGTATTGCCGTGTTAAACTTTAGAACTATGGTATTCGTGTCTCCCTGGATACCATCCCGAGAAACACGAATACGTCTAGCTTCTATCACATTCTGGGTCGATACCTCCGAAACAATTTCATCTTCCTTTACACCAGCCAAATCAGGACACCTGATAATACCTCTGGACGAATTGAGACTTCCATGTGCTGTACATTTTGCGGGAATGTCAAAGAAACGTTTTATGCCAAAAAGGTTTTTCGATTGTTGCTGTTTTTCCACTTCCACAAGCAAAGTGCCATTTCGGAGTTTCTTTACAGACTTCGAAGAGCCTGCCACAGAAACCAGTACTTTTTCAATTACAAATGGCCAACTTTGACAAGGGATTTTCAGATTGTAGTGATTCAATAATCAGAAAGCGGGGAAAAGATCCAGTCGGTTCAACGTCAGCCTGTTCGTTATCGAATTCCTTGCGTTTTCGTTTTTTGTTTTCGTTATCCATGGTTGATTGTTTTGAAATTCATCATCTGCGGCCCCCACCCACCATGGAGTCCAACAAAGGGAACATGACTTTAAGAGCGGAGAATCCAGCTCTGCATGTCAGGATTACCAAAATGATATACTTAGGCCATACAAATAAAAAATTCCGGCAAAGAAGATGCGTGGCAACATCCCCAGATCAGGATGCACCCACGCAAGTCAAAGCCAAATCAAAAGACCTACATAACCCAATTAGCCCATGAGCCTGTATTGGACTAGGGACTAAAATACGCAAAAAATATGCAATAAAAAATGGACAGATTGTTACTGAGGAAATACATGCGGTTACAAAACTAAACTGCTTGATGATACATGCGGTTTCAAGAAAACAATGGTGATACATACAAAAAAGATGTTTCTATTCAACCAGTAATAGTATAAGAACTAAAACAGAATACGTTCAAAATGCCCGAAATCTAAAAACGACCAGCCGATTGCACTAGACCGGACCCATCTAGGCTCTCGTTTACACCGAAGCCGAGGCCAAAGCAGTGTGTTGAAGAGCTGGAGATCCCTGGGCTCCCCTCAACTGCCAGGACCCTCTTTTCCTGCTTACGAGTCTCCACCCACGGCAAATAGGCGTGTCCATTGGTGGGGTCTTACCACTCTGCAGGACTGCAGTCGGCGAATTCTACCCCCCGTCCGGCTAGGGGGGGGGGGCGGACGGACGAAGCGGCGACTATATGCTCCGCC
Organism: Hippopus hippopus; assembly: GCA_946811185.2. Taxonomy (NCBI): domain Eukaryota; kingdom Metazoa; phylum Mollusca; class Bivalvia; order Cardiida; family Cardiidae; genus Hippopus; species Hippopus hippopus. Next base: position 10,473,039 of record OX328098.1, on the reverse strand, counting down.
TTCGGGGAATATAACAATGTTATCTTGACACTGAAGAGTGTAACGGAAAGAATGCTTCCCTGGGGAACGCCCATTTCTTGTTCATGGGGATTGGAGTAAGTAATGAATGAATGAAATTTTAAGGCCCGTCGACGTCAAAGGTCATATTTGGCGCATTAGCAGTGATGAAATGCGTTGAACTGATCTTACTGTATTGTTACGATAAAACAAGGTTAAAATCTCAGCTGTGAAAACACTAAAAGAAAAACAAACGCAAGTGATACATAGTCAAAAAATACAGATGGTCAATAGAACCTAAGGTTATATCTTTTTGTAGAGATTTACCTCTTTCAAAAACTAAAAAATTGCTTCAATTTTTACAGTATCAAACAAAGTCTTCATACTGTCAACACGAAAAAATCTATTTCTTGCAGATGCAAGGTCTATGCAATCTATAAGTACATGTTTGACAGTAAGTAACGCGTTGCATGAAATACATTGGGGTGCTTCCTCTCCTTTCAGGAGATAAGAGTGTGTCATTTATGTATGACCAATGCGAAGATGGGCCAAGATAATTTCCTCGCGGCGATTTGTCCGCAATCCTGGAAGCCACTCGCCAAGAGTTGGTTTCACTGTAAGTAACTTATTGTTTTGGTTTGCTGGGTCATTCCAGGATTGCTGCCATACGTTTTTAATAAAGTCATTGATCAATGGTTTAAAATCATTAAAAGGAACTTTAAAACGTAAAACATCAAGTGACAATGCCTCCTTAGCAGCTCTATCTGCCTCTTCATTGCCACTTATACCAACATGGCTGGGAAGCCAACAAAATACAAGGTCAGCAATTGCACAGATTCGAGAAATCTTTTCAAGCAAATAAACTATTAACGGATTGTCCGTTCTCTCATTTTCAAGTGCTTGCATAGCTGACAATGAATCTGTGAAAATGATAAAAAAGAACAAGGTCTATGGCCTTGAGTTCTGCAGAAAAAATTGAAGAATTAATTGGTAGTCGAAACTGGTATAATTCACCATCCAGTACGGCAGCTGCAGCAACTTTTTCTCCATCTTTAGAGCCGTCGGTGAAAATCTGTTCATATACAGGGTCTCCGGAAAGTAAGGTAAAACTTTTGTACATTTATAATTTGGCCTTAAATACGAGATAAAGCGATGAAAATATATATACATGTAAATAAAATGTGCAAGTTTTTTGTGTGATAATTTAGTTCAATTTTCATTACATTTTGCGCTTTTATACAGATTTCAATTCAAAAGTGCATTTTTTTGTCATTGGCGTCATTTTAATAGTTAATGACGTGTTCATTGTGATGCCCAATTATGATATTTCTTTGCCGAACACGCACGATGAAATTGTCAATCACTTTAGTGCACATTCCAATTTAAGTCTTCTTGATTTCACTTTATGTGTTCTTTAACAACATGTCTGTGTTGTCTGGGGTGGGATTGTAGACCTCTGACTTCAAATAACCCCACGGAAAGAAGTCGCACAGGTCAAGGTTAGGATGAAGTCACCGACATTGCAAAACACTTGGTTTATGCGGGATAGTGCAACGGCACGCACATCTAATTCTAGCCCTATTATACAATACGTTCGGGAACAGGGTAATATCGAGACAATATCCGGAGGTAAAAGACTGCTGAATATCGTGGTCTAAACACAGTCCCAACCTCAACCTGCGTGACTTCTTCCTTTGGAACATTTTGAAGTGGAGTCTACATTGCCAGCCCAGACAATAATTGTTAAAGAACACTTAAAGAACACTTAAAGTGAAATCGATAAGATTGATATTGGAATGTGTGCTAAAGTGACTGACAATTTCATCGTGCGTGTTCGGCAAAGAAAGAGCATAAATGACCGTCAGATTGAAAACGTCATTAATTACTAAAATGAGGCCAATGACAAAAAGGTACTTCTTATTTGAAATCTATATAAAACTGCGTATTGTTGCAAAAATTAAATGAAATTACAACACAAAGAACTTTCATATTTTATATACATGTATGCTTACTTCTACCTTTTTATCTGATTTTTAAAGCCAGATTATACATGCACAAAAGTGTTACCTTACTTTCCGGACACCCTGTATGTAATATTGTTCTTTGATCTCAAGAAATTGGTTTTTGAATGCTAATGGATCCGTTGTAGCTTTCTTGTTTGAAGCAAGATTATATAAGAAAATTGGGCTCCTTGAAGTCCATAGAGAAACGTCTGAAATTTTATGCTTAGCTACATCCTCAAGATCGAAGTCAAGGAGGTCTATATCAGCGTCGCAGCGCATACTGAATGGAGGTATAACCTTTTTTTTTTTTCTTAAAATCATCTTTATAAAACGGATCAAAAACAACCTCATGCGTAGGATTTTCAGGATTGGATTTTAACTTTAAGTAAATATTGCATGGAGAGTTTCTTCCTACATAGATTCAAAGATGGTTCATTTGCCTCTGCATACAAACTATTGACAGGGGAAGTTCGAAAGGCGCTTAGTGCTAATCGCAAACCTTGGTTATGGATAGAATCCAGTTTACGAAGGTACGATTGTCGTGCTGACCCATACACAATGCAGCCGTAATCTAACTTTGAACGGACGAGTGATCTATAAAGTCTCAACAAGACTTTCCTGTCGGCTCCCCAGTCCATGCTGGATACAACACGTAAAAGATTAAGAGCTTTTTGGTATTTATTGCTCAGGTAATTGATTTGAGGAATAAACGACAGCTTAGAGTCAAACAAAAGACCTAAAAATTTAAATTCAGGGACGACCTCAATTTGTACATCATCTAGCGTAAGTTCTGGGTCCACATGAAATTTTCTTAACTGGCAGAAATGCATGCATTTGGTCTTGGTCTTAGAAAATTTAAAACCATTTTCCCCTGACCATTTGCTTAAATTGTTTAAAACTTGTTGCAACTGCCGTTCAATGGTATGCATGTGCTTAGACCTATAGCAAATGCAGAAGTCGTCAACATATAAAAAGCATTCCACGCCAGGACAAACAGACTTAACAATATTGTTTATCTTGACACTGAAGAGTGTAACGGAAAGAATGCTTCCCTGGGGAACGCCCATTTCTTGTTCATGGGGGTTGGAGTACGTATTACCTACCCGGACTCTAAACTGACGTTCATTCAAAAATGCCGAAATGAAATAAGCAAGGCGACCTCTTATACCGAAATCATGGAGGTCTTTCGTGATTCCATACTTCCAGGTGGTATCATATGCACTTTCGAGATCGAAAAACACAGAAACAACATGCTCCTTTTTTATGAAAGCTTCACGAATAAAAGTTTGGAAGGAAACTAAGTGGTCGAGAGTGCCTCTTTGTTTACGAAATCCGCTTTGAGCGGTAGCAATAAGTTTATTTTTCTCTAAAAACCAAACAAGTCGGTCATTGATCATCCTTTCCATGGTTTTGCAAATACAACTTGTTAAGGCTATAGGGCGATAATTTGCTGGATCTGTAGAATCTTTACTGGCTTTGGTATTGGAATAACAATAGCTTCTTTCCAGGAATCTGGAAGAATACCTGTGAGCCAGATTTGATTAAAAATACGAAGTAAACTTTCAAGGGATCGAAGGGGTAGATGTTTTAAAAACTGATAATGGATGTCGTCACATCCCACAGCAGTGTCATGACACTTCTTTAGTGCTTTCTTCAATTCTTTTAAAGTAAAATCTTTATTGTAATGTTCGTTATTATCCGACTTAAAATTCAGTTTTGTTTTTTCTTTGGTGTTCTGAAATTTCCGAAATGATGTCGAATAGTTTGAAGAAGAGGACTTCTCTGCAAAAGTGTCAGCCAAGACATTTGCAATATCTGCTTTAGAGGTGACGACACCATCACCAGCATTTAAATGTCCAACATTTAATGAAGAGGTCTTTCCGTTAATTTTTCGAATCATGTCCCATGTCTTTTTGACAGACGATGATTGGAGTATTTCCTACCCAGACTCTAAACTGAATGAATGAATAAATGTTGTTTTATGGCGCATCGACAGCTTTGGTCATTTAGCGCGCATGTTTTATATTAGATGATTTTTTAGGTGATTTTTGAGCTAAAATTGTTTGAACAAAATTATATAAAAATTGAATTAGGAAGGATTAGGTGTGATCTTGATACGTGTAAAAGATACTAGTGAGTGACAGTGCAATCCCTATCTACTCCGGAATAGTGAAGTTAAAATTGTGAGAAGAAGATTCGAATAAAATATTGAATTGATATGAGGAAGGATTATGTGTAGTTCTAAATGTAAAATGTATTAATTAATTTAGTGGCTGGGCAATCCCTGCCTACTCAAATGAATTAAATGAAAAAGTTAAGACTGAGTAAAAGCTGTAATCTTTTAATGTGCATGAAATAAATACATTATTGAGTGGCTGGGCGTCCCTGCCTACTCAAAAGTTTTTAAATGAAAAATTAAGATAAGACTGTGAATGGTAGCTTGAAGGGAAATTAGAATGCAACAATTCATAAAAAGACAAAGATAGTAAAAGCTGAGCCAAAAGGCTAAAACTTAAATCCGGTTAAAGATATTAATTGCTCTTAAAGTCAAAAATTTTGTCCAGACACAGTTTCAAAAAGCTGAGGCATGGTACTTACATTGTAAAATCTCATCCGTGTATCGGCCGTATCGATGCAATCTATAAGTATGTGTTTAACCGTGAATGGTTCCGCACACGCCATGCATTCGGGTGGATCATCGCCCTTCAAGAGGTATAAATGGGTCAAAAAAGAATGTCCAATCCTTAAACGGGATAGAACTATTTCTTCCCGACGAGATCTTGTCATTGGAGACCATTCACCCAACACAGGCTTAATAGCATAGAGTTTACTGTGTTCATTTAATATGTCATCCCAAGAGGTTTGCCATACTTTCTTTATAAAAACATTAATAAGATGTTTAAAATCCGAATAGGGAACTTTAAAAGGTAAAATGTCTTGAGATAACGCAGACTTTGCAGCGGTGTCTGTCCGATTATTACCTCGTATACCCATGTGGCTCGGAATCCAACTAAAAATTAAACTTATACCAGTTGAAATAATTTTGGATATATGTTCACGTGTATCCTTCACCACAGGGTTTTCATTGATTTTATTCTCAAGAGCCTGCATGGCAGATAAAGAATCTATAAAAATGATGTATCAAGGACCACCTCGATATTCAATGTTATCGAGAGCTAATCTTACGGCTTTCAGCTCGGCTGAAAAAATGGATGCATTGTCTGGGAGCCGGAATGTAATTATTTCATCAAAAACAGCCGCCGAAGCCACTTTTTCGTCATCATTTGAACCGTCTGTGTAGACGTGTTCATAGTTAAGATACATTTGTTTTAATTCAGCATACTTTGTTTGAAATATCACTGGGTCAGTGCTTGCCTTCTTGTAGGAAGTAAGGTCATACAGAAATTGAGGATCTTTAAGAGTCCACGGAGGAATGTCATGAATAGAGTTGACTGCAATATCTTCCAAGTCCAAATCAAGGCAAGTAACGTTGGGTTCACAACGTAAACTGAAAGGTGGTATAACCCTTTCTTTTGCTAAAAACAATTCCTTGTAAAGAGGATTAAAAACTATATTATGTGTAGGATTGTTTGGATTTGACGTAAGTTTCAGGAAGTATTGCATCGCAAGTTTTTCCCTCCGTAAACATAAAGACGGTTCATTTGCTTCCGCACACAGACTATTTTACAGGTGAAGTCCTGAACATACCAAGAGCTAAGCGTAGACCCTGATGATGGATGGTGTCTAGTTTTTGAATATAAGATTTTCTTGCAGAACCAAAAACAATGCACCCATAGTCAAGTTTTGATCTGATAAGAGATCGGTAAAGCCGAAGAAGAACTTTTCGATCTGCTCCCCAGTCCAAGTGGGAAACAACACGCAGCAGATTAAGCGCCTTTTGACATTTATCCTTGAGATAATTAATGTGAGGTAAGAACGTCAGTTTGTTATCAAAGATGAGGCCCAAAAACTTAAATTGTGGAACAACCTCAATACGGGTTCCATCTAGTTTCAAATCTGGGTCAGGGTGATACTTTTGCATCTGACAAAAATGCATACACTTGGTCTTACTTTTTGAAAATCTAAAGCCGTTTTCATTAGACCATTTCTGCAGGTTGTTCAATACCTGTTGCAACTGTCTCTCAATGGTATGCATATGTTTTGATCTGTAACAAATACAGAAGTCATCGACATACAGAAAGCAATCAACACCTGGGTTAATCGATTTAACAATGTTATTAATTTTTACACTAAAAAGTGTAACTGAAAGGATACTACCCTGAGGAACACCCATTTCCTGTTCGTGTGGATCAGAAAAGGTGTCTCCAACACGAACTTGGAACTGACGGTCGTTTAAAAAGGCTGCTATAAATTTAGCAAGTCGACCCCGTATGCCAAACGAATGGAGATCCTTCGTGATTCCATACTTCCACGTAGTGTCGTAGGCGCTTTCCAAGTCAAAGAAAACGGATACGACGTGTTCCTTCTTGATAAAAGCTTCACGTATAAAAGTTTCGAATTTTATAAGATGGTCGATTGTACCTCTTTGTTTTCGAAAGCCAGATTGGAAATTTGTGATTAAATTATGTTTTTCTAAATACCAAACAAGCCGATCATTGACATTCTTTCCATGGTTTTGCAAATACAGCTAGTTAAAGCTATTAGTCTGTAATTTGCAGGATCAGTTTTATCTTTACCCGGTTTGGGAATAGGAATTACAATAGCTTCCCGCCATGATTCGGGAAAAATCCCTATTTCCCATACATGGTTAAAGATCTCTAGTAAACAGAGTAAGGAACTGTATGGTAGATGTTTCAGGAACTGATAGTGAATATCATCTGAACCCGGAGCAGTGTCATGACATTTCTTTAATGCCATTTTGAGTTCCTTCATAGAGAAGGATTTATTATACGACTCGTTATTGTTTGAATGAAAGTTGAGTCTTTCCTTTTCTCTTTGTGTTTTACACCTTTGAAAAGTATCGGAAAAATTGGTAGAAGAAGACTTTTTTGAAAATGTTTCAGCTAGTGTGTTTGCTATATCTTTTTTGAGGTCTTCCGACCGCCTGCCGAGTTCAGATGATTTATACTTGAAGAGCAGTTTTTACCCTGAATTCTACGTATAATTTCCCAAGTCTTCTTGACAGACGATATAGAATTAAGTCTAGATACATACTGTCGCCAAGACGTATGTTTACACTGTTTAATTGTTCTACGAGCCTTTGCTCGGGCTATCTTAAATTTATTATGATTTTCTTGTGTAGGTCTTAAATTGAAAGCCTGGAGAGCAGATTTACGCTCTGCAATGGCCTTTTTGCAATCTTCTGAAAACCAGGGCTTGTTCGGGTTTTTAGGGGAAGTCGTGGTCTGGAATAGCCTCTTTTGCGGCATCATATATTAGAGAAGTGATGAGTTGCGTTGGGTCCTGACAAGATGTAAACTTGTCCATACCAATGGATTGTTCACAACGGGCTTGGAGGAAGTTCCAATTAGCCTTGTGGAGTTTCCATCGCTTTGGACGATCGAGGACAGATGGGCCATTTTCCCTTAATAAAATTAGGAAATGGTCACTACCACAAAGATCATACAATACTTTCCATGTAAAGTCAAGGAATAAGTCAGGGCTGCAGAGAGTCAAATCAAGAGACGAATGTGAGCCAGTAGCAGGATGAACATATGTAAAACTTTTATCACTAAACAAACAAAGATCGTTCTTGGAAATAAAATCTTCCATTATTCGACCTCTCTGGTTTGAGGTATTACAACCCCATAACGTACGATGAGAATTAAAATCTCCGAGTAAGATGAACGGTTTGGGAAGTTGGGAAATAAGAGTATCCAAGTCTCGTATATTAAGTGGAATACTTGGCGGAAGATAAATAGTACAAAGTGTCACATTCTTGTTCAAGGATAAACTGGCGGCCGTAGCCTGTAAATTTGTATTTAAAGAAAGAGATACACGAGGGATTGCATTGTTAATAAGTAACGCAGTTCCCCCGGATATTCTTCCAACATTTCCACCAGAATTACTATAGCAAGAGAAGTTTTTAAAAGAACAAATGTCTATTGGTTTTAAAAAAGTTTCTTGTAAACATACTGCTACTGGATTGTTGTCTTTTATTTGAAGGGATAACTCTTCGAAGTTAGCTCTGAAACCACGACAATTCTACTATATCACATTATTACTCATCGTGATAGTATATAAAATTAAAGAAGGCAGTAAAAGGGGAAGTATGTTTATCTTTATTTTGGCTACTTTTACGTGTGTGTTTTTTCAACACATTTGGTTTCAGGAGTCGAGTTTTGCCATGAGTCAAGGTCTTTGTTCCATCTAGACCTATGGTGAGCCCAAGCAGATTTGCAGTCCGAGCCGTCATACTCTTCTTCCTCCATCTCCTCTTCACTTTTATTTTCCTCTGGACATTCCTCGTCTGTAATTTCCTGAAGCTTTTCATATTTATTTGAAAGAGAGACAGACGGTTGACCAACCTTGTGATTTTACGTTCACGGGCTTTACGGGTTTTCTTTTTACCCGGTAGCGACTTGTCGGAATCGACGAGTTCCGAGACGTCTGTGTCAGATACACGGGTTTCAAAGACCTCTTCATCCGATTTTGTCGAATTTTTTCTGAATGTAGAAGCTGATAGTAAACCTTCTTTTCCTAACTGTACCCGAGTACGTGGTTGGGGCAGAGTCTTAGGAGAACCGTTGTTAGGTTTTGCAGATTTAGGCTTACTAGATTTTGGGTTTGAAACGGAAGATTTTGACACAGAGGGAGATGATGTATGAGGAGAGTTCACTTTTTCTGTCTGATCAGAGTTTATAGATTTATCAGACGGCGTAGATGTTTTACTAGGTGTGAGAGCCGCAAGGGTTGATTTTGGTAAAATGTCTTTTATATCATTTGTCATCTCTGGGAATTTTGTTAGAATGAGTTTGGCGAGGATGACAAGTGTGACAGTCCTCTTTTGCAGGGGATGTCACATTGGCATAGGTCGCAGAGCAAGACTTTGGTTGATCAGCTCTACGCTGTTTGACAAGCTGTCGAGCTTCTGTCAAACTTAAGTTTTCTGTATACTTCAAGTTAAAAATTTCTTTCTCTTCTTTCCAGATGGGACATTCTCTTGAAAAAGCCGCATGGGCACCCTTACAGTTTACACACTTCAGAGGACTTGAACATGTCTCGTAGTCGTGGTTTCTTCCTCTGTTCCGCATTTTGCACAAACAGGATTTCGAGGGCATTTACTTATGTGATGCCCGTACTGTTGACACTTGAAACAGCGCAACGGGTTTGGGATATAGATCTCGGCCTTGACCGAGATGTATCCAATTTTCATCGACTGAGGAAGAACTGGTGATGAGAAGGTTAAAATATATGTATTAGTTGTCCTCATTTCACCATTTCTTTTCACAGAAATGCGAGTAACACCTGTAACACCTTGTGATTTTAAACCCTTTTCAATTTCTGACATGGAACACAAAGAAAGTTCCTTACACCTCACGAATCCCTTGCTAGAATTTAGTGTCTTGTGAGGGTAAATGTTTACTTCTAGTTGGAAGAACTTTTTGTGTTTCAAAAGGTTTTCAGACTGTTGTCTTGTGAACACCTCGACTAATATGGTGTTGTTTCTCAGCTTTTTCACGGATTTCGGAGTACCCAAAATACTATGAAGCTGTTTTTCCACAACAAAAAGGGATAGTTTTGTTACAGGGTTTGCAGGGTCCTTGGACTCAATTACAATAAAAGTAGGAAAATGAAGAGAGAAAGCTGATGAGTAAGATGGAGCCTCCGTGTCAAAATCAGATTCTGAATGGGGCCTTTTTCCTTCAGGGTGGTTTTTTTCTTGAAGCTTGGCCTTTTTTTTGAGTTGCCATAGTGTTTTCTTTTACTTCAGCACTAATGCTTCCCACCCGCCTCGGAGACAAACAAGGGGACATGTCCTGGGGAAACCTAACACAGGACAAGTCAGGTATACATTGATGGTATACTCAAGTGAAGTGGCTAAACTAGACAAATGCCTTCCTGTCAAACGCTACACCAAGCTCAATATAACATTATCGAGGGCATTGCATCTGTCAGTCAAATACCTATACTTTCACTTGATTGACCCTTGAGCCACCGCCTTCTAAGGCAAATGGATAAAAGCAAGGAAATAATTTGTTTAAAGATAAGATCATAGATAGATAGAAGGTGCAAAAAAAGGTGCCCTAGGGCTTTGCATGACCAGCCGATTGATCAGGTCGGGTCCACCTGACCTCCTGTTTAACTCAACTCCAGGCCAAAGTGGTGTTTCAACCACCATGACCCCTTCATCAAGTGACACAGGTCGCAGCTCATGGCAAACGAGCAGGCACATTGGTGGGGTTTTACCATCCTGTAGTGCGACAGCTAGGCTATTTCTATACCCCCGCCCAGCCGGGGGTACTCTAAACTGACGTTTATTAAAAAATGCCGAAATGAAATAAGCAAGGCGACCTCTTATACCGAAATCATGGAGGTCATTCATGATTCCATACTTCCATGTGGTATCATAAGCACTTTCGAGATTGAAGAACACAGAAACAACATGTTCCTTTTTAATGAAAGCTTCTTGAATAAAAGTTTCGAATCGAACTAAGTGGTCGAGAGTGCCTCTTTGTTTACGAAATCCGCACCGGGCGTTAGCAAAATGATTGTTTTTCTCTAAAAACCAAACAAGTTAGTCATTGACCATCCTTTCCATGGTTTTCCAAATACAACTTAAGGCTATAGGGCGATAATTGGAAGAATTCGTAGAGTCTTTACCTGGTTTTGGTACGGGAATTACTATAGCTTCCTTCCAGGAGTCTGGAAGAATACCAGTGTGCCAGACCTAATTATATATACCAAGTAAACTTTCAAGGGATCGTAATGGTAAATACTTTAAAAACTGATAATGGATGTCATCACATTCTACACCAGTATCATGACATTTCTTTAGTGCCTTTTTTAGTTCTTTCAAAGTAAAACCTTTATTGTAATGCTTTGTATAATTTCACCTGAAGTTCAGTTTGGTTTTTTCTTTCATGTCTTGGAATTTTCGAAATGGAAGACGACTTCTCTGCAAAAGTTTCTGCCAAGACATTTGCAATACCTGCTTTAGATGTGACGACACCATCATCAGAATTTAAGTGTCCTACATTTAATGAGGAGCCTTTTCCATTGATTTTTCGAATTATATCCCATGTCTTTTTGACAGACGATATAGAATTTAATCTAGACACGTACTGTCGCCAAGACGCGCGTTTACTTTGTTTGATAGTTCGTCGTGCTTTAGCACGAGCAATTTTGAACTTAGTAAGATTTTCTTGAGTAGGTCTCGTATTGAACTGAGTACGGATTTTCGCTCCGCTATAGCCTTTTTGCAACCATCATTGAACCATGGCTTGTTTGGATGTTTCGGATTGGTTGTTGTTCGAGGAACTGATTTTTTAGGAGCCGAATATGGTGGCATATTTCTGCCACGAGATACGAGATAGCTATCATGATAATTTTACAAAACTATGGAAATTTTATCGAGATAGTGAAAAGTTCTCTGAATAAAATATCACGATAAACTTAATATTTTAACGCAAAATTTTTCAATCATGCACGAAGCTGACATGCAAGATAAAATTATCGTGATAGTTCTACATATTTCTCGATATCTATAAATAGAAAATTTATCATTTGGATGAACTCGGTAGTTTTTGACTTCACAAGATTGCAGTAAGTAAACGTTTGAATAATTAATAATTGTAGCTTAATTGGTAAATTAAGACAAGACTCGAAATGAACAGAAGTCTGTAAAATCACAAAGACGACTCGAAATGCCTCCTACGAACACTTTAAAACTATTCAGGGAAAAGGAGAATTCATAAGGTTGTAGACGAAGATGTTCCGGAACCGTATCTAATTATAGATACCGTAAATGTCAATTATGGGCACGAAAGCAAACAAAAAAATCATGATAACAGGTAGAATTATCGCGATATTTTTACCGTGAAAATTTTTACTATATAGATAATGTTTCCAGGAAACTTTGTTTTATCACGATAGTTTTCTAAAATCATCATGATAGCTATCTCGTATCTCGCGGCAGAAATATGCCACCATAGCCGAATAAAGTAAGGAAGTGAAAAGCTCTGCAGGATTTTCGCAATTATCAAAAGCACTGTGACAAATAGATTGTTCACAGTGGACTTTGAATTGTTCCCAATTTGCTTTATGGATTTTCCAACGTTGAGGACGTTGTTGAATTGAAGGTCCTACTTCCGATACCTTGATCGGGAAGTGATCACTTCCGTGAAGGTCGTCAATAACTTTCCAGTTTAAGTCTGGAAAAATTCCAGGACTGCATATAGTAAGATCTAAAGATGAATAAGAGCCAGTAGCAGGATAGAGATAAATTGAAGACTTATCATCCAGCAGAATAAGGTCGTGTTGCGTGATAAACTCTTCAATGGTTCTACCCTTGTCATTCGTTCCTGTACATCCCCATAACGTATGGTGAGAATTAAAATCTCCCATTAAAATGAACGGCTTCGGCAATTGATCTACAAGATGATCAATCTTTTTAACATCAATTGGCGAGCTAGGAGGAAGATAAATGGAACACACAGTAATGGTCTTATTAAAAGAAATGTTTACCGCAACAGCTTGAAGCGTAGTGTCAAGCTTGATAGAATGATGTGGAACATTGTTGTTCACAATCACGGCAACACCTCCGGAAGCTTTATCGTTACCACTGAAGTTTTTTAAATAACAAGAGTGATATTTTAAAGTAAGCTTGTCGGAGTCTCTAAAAAATGTCTCTTGTAAACGAACTGCTACTGGTTTTTGTTCATTGACTAGAAGGTTTATTTCCTCGAAGTAAGCTTTAATGCTACGACAATTCCACTGTAGAATGGTATTACTTATTGCTACATTTAGGAGAAAGTTGATACCATAAAGCAATGGCAGTATGGATCGATTCATTTTTTATTTATTTGATGATACGACCCTGCTTATTTGTATTTGATTTCGTAGAAATATCTTCCGCCTTCATGTCTTACTCAAGACACTGGAAGCGGTTATGTTGTTGAATTTGGTCATTGGATCCCTTTGGAAGGCGATCCGAGAGGACCTTATTTTGAGTTTCATTTGGACTCTTTGGAATTGGCTAATCTGGCTTTTTATTCATTACGGGTTTCTGTGTTTTTAAAGATGTAGAACTCTGTTTCTGAGGTGGAACTGTTTGTGCCGAAGCTTCGTTCGTCTTTGTTTGAGCGTCTTTTAAATTTATTGATTTTGCAGCATTAGACTTTGTCACGCTTGAATATGATGCTCCCAATGCGTGACGTGCATTCACAATTTTGCGTGCTTCAGCAAACGATAGGCTTTCTCGGTGCTTGATATTTCTTTTTCCTTTTTCCAGACTTTGCATGATCGGGATGTGGAGTAATGATCCTCACCACAATTCAGACATTTAAGAGGTTTGTTACAAGGATCAAGATGATATGTTTCGACTTCATTCGTTCCACATCCTTTACATTGCTCATCGGCGTTACATTGCCTTTCATGATGTCCGAACTTGAAGCACTATTAACATTGCAAGGGGTTCGGAATATAAACGTCAACTGGCACTTTCAAATAACCGATCTTCAAGGTCTTTGGAAGGATTGCTGTGTTAAACTTCAAAATGATTGAATTTGTGTCTCGTCTGACGTTATCACGATAAACACGAATACGTCTAGCTTCAATTACATTTTGACCTGACAGTTCAGACACAATTTCTTCTTCTTCAACACCGGCTAAATCTGGACATCGTATGAAACCTCTTGAAGAATTTAGAGAGCTATGTGCGGAGCATTTAGCAGGTATGTTGTAAAATTGCTTCAGTCCCAGTAGATTTTTAGAATGTTGAGATTTTCTACCTCAACGAGAAGACCGCCAGTTCTAAGCTTTTTTACAGATTTTGGTGATCCCGCAATCGAAACCAAGACCTTTTCGATAACAAAAGGTGACAGCTTTGTCAGAGGTTGTTCGGTATTCGAAGATTCAATCACAAGAAACCGGGGAAAGCCGTTCGTCGGTTCAACAGAAGCAGAGTCGTTTTCCAGATGTTCATGCGTTCGTTTTTTATTTGGGTGATCCATGGTTTGGTATTTTAAATTCATCATTCGTGGCCCCCACCCACCATGGAGTCCTACTTAGGGGACATGGCAAGTAGAGCTGAGTATCCAGCTCTGCATGTCAGCGTTACCCAAATGATATACTCGGGCCATGCAAACTAAAAAATCTGGCAAGGAGGATGCGTGGCAACGACCCCAGATCAGGAAGCACCCACGCAAACCAATGCCCAACCAATCAGTCCACACAACCCAATAAGTCCATGAGCCTATATTAGACTAGGGACTAAAATATACACAGTTAAAACGGACAAATTGATGCTTTACGAATACATGCAAGTATAAGATCAAACGGATTTGTGATACATGCAGTATCAGGTAAACAGTTATAGTACAAACAAAATTCGATGGTTTTTACACTACCAATGTGTTATAACTAAGTGAAATAATTTCAAAATGCCCAAAATCTAAAAGCAACCAGCCGATTGCACTAGACCGGACCCATCTAGGCTCTCGTTTACACCGAAGCCGAGGCCGAAGTAGTGTGTTGAAGAGCTGGAGATCCCTGGGCTCCCCTCGACTGCCAGGACCCTCTTTTCCGGCTTACGAGTCTCCACCCACGGCAAACAGGCGGGTCCATTGGTGGGGTCTTACCACTCCACAGGACTGGCAGCCGGCGAATTCTACCCCCCCCCCCCGTCTGGCTTGGTGAGAAAACACTTAAAGAATAAATGCTGCTAATGACATATAGTCTAACAATACGGATTGCAAATAGAACCTAAAATTCTCTTTTTATGAGATGTATCTCTTTTAAAAACTCAACTAGAGGCCCTTGAGGGTCTGAAATCGCTCTACTGGGAGTGATTTTGCTTTTATGCTAGCATACATTATGAATTCATGATGCAAAAAGAAAAAAGAAAAGAAAAAACAGAAAAAAAAAAAAAAAAGTGTTCTTGCAACTGGGCTTGAACCAACTAAGACAACATAAGTAGGCATAGTGAATTGAACATACAGTGAAAAAAAATGAACTGCAATTTCACAAAACTAAATGTTTGAAATACAGCCAAATTTGATATAGTTTCAGTTCGCCTTGTATAAAACAATCCTAGCAAATTTCAAATGTAGACTGTTGAGTAAACGATACTAAGTCATCAAATGGCGGCTTTTCCTGAACGGTTTACTAGATCTTCACTTTTGATAGAGTTCAACCCCTTGATGAACCAAACAATCTTTTATCACCACTGTAAACCTTATTGCCTAAACAAAAAGTGCAAATTTTCTACTTTGAATGGCCACTTTTCCCATAATGATAGTTAGATTTTTAAAAAATTAGTAGGGTTCAAGCTATTTATGATACAAAGCAACTGTGCAAGTTTCATGAAAATCGGACCACAAATGCTGACTGCACCGTGTAAACAAGAAATGGGAATTTTCAACTTGAAAGGACTACTTTTCCTGTTTTACTGTTTGTTGGACTTTTTTTTTTTTCCTAAATCAGTAGGGTTCAAGCTATTGATGAGATAAACAAACTGCAAGTTTCACAAAAAAATCTGACCAAAAATGCAGACTTTATCGCGTAAACAAGAAAAAGACTAACAGCCGGACGGACGGAAACCACGCAGTAAGATAAGCTCTGCTGGCTTTCAGCCAATAGAGCTAAAAAAAATACAATTTTTCCATAGAATTTCTTTACCTTGTCAAGCCTATGGCAAACAGGGTAAGGCCACGTAAAGAAAATACATCTGACTTTCAATGCAGAATGTATGATGATTAAAAAAAAGAAAATTAGGCCAATATATAGAAGGTAGAGGCCCTTGAGGGCCTGAATTACCTTTTCTGGCAGTGATTTTGCTTTTATGCTAGCATAGATTATAAATTCATGATGGAAAAAAAGACTAAAAACACCAAAATGTGTTCTTGCAACTGGCTTGATCCCACTAAGACAGCATAAGTTGGCATACTGAATTGAACAAACAGTGAAAAAAAATGAACAGCAATTTCTCAAAACTAAATGTTTGGAATCCAGCCAAATTTGATAGGGTTTTAGTATGCCTTGTATTAAACGATCCTAGCAAATTTCAAATGTGGACTGTTGAATAAGCAATACTTAGTCATCAAATGGCTGCTTTTCCTGAACGGTTTACTAGATTTTCTTCACTATTAATATAGCTCAATACCTTGATAAACCAAACAATCTTTGCAAGTGTCAAAAGAATTAGATCAACACTGTAAACTTCATTGCCGAAACAAAAAGTGGTAATTTTCAACTTTGAATGGCCACTTTTCCCATATTGATTGTCAGATTTTTTTTTTTTTTTTTTTAATTAATAGCTGCTTATGATACAAAGCAACCGTGCAAGTTTCATGAAAACCCGATCACAAAGGCTGACGTCTTTTCGTTGGATATTTTTCAAAATCAATAGGGTTGAAGCTACTGATGAGATAAACAAACCGAGCAAGTTTCACAAAAATCTGATTACAAATGCTGACCTTATCATGTAAACAAGAAATGGAAAATTTCAACTTGAAATGGCTACTTTCCCCATATTGTTTGTTGGATTTTTTTCAAAATCAATAGGGTTGAAGTTATTGATAAGATAAACAAACTGCAAGTTTCACGGAAATCTGACCACAAATGCAGACTTTATCGCGTAAACAAGAAATGGAAATTTTCAACTTGAAAAGGCTACTCTTCCCATACTGTTTCTTGTTGTTTTTTTTTTTTTTTTTTTTCCAAAACCAATAGGATTGAAGCTATTGATAAAATTAACAAACTGTGGAAGATTCACGAAAATCTGACCACAATAGCAGACTTTATCGCGTAAGACAGAAAAAGACTATCGGACGGACGACGGAAACCACGCCTTGACATACGCTCTGCCGACTTTCAGCCAGTAGAGCTAAAAATCGATTCAAACTTTACAGTATTAAATAGAGTGTCCATTCTGTCAACATAAAAAAAACCAGTCTCTTGTAGGTGCAAGGTCTAAACAATCTAAAACTATATGTTTGACAGTAAGAGGCTCATTGCAGGGAATACACTGTGGTGCTTCTACTCCTTTCAGGAGGTATGAATGCGTCATATGTGTATGACCAATATGAAGACGGGCCAAGATAATTTCCTCGTGGCGACTTGTCCGCAACCCTTGAAGCCACTCACCAATAACTGGCTTCACTGTAAACAACATACTTTGGTTAACTGAATCATTCCAGGATTGCTGCCATACATTCAAAAAAGAAAATCATTAATCAATGGTTTAAAATCGGTAAAAGGAACTTTAAGGGATAAAACATCAAGTGGCAATGCCTCCTTAGCAGCTCTATCTGCTTCTTCATTGCCCCCGATTCCAATGTGACTGGGAAGCCAACAAAATCTGCAGTTTCAAATATTCGAGAATTTTTTCAAGCAAATTAATTACCGATGGATTGTCCGTTCTCTCATTTTCGAGCGCTTGCATCGCTGACAGTGAATCGCTAAAAATGATGTAGCGCCAGTAGGCGTCCTGTTCAATATGTGTAAGAGGAAGGTCTAGTCAGTTCTGCAGAAAAACTAGAATTATTTGGTAGGCGAAACTGGTATAATTCACCATCGAGTACGGCAGCTGAGGGAACTTTTTCTCCACCCTTTGAACCATCAGTATAAATGTGTTCATAGTTGTAATACTGCTCTTTAATCTTGTAACGAGTGTTTGGTAGGCTCCTGACTAGCTCAACGCACACACTGACAAACACCCGTTACAAGATTAAAGAGCAGTATTACAACTAAGAACAGATTTATCAGATACGCCCCACGTTGGGCACCAAATGTAACGAGTGTTTGGTTGGCTCCCTTACTAGCTCAGCACGCACTGACAAACAAACACTGTTACGGGTAGAATACAAAATATAGTTCTGCACAGCTCTACTGGTGGTTCCTTACTAGTGAAGTAACACTGGTACAATAGGTTTACTTTTTAATCTTGTAAAAAGGTTTGTATCTGTAAAAGAATAATAAAATACACTAAATACAATATACAACAACTCCCCTATCTGTGAAATGCAGAAATAGTTATTACATTGAAATAAATGCTATAAGACAGACAATTTATGGCTTGAACATTTCTCACATCTGCTGGTAGCTCTTCTAGAGTCAACTTAGCCCAAGCAAAAATTGTAGAAAGCTACACGTTGCTCATCACCAGTTCTAGTTACCTAGTGACCAAACAAACAATACGCGCACAATTGAATGTCAACTTATTTGCAACCAAGATAAGTAAGATAGAGTCATAGACAAACCACAAAGGATAGAATTTTCCCGCTCGAATGGGAAGACAAAGAAAATTTCAGCAAAACAAGACACGTCTTCTCTGAGTGAAATCTACTGCCGCTCTGAATTCAAGCAAGGATCACGTGCATAGAATGCTCGTTGCAACAAAGAGGAGAAATGGGCCAAAAGGAAAAACTGCCAAAAAGGAAATCAAAGTACCTAAAGTATCAGAAAAACATGACTTGGCTACATACTCCCCGTCCATCAAAAATGACGTCCCGTCATACTCCTTACAACGGCATGGAAACGAAAAAGGCCAAGTATGTCAAAGGTCAGTCTGTTGAGTCAGTGTAACTTACAACTACTACAGAAATACATACATATGTACTACATACACTAGCTATCATACAAAAAGTACTACTTACAACTACATTGACAGCTACAACCACTGACTCTAAATGTTGCTTATACAACATCTAACTCTTCCTCCCCCCTGTTCAAAAGGGTCTATGACCTCTAAGGTTAAGAATTAAAAAGCAATCTAAAGAAGTTTGGTCATAATAAATCATATTTAATGACATTCAAAATACAAAGCAAAATCAATAGAATACAAGGCAGCGATAAAAAAATAAAGACATCAAAGCTAAAAAATCACTTCATGACTGCTCCCACCAACTTCTGTGTTGTGTAGCTGTCCAGTTCGTTGAGCACACCTGACTTCACTAGCGCATCTAGTGCGCGAATCCTACTGTCAATAGGTCTATTAGTCATCTGGTACATGACATAGTCAGAATATCTGTCGGGTGGCTTCCTGTCTCACTGGTCGTGGTGCTGGCACTGGTCGGGAGGCAGTCTCGGTCTCTGTTCCGGTACGGTTATCTTCCGTCATGTTGGTTGTATCTTCATCATCAACATTGTCAACATTATCTTCTTCTTCAACTTCATCCACAATCTGTTCTTCTGCCTGCAAAGGAAAAGAAGATTGATCATTACAACGAACATGCTCTGCATTTTCATCACCATTCTCAATGATCAAACTCTCACCTTCACTTTCTTCCAAACATTCAACCACATCCATTCTCTCAGACTCTTTTAATTCATTCTCTCTCACTCTCACTCTCAACCTGATTCTCTCTCTCAACTTGATCTTAGTCTATACTATGGGCGTCCCCATTTTTGTATGCGTCATGAGCATAAACACTAATCCCATTCTCGGAGTCCGTATCAGGTGTATCTTCTGTGACGTCACAAACTGTTTCTACTTCTTCTTTATCCTTGGATGCATCCCTATGCTGATCTGGATCTTCTGCATTTGCACCACACTCCACCTTCCCTTCACCTGTCTCTTGATAGTCTACCAAGAGTAAATGGTTGCGATGCAGAGTCCTCTCTAAACCGTTTTCCTCTGATCTGAGTCTGTAAACAGGAATGTCTGGTCTAGGCTGTTCTGTTATGATGAAAAGGTCTGGTTCAAACTTATCTTTGATCTTGTGCTTGCCTTCAAAAGCCAACTTCTTCACCAGTACCTTGTCGCCAGGTGATAAGGTCACCTTTTTGGTTTTTCTGTCGTAGTAAGCTTTCCGCTTAACTCGTGATTTTTCTATCACTTGCTTAACTACAGAGCTTCAGAGATCCTCATTTGGAGATCTTCCAAATATTGCTGTGTTGACTCTGAAACATCAGTGTCCTGTCTTGCGTTCTGGAAAACAGCATCGATAGGTAATTTGGGCCTTCGGCTGAACAGTAGCTCGAAGGGTGATGTCTTGGTGGTCTCAGGAGTACAATTATAATAGTACACTAATGAGCTGACGTATTTCTTCCAATCACTTCTCGTCCTCCTCAAAAGTGCCGAGCATACTGAGCAAGGTGCGGTTAAATCGCTCAGGACCTGCGTTTCCTTGTGGGTGATATGGTGTCGTGTGGCTCTTCTTCATCCCCATTAGGTTACAAAGTTCCGTTATTATCTGGCTTTCAAAATTGGCTCCTTGATCGGAGTGCAACCTGGTAGGTATACCGAAGTTTGTAATGAACTCGTTAAACAAAGCCTCAGCTGTGGTTTTGGCAGTCTGGTTCTTAGTTGCCACCGCCTTGGCAAACTTTGTGTAGTGGTCAGTGATAATTAACACATTGCCAATATTACTTTTAGCTGGTTCCAATGAAAGAAAGTCAATGCATACCAGGTCAAGAGGGTATGAACTCTGAACATTAATCAAGGGTTCTTTCGCAATTGTAGATTTGCGGCGTATACATCGCTCGCAGGAGTTAATCCAATTGATCAAATCTGCACCCACTCCTGGCCAGTAAAAACGATCCCGAATGAGACGCATGGTGCGCTCTTGTCCTGGGTGGCCAACATCATTGTGGAGACCTCTTAGTATTTCTTCTCTGTAACAAGGAGGGACCACAAGTTGCTCTATTACAGAGTACTCTAAAAAGAATTCCTCTTCTGATAATTAGGTTTTTATACTGTTTACGGAAACAGAGATTCTCTTTACAAGTAAAACTGGAGGGTAGTCGCTTGTCCATGACAGCTATTCTCCATTTATCAATGGTTCCGTCTTGGCGCTGAGCACGTCTAATTTCCAACATCTCCTTTTGTGCCAAAGGTTGACCTGGATCTTCGATAACATCAACAAGGTTGATTTTTTCCATAGGTAAGGTGTCCAGAAGAGCTGGTACAGTAATGTTGCAAATGGTTTTCACGGTTTTATCTTCTATAGTCACTAAGTCATCGGACTGGACTTTGTCATAAGGATATCTTATATCTAGACCCATACTGTACGTCAAAGTTGTATTGACCTAATGCAGATGCCCATCGCTGTCCTGTCGCATCCAGCTTGCCAGTAGACAAAACATAAATTAAAGGGTTATTGTCTGTGAGAACAGTGAAATGACTCAACATGAGATAATCACTGAACTTCTCTGTAATTGCCCACTTCAAAGACTGGAACTCAAGCCTAAAGGCGCTATATTTTTGTTCCGCTTTATTCAATGCTCTACTGGCATAGGCAGTAACTCGTTTCCGGCCGTCTTGTACTTGGTATAAAACTGCTCCCAAGGCTGAGGCATCAGTATGCAACTCAAAGGGTAGGATGAAATCTAGATACGCCAAAATTGGTGGTGAAGAGAAGATCTTTTAGATGGTCAAATATTTCCTGTTGCTTCTCAGTCCAGATCCAAGATACGTTGTCATTCTTCTTTCCCTTCTTTGGTGATGTAGGGGGAAGTAACTCAGAAAGAGGTTTGGAAATCTTGCTAAAGTCCTTGATAAATTTGCGGTAATATCCGACAAATGCAAAAAAGGAACGTAGTTCATCATGATTGGTAGGAACTGGCCAATTCTGTATCTTCTCAATCTTGGCTGGATCAGTTTCATGTCCATTTCCACTAACCACATGGCCTAAAAAGTTCACGCTCGACTTGAAGAAACAACATTTCTCTGGAGCAAGTTTTAGATTAGCTTCTTTTAACTTCTGTAGAAAAGTTTGCAGACGTTCTAGATGTTGTTCAAAACTGTTGCTACAGATGGACAGATCTTCATGTTGAAGTCACCAAGAATTTCCTGCATGATCCGTTGGTAAGTAGAAGGACTGTTAGTCAGATCAAAACGGCATCTTATATCGAAAAATCCTAGTGCTCCAACAGTAAAAGCGGTTCTCTCTTTATGGGACTTTTATGTTTCAATTTGGTGATATCCCGACTTCATGTCCATGGTTGAAAAGTACTTAGCACCATGAAGACAACCAAAAATTTCTTCCAACCTTGGAAGGGCAAACGAGTCTTTGACAGTAATGTCGTTAAGTTGGCGGTAATCTACACAGTGACGAAGTTTACCATTCTTCTTCCGCACGAAGACGACGTTTGAAGAATAAGGTTACTTAGACGGTCGAATAATGCCAGCTGCCAACAAACTTTCAATGTGTTGCTTCACCTCTTCAATCATTTTAGGTGGAATGCGGCGATGGCGTCTGTTGTGAGGTCAATTCTCTGTTTGATCTTGTTGCACAGGCCAATGTCGATGTCACTTGTAGAAAAAATGAATGAATGAATGAATAGTGTTTTAAGGCTCGCCGACAGCTAAGGTCATATTGGGCGCATTTACAAATATACTAATGCCTTTTCTTCAGATAATACTGTGAAACGTTGGAACTTGATGTATAAAACAGTAACAATGAGGTAGCAACCTTGTTTGAATAATTAAAAAGGAAACTTTGTATAGGCCAATACGCCCTAAAATCTTATCAATTTTAAAACAAAACAACTCGTAGAAAAAATATCACGGTGACTTGCTAAAAGATCATATAAACGTCCTTTGTCTGAGGTATTTAAAATATTTTCCTCATCGACTTTTAAGTTGGTTAAAATGTCTTTGAAGTTTGTGTCTTCCTCAATCTTGTCGAAGACTTCTTCTACAACTGAAACTGGCTAAGTTCACATATAACAGCTCTTGGAGCAATATTCACTGTATTAGTGCTGATATTCGACAGGGTAACAACAACCTGCTTCTTCTTGCCATGGTCATAACAAACAACTGATGGTGTAATGTCAATGGAATCCGGTAGCTGACTATCATCACACTCTTGAATAATGGCAGTAGTGGATGGGTAATCAAATTCCTTGTCAATCATACCTAAAACCTGTACACTTCGGTTAGGGTTTATACTTACCTTCTGTGGAAGAGCACTTCTTACTATAGCCAATCTGTTCTTGTTCTTCCGAAGTTCTTTCTGTCGTATCACTAACGACCTAAAACTCAGGTACCATGGTGTAAACAAGTTTGCTTTCTGTAAAAACTGGTCACCATAATTGGATCTACAGTCATCCATAGGTTCTTAAAGAACATTGGTACCTAAAATAATAGGGCTACGACTAGAATACTGGGTGTCTGGCGTAACTAGCAACAGACAAGGTAAAGGTTTCGAGTCCGGTAATCCTTTCTGAATGACTAACTCTGTCTCAATATATCCTTTGTAAGGCAAGTCCTGTCCATCGCCGCATTCGATGTTTAATATGTCTCCAACTGGTTTCATCTGACACTTAAGGTGTTCTAGGTCAAAGAACTCGGACACAAGCCTATCACAATCTAATAATGCCTTAGCTGGCTTTGAATCTAGAAAAATGTCGGCTTCGTTGACATTTCCAATAAGTTTGGGATCATTAGTAGAAGTAGAGGTGCTCATATCAGACCCCGCGACAGGAGCACAAACTAGTTTGGGCAGTCCCGTGGTGAATGTCCTTTTCCTTTGCACTTGAAACATACCAGCTGAGCTAAAATAATAGGGCAATTGATCTGTACATGTCCCTTCTGATTACACAGGAAGCATGTAGGTGAAAAGGTGTCTTCTGCCTTTGGATCAGACTTCTTATTCGGATCCTGTTTGTTGGAATTTTCTTTTCTTCACTTGGAACTGCAGGTTTAGACGGCTTGTCTGAAGTTGTTTCCTTTAATTCTGCCTCTAGACGCCGGAGTTCTCTTTTAAATTCATCATAAGTGGACTCTTTGTCACACTGATAGGCAGACATCAATTTAAGATCACGTCTCAGACCTGAGTGAAGCACTTGCTTTAAAATTCCAGTATCTGTGCGCCTAAGACCTCTAAGCTCCACAGCTTTGTCTACTTCCTCTAATCTGGAGGCAAACAGCTCGAGATTCATTGGGTTTCTGCTCACAAGTATAAAATCTGTTCATAATACTTTCAGTACTTTCAATTGTCCCATAATCGTTCTTGAATTTCCGTAAAAATTCTCCAACAGTTATGTCTTGTCCAAGTCTTTGAAGTTTATCGCTGGAACTTCCTTTAACTGCACGGCGAATACCAAACATAATCTGATCATCATTGAAGTTATTAGAGGCTATAACTGCCATGACTTCATAATGGAAAGTATCCCAGTTCACTTCTCCACGACCATCTTCGCCATAAAAAATCGATAGTTTTGGATACTGGTGTGACTCTGTACGAGGGGCTTGTTCTGGCATTCTCCTAGGAAGCGTCCGAGACTCAGTGAAAACTTGGGTGAGTCTGGCTATATCCTCCATAGACCCTGCTCTAGGTTCGAACCCAAGTCGGCGAATGCTGTGCAGCAACTCCATTTCCGCCTCAGAAATACCGCCTACAGCTTCTTCCCTCTTAAATTCTTCCATGTCTCCCTCTTCCTTAGATGCCATGGTAAAACTCAATAGACACAATAATGGTATAAGTAAAACACTTTTTCGGATTGGCATACAAATCCTCCAATGCAAAAATCCGTCTAGGTGTAGACTAGGAAGCGTATGAATCTCACTACATCTGGTAGTTAAATAGCTTTCCCAAAACTCAATACTCCCAATAGCAATACACAATAATAAAAGTTGAAATATGAAGTGATATCACAAAGTTCTATGCTGCAAAAAACAACAAAGTCAAAAGCAAAATTTTATTAAAAATATAAATCTGATTTACTATAAATCAGTATCACAGGGAAAAATGAATGAATGAATGGTGTTTTACGGCCCGTCAACATCAAAGGTCATGTTGGGCGCACTTACAGCTAATGAAATGCATTTAATTGATGATACTGTAATGTTACAGGAAAGGTATAAAATTAAGCTGTGTAAAGACTAAAAGAACAAAAAACTAGTTACATACTGTCTAAAAACAAAGACGGTCAATAGAACCTAAAATTATATCTTTTTATAGAGATTTACCTCTTTCAAAAACTGGAAAATAGACTCCAACTTTACAGTATCAAATAAAATGTTCATACTGTCAGCATGAAAAAATATGTGCCTTACACAGTCTACAAGTATATGTTTGAAAGTAAGAAACGCATTGCATGAAATACATTGGGGTGCTTCTTCTCCCTTAAGGAGATATGAGTGCGTTAAATATGTATGACTAATACGAAGACAGGCCAAGATAATTTCCTCGCGGCGACTGGTCCGCAACCCTGGAAGCCACTCGCCAAGAGCTAGCTCCACTGTAAACAACTTGTTATTTCGGTTAATTGGGTCGTTCCACGATTGCTGCCACACATTCAAAATAAAATCATTGATCAATGGCTTAAAATCGTTAAAAGGAACTTTAAAAGGTAAAACATCAAGTGACAATGCCTCCTTAGCAGCTCTATCTGCCTCTTCATTGCCACTTATACCAATATGGCTAGGGAGCCAACAAAACACCAGATCAGCATTATCAGAGATTCGAGAAATCTTTTCAAGCAGATTAACTATCAACGGGTTGTCCGTTCTCTCATTTTCGAGCGCTTGCATAGTGGACAGTGAATCAGTGAAAATAATGTAGCGCCAGTAAGCGTCCTGTTCTATATGATTCAGAGCAAGATCTATTGCTTTTAGTTCCGCAGAAAAACTGGAAGAATTATTTGGTAGGCGAAACTGGTATAATTCACCATCGAGTACGGCAGCTGAGGCAACTTTTTCTCCATCTTTAGAACCGTCGGTATAAATCTGTTCATAGTTGTAATACTGCTCTTTAATCTCAAGAAATTGGTTTTTAAATACTAAGGGATTTGTTGTAGCTTTTTTATTGGCAGTAAGATTATATAAGAAGGTTGGGCTTTTTGATGTCCAGAGAGGAACATCTGAAATTTTATGAGTAGCTACATCCTCCAGGTCAAAATCAAGTAAACCTACATCGGCTTCGCAGGGCATACTGAAGGAAGGTATAACTTTTTCCTTCTTCTTGAAAATATCTTTATACAGCGGTTCAAAAACAACCTTATGTGTAGGATTTTTAGGATTGGATTTTAATTTTAAGTAATATTGCATAGAAAGTTTCTTCCTACGTAAATTCAAAGATGGTTCATTTGCCTCTGCATATAAACTATTGACAGGGGATGTTCTAAATGCACCAAGTGCTAAGCGTAAACCTTTGTTATGGATAGCATCCAGTTTACGAAGGTATGATGGTCGCGTTGACCCATATACAACACAGCCGTTATCTAACTTGGAACGGACAAGTGATCTATAAAGTCTTAACAAGACTTTCTTGTCGGCTGCCCAGTCCATGCTGGAGACAACACATAAAAGATTGAGAGCTTTTTGGCATTTATTGCTCAGGTAATTGATGTGAGGAATGAACGACAGCTTAGAGTCAAACAAAAGACCTAAGAATTTAAATTCAGGAACGACCTCAATTTGTACATCATCTAGCGTAAGTTCTGGGTCTAGATGAAATTTTCTTAATTGGCAGAAATGCATGCATTTGGTCTTGGTCTTAGAAAATTTAAAACCATTTTCTCCTGACTATTTGCTCAAATTGTTTAAAACTTGTTGCAACTGTCGTTCAATGGTATGCATATGCTTAGACCTATAGCAAATGCAAAAGTCGTTAACGTATAAAAAGCATTCCACGCCAGGGCAAACAGACTTAACAATATTGTTTATCTTGACACTGAAGAGTGTAACGGAAAGAATGCTTCCCTGGACAACGCCCATTTCCTGTTCATGCGGGTTGGAGTAAAGATTTCCTACCCGGACTCTAAACTGACGTTCATTCAAAAATGCCGAAATGAAATAAGCAAGGCGACCTCTTATACCGAAATCATGGAGGTCATTCATGATTCCATACTTCCATGTGGTGTCATAAGCACTTTCGAGATCGAAAAACACAGAAACAACATGTTCCTTTTTAATGAAAGCTTCTCGAATAAAAGTTTCGAATCGAACTAAGTGGTCGAGAGTGCCTCTTTGTTTACGAAATCCGCACTGGACGGTAGCTAAAAGATTGTTTTTCTCTAAAAACCAAACAAGTCGGTCATTGACCATCCTTTCCATGGTTTTGCAAATACAACTTGTTAAGGCTATAGGGCGATAATTGGCTGGATTCGTAGAGTCTTTACCTGGTTTTGGTATGGGAATTACTATAGCTTCCTTCCAGGAGTCTGGAAGAATACCACTGTGCCAGACCTGATTATATATACCAAGTAAACTTTCAAAGGATCGTAATGGTAAATGTTTTAAAAACTGATAATGGATGTCATTACATCCCACAGCAGTATCATGACATTTCTTTAGAGCCTTTTTGAGTTCTTTCAAAGTAAAATCCTTATTGTAATGCTCTGTATTATTTGACCTGAAGTTCAGTTTGGTTTTTTCTTTCATGTCTTGGAATTTTCGAAATGTTGTCTTATAGTTTGTGGAAGACGACTTCTCTGCAAAAGTTTCTGCCAAGACATTTGCAATATCTGCTTTAGATGTGACAACACCAGAATTTAAGTGTCCTACATTTAATGAGGAACCTTTTCCATTAATTTTCCGAATTATATCCCATGTCTTTTTCACAGACGATCTAGAATTTAATCTAGACGCGTACTGTCGCCAAGACGCGCGTTTACTTTGTTTGATAGTTCGTCGTGCTTTAGCACGAGCAATTTTGAACTTAGTAAGATTTTCTTGAGTAGGTCTCGTATTGAATTGTCTGAGTACAGATTTTCGCTCCGCTATAGCCTTTTTGCAATGATCATTGAACCATGGCTTTTTGGATGTTTCGGATTGGTCGTTGTTCGAGGAACTGATTTTTCAGCAGCCGAAGAAAGTAAGGAAGTGAAAAGCTCTGCAGGATTTTCGCAATTATCAAAAGCACTGTGACAAATAGATTGTTCACAGTGGACTTTAAATTGTTCCCAATTTGCTTTATGGATTTTCCACCGTTGAGGACGTTGTTGAATTGAAGGTCCTATTTCCGATACCTTGATCGGGAAGTGATCACTTCCGTGAAGGTCGTCAATAACTTTCCAGTTTAAGTCTGGAAAAATTCCAGGACTGCATATAGTAAGATCTAAAGATGAATACGAGCCAGTAGCAGGATGGAGATAAGTTGAAGACTTGTCATTCAGCAGAATAAGGTCGTGTTGCGTGATAAACTCTTCAATGGTTCTACCCTTGTCATTCGTTCCTGTACATCCCCATAACGTTATGGTGAGAATTAAAATCTCCCATTAAAATGAACGGCTTCGGCAGTTGATCTACAAGATGATCAAGCTTTTTTACATCAATTGGCGAGCTAGGAGGAAGATAAATGTAACACACGGTAATGGTCTTATTAAAAGAAATGTTTACCGCAACAGCTTGAAGGGTAGTGTCAAGATTGATAGAATGATGTGGAACATTGTTGTTCACAATCACGGCAACACCTCCGGAAGCTTTATCGTTACCACTGAAGTTTTTCAAATAACAAGAGTGATATTTC